>JAQFVV010000023.1:1072500-1412500 GCA_028023455.1 Epiperipatus broadwayi
CAGCAGCAGCAGCAGCAGCAGCAGCAGCAGCAGCAGCAGCAGCAGTAGCAGCAGCAGCAGCAGCAGCAGCAGCAGCAGCAGCAGCAGCAGCAGCAGCAGCAGCAGCAGCAGCAGCAGCAGCAGCAGCAGCAGTAGCAGTAGTAGTAGTAGTAGTAGCAGTAGCAGTAGTAGTAGTAGTGATGATGATGATGATGATGATCAAATTTTAATGATATATTGATAATGATTGTTTTCACATATATATGTGGGTACCCATGGAAATGTGTGTGCACACTAATTTTTATATCATATGATATTTTAATTTTTAAAATAATAAATTTATTAAAAATATATTTTTCACAATTAATTTCATATTGAAAATATAGATAAAATTCATATATATATAGAAGTACTCACATATGCTGTATAATAATTTAAATTAGCTTGCTCGATTTGCCATAGACTTATATAAAAAGGTGCATTTCATTTTTAATAATACATAAATATACGTATATGGGTGTATATATAAATACATATATAGATAGTATATTAAATTCATTATTCCCAATGGTTAAAAAAGTTTTTTTTTTAAAGTAATATCATTTCTTTGACAGTCCTTCATCAAAGTTTTCTTTTTCTTTTGACAGGTTACTCCTAATTAATTGTAAACATATTTTAAAAAATACTCCAGCAAATTCTTTTGTTTCTCAATCAAAAAAGATTTTTGAAGTTTTTTTTTCCAAAATAAAACTGTCTATGAATTAATCCTTTGTTTTAGACTTATAATTCAAGAAAAATTATTTACTTATTTTATTTTTAAGTTAGAGATTTTAGCAATTATCATTGTCAAGAAATTATTAAAAATAATATCATTCTCATTATTCATAACACTATTCACCAGGTATTATGTGTTCTAGTATCTTTACCTGTGCCTCTGCATATAAATAAAATAATATACATATAAACTAATTCTTTATTGAGCTGATGGATTCTCTGAGTAAGTTGGTCCCTTCTAAATAATATACTGTCTTGTCATCTTCAGGGAAGGTATAATCCAGTAACTGTTAGCCTGCATTGAGCTCCTTTCAGTCTCTATTTCCATCTAATACATGCATATATAGGCTATAAACCACATAAAAGCTAGATTTGCTTCCTTGTAAATCCAAGTTCTACTGTTGTGAACTAGTAGCAGCAGCTAAACATGCCTGATTTGCCTTCAGTTACATCTTCATAGTAACTCTACTACTGTAAAACTAAAAACTATAGAAAACTTTTCTCAATCTTAGTCAGGGTGGAATTAAAAAAAACAGTAATTAAAGGTAAGTTTTCTTTATCTTGATTAAAAAACTTAATGACTCTTTTCAGTTCATTTTAATTCTTTCAAAAGCAATTTTGTAAAAAAATTTATCAAACTGTGTTATACAATCATTAATTTTAAAAAAAATTCTAATCAAAATAGATAGTGGAATTTTATCATTACCAGTATATCTATTGTAACATAAAAACATGATTGCTTTAATAAAATATTAATTAGACCCCTTTAAATGTTTAATTTATAATTTAAAAAAATTAAATTCAAAATTATTTAATCCTTAACTGTTAATATTGAAAATATTACAAAAAAACTTGTGGTTATTTTTATTTTTTCTTTTAACTTTAAATATATGTGCACACACTACTATGTTGTTGTATGCCACGAGACACATAACTATCTCAATATATATATATATCATACCATTATATTCTGGCACATGGGTTTGAAATCTATAAATTTTACCTCATTAAAATAAAGGGGCATTTTCTTTAATAAAAAAAAAGAATTTGTTACATTAAAATGTTTAATTTGTGAAGTTCTGTGTGGCTATATATTACTGTAAGAAAATTAAATAGATTATGCAGGTTTATTAAACTTTACAAAAAAAAGAAAAAATAGAAGTAAACTTAATAAAAAAAATTTTTTTGAAGGTAAAATATTTCATGTTTGATTTTTTTTTAATTTGAGTAAATAAGCAGATTTAATTAATTTCAAATTTTTTTGTAGTATAACTTTCACTATGCCACTCACAAAAGGTAGGTATTAGTTTCTATCCATTTTCAACTCCTTGTGGAGGGTATAATTATAAGTATATTACAAATGTGAAAAGTTTACTTGATCTCTAAGATGCACATTTCATGCTTCACTTATCATTTTGGCATATTACAAATGTGAAAAATATGCTTGATCTCCAAAATGCACATTTGATGCTTCACTTATTAGTTGGCCTTGATCATAATCTCTTACCTATACCTTTATCATTATTCAATATATATATATATATATATGTATATATCAATATATATATATATATATATGTATATATATAACCAATTATTACAGATTAATTAATAAATGTCAAACTTACTGTCTTCACAACTTTAACACAAACCACTTAATGGGAATATATTAATGTTTTTAGTGATTCATTAGACTAGAAATTAACCACTTAATGAATAATATTCTTGTAGTGTAATTTTCATTACACACAAGATAGGAGCAGGTTTCTATTCACTTTTAACACCTTATGGAGGGAGGTACATATAACCAAAGATATGTGAAAAATATGTATAATTGCTCAAGATGCACATTTCATGCTGAACCAGCACTTATCAGTTGGTCTCAACATATGTAATCTCTTCCACATCTCTTTATCACTGCTCACTATATGTAGATAACCAATTATTATAATTTGATGTTGCCAGACATGTACTGTTCTCACAACTTTGACGCAACCACTTGATGGAAATAATATATTTTTTAGTCACTCATTACACTAGAAATTATCCACTTAATGAATAATATATTGAACAATGATAAAAACTGTGTAAGAAATTATGATTTTGGGTCAGTTGATGGTTGAGCATGAAATTATTATTTTCAGGATCATACATATTTTTCACGTCTTTGATTATATGTTTATGATTACCTCCCCCCCCCACAAGATGTTAATAGTGGATAGAATCTAGTCCTTACCTGATGTGAGAGTAGTGTGGTGAAAATTACACTACAGAAATTTTCATTAGCTGGATAATCTCCAGTCAAATGAATGATTTAAAAAAATAATATATTTCCATCAAGTGATTTGTGTCAAAGTTGTTAGGACAATAAGTTTGACACTTATCAATTAAAATATAATAATTGTCTATCTATATATATTGAACAATGATAAAGATATGTGTAAAAGAATATAAGCTGGGCCAACTGACGAGTGTTGGATTAGCATGAAATGTGGATCTTGGGGATCATACATATTTTTCACATGCCTTGGGTCATATGTTTATAATTACAATCCTCCACAAAGTGTTAAAAGTGGATAGAAACCAATCCCTATCTTGCTTTGAGAATAGGGTAGTGAAAATTGCATTACAGAACTATTATTCATTAAGTGGATAATCTCTAGTCTAATGAATGATTTAAAAAAAAATATATATATTTTAAGTTGCTTATTTATATATATTTGTTAAAGATCATATTAATTAAAACAAAAGAGATTCAAGAAAAAAAATCAAAAGTAATTGGTTGTTGTTGTTGTTGTCTTATCTGTTTAATCTGGTCACACAATGGAATGATTTTAATATAATAGTTGTTTCTGTTTGTTTCTCTCTTTCCTCCTGTTGGATGGATGACTCATATTGTGTATGAGGCTATAATAAGAAAAGAAAATCATTTGCTCCCACCAAGTTGCTTGTAAATTATTGTTAATAATCATTAATGAAGAAAAAGCCAACTTTCAAAGACTAGAAGTGAAACATATTAACTTTGGTAAAGAAATTTTCAAGATGAACATGTAGAGCAAATTTTTTAAGTGCCAATTGCTGCAATTCTACTGAAAATGTGAGCATTTTATGTCATAAACAATTGGATAGCTGCCTACAAGAGAAGATTGTAAAATAACTTGCTAACTTTGGTAAGTGGCAGATCATGAAAGAATACTGTTAACAAAATGAATACTCTCATATTCAATGCTTTTTAAGATGATCAGATTTCTGGTTAAACATGTTATTAACTGTAATGTTTACAAAAGTTAAGGTTGGAAGGATAAAAATTAATACCAGAATCCTCAAAATGGAACACTCTTTTATAATAACATAGAAGAATTAGAAAACTGTGAAAGCTGATTTGTGAACTCTATACAAGGACATTATATATTGTGACATTTAGAAATGTAGACCTGATTTATATGAGTGCACATAACATAAAATCCAAAACAAATAGGTATAAAAATATTTATATTTTAAAGTATTTTGTGTAATTAATTTGAATATAAAAAGGTGAGATTATGTTATTTTATTTATTTATTTAGTTAATTTTTCTTATAGACAAATGCAGTAATTGTCAATATATATTTGTTCTTGATAATAGTATTTTTTCTTTTTTGTATTTGTTTGACTTAGTTTTACATACATTTTTTATTGCCTAAATAAAAGAAAATGATTATTTATTTCTTTGTGAGGTAATTAAAATTTAATTATAAATTTGTAATTAAATTTTTATTTTTTATTTTATTAAATCATTAGTTTTATTATTTGCAGCATTTCAAAGTAGATATTAAATTCTGTAAGCTGAAAGATAAATGTAGGGTGTATGTTTTCTAAAATTAGTTATATAAAGGTAGATTAATTATAGAAGAGCAAGTATTATGGGTGATAATAGATTTAAAAGGGAAACAATGATATTTGATGTAACATGTTATGATGAAAATGTCAATGTTTAAAATGGGTAGTGCTCATTAATATATAAATATTTTTAATCATCATGTGATCCTTAGGCTAACCACCAGAAGAATTATAATGAGAAATTTAATTAATCTGTCAATCAAAAATATAGATATCTGGTTACTGTTACATTTGGTAGCCCATGTGGGCCTACTTAAATTCTTTGGTATAAATATATGATCAGTTACATTTGGTTGACCAAGTGGAATCTATTTAAAGCCTATAGGGTCTCTTGTCTATTACATATGGAGACCCAACTTAAGGCTTATTACATCAAGTTGTATTATATATAGGAGTCAAATCATTTAGTTAAATTTACATTTATATAAAATAATATAATGACTCAATGACTCAATAATATATATAAAATGATAGTTAAAATTATTGTAGAATCTGAAGAGACAGAATGTTTTCCCGATTATAATAAAGTATAAATTAGATCATATACAGAAAGATATGTTGCATGGAATGAGAAATAAATAATGTTTGATTATTATCATTATATAAATAAAGTTAGATCTGGTTATATAATAAATAAGTGTATATGTTATAAAATAAAGTATGTTTTCAAGAGTTATAAATTAGGACAAAAGTTGCTAGGGGACATCTAGACGGATAGAAGTGTTGCTTCATATGGACTGCAATGGTTGGTACTTTATTCATAATAATATTTTGAAAAGTATTTTTTTTTATTGGTAAAATATTTTAGTTTGTACTTGTTGGTTTATGATATTTAGAAATTTATATTAAGTATTAAAGAATACTGTGTTATTCAAATAAGAATGAAGAATACCTTCATAATTGTTAAAGTAAAAAATGATCACTAGGGAAAGATATATTTAAATAGATTAACACCTTAATGAACTAACAAATAGGTAGCAAATGGAAGAACTATCAGCAGAGGCTGTGAATAAGGTGTCAGAAGAGAAAATAGTTGTCATTGAAATTATGTTTTGAGGAAAAAAATGCCATTGAGAATGGAAAAAATACTGATGCAAAAAGAAGCAGCATGAGAAGAAATTAAACAAATTTTGAAAAGTTGGGATTGGATAATAAAATAATTTTGTGAAAAATATGGCAGAAGCTGATTTAACATATATCATGGGTGTAGATGTCATGAACAGTATTAAAGAAAATGATGAGGCCTTCATTCTGAATGAGTATGTAAATGATGAGGTAAAGGAAGAAAAAGGTCATCTAATCAAACCAGATACTCTGAAACATATTATAGATGAACAAGAGCAAATAAAACAAGAAAAAGAAGTTGAAACAAAATGATTGGAAGAAAAGATAGCAAGTAAAGGAAAAGAAATAGAAATCATAGGGCAAATGGTAAAAGATGAGATAAGGTTAACAAAGCCATTGGAAGAAATATAGAAAATAAACCAAAGCTAGGACATGTTTAAAGATAAACCATGTTAGAATCTATGCAAATGATGAATAGAGATATGAAGTTTTGGATGATCAATGCAGTAGAAAAAAATATGATATAGACTGAATTCAACATTGATATAGAACATAAAATGTTTATATATCTGATGAGAATATCTATAATCTCAACTTAAAGGCATCTAATCAGATGAAACATACTTATAATAACCCCATTCCACTATTTTTACATTTTAAAGCAAAATATATTTATTAATTTTACAGTTTCAAAGATTTATAAAGAAGGTATACCATTAAGACTGGTGATTAATGGAAAGGGATCATATTACAATAAGAGTATCAAAATGGTTAGGAAAGATATTCAGAAAATATGTAAATAGAGAAAGTAAGACATGGATGTAGTGTCCATGTATACAAATATTGATGTAGAAAGAGCAATTAATTTGGCAATCAATAAATATAAGAAAGATAGGGAAAGGGAAATAGAAATAACTATAGAGACAATAAAGAATTTAATGGGAATATGTTCTAAATGCATAACTTTTGAATTTAATGGAAGATTTTATAAACAGAAAGAAAGATTGTTAATAGGAAGTGCTTTGAGTGGGGTATTGAGTGAGATATATATATGCAGTATATGGAAGATCAAATGACAGGGGATGAGAATGCACCAATATTAATTAAAAGTTATGTGGATGATTTTCTATTAATATTTAATAGGGATGAGAGACAAATAACAAGATTTATAGATAAAATAAATAAAATAGATAAGAAAATACATTTTACAACAGAATGGGAGAATGATAATAGATTAGCATATCTAGATACAATGATAAAGGAATATTATGAGAAAAGATGTGAAGTAAAAACAGTAGTGTATAGAAAAATGGGTATTACAAATGCAGTGAATTGGGGTTCTAATATGGATATAAAGTGTAGAGCAAAATATTATTGTGTTGAAAGGGAGGAATATGACAAGGAAATAAATAGAATAAAGGAAAATTTTAAGAAAAATGAATATCCAGAAAAGGTAATAAAAAGAATATAAAAAAGATAGAAAAGTTATATACAAAAGAGGGAAAGCAAGAGGGGAAAAGAAAAGAAAGAATACATAGGAATAAAAGTTAATGATAGTAGTATAGTAAGGGGAATTAATAGTATTATTAGAAAAAATAATAAAGCATTTAAAAATGATATTAAATATAAAGTAGTGAATAAAAGGAAGAAAAATGTAATGGATATTTTAGATAATAGGTATATAAGTGGGTAGAAGAAATATATAAATGGGGTTTATGAAATAGAATGTAGAAAATGTAAGGATAAAGGGATTACAAATAAATATGTTGGTGAGATGAAAAATTCAATATATACTAGGTTAAAACAACATAAATATGATTGAGGATCACTGATATATATATATATGCATTTTATGGAGACTGGTCATTAACTAGAAAAAGAGAATATTAGAATGATAAGTCATGCAAGTAGTAGAAGGGACAGAAAAATAAAGGAGGCAATTTTAATAAAGAAGATAAATCCAAATATTAATAGAGAAAGTGGTTTAAAAACTATCTTAGTATAAAAATAAATAAAGTAAACAGTGAAAACTAGTAAGAAATAAAATAAATAAGTAGTTTGTATAATAGATAATAGAGGGAGCTGTATATAGATAAAAAAGAAATTAGAGTGTATGATGGGATAGAAAATGGTGGAGGAAAGAAAGGTTTAGTAGATAATAAGGTAAGAAATAAAAATAAAAATACATATAAGAATTAAAATAATTTTATAAAAAATAATTAAATGGAAGAAGCAGGAATAAAATATGGGTAAAATGGAATTAAAGAATGGAATAAAATAATTAAAAATTAAGATAATAAGTGAAATGTAAAATAAGGTTAAATTTATGAATATAGTAATATGTAAAATAAGGTTAAATATATGAATATAGTAATAAAAGAAAGATTTCATAAATATTACATTGAATTTATAAAATTATGGCAAAGAAAAAAGGTGAATAAATATAAATATAATTAAGAATAGAAATAAAAGGTAAAGTAGATTTTAAAGTTATATAATAGTTAAGTTTTATGAATAAAATGATGTTAATAATTAAGTTTGTAAAATTGTAACAATTTAATAGATATATGTATGAAATATGTTGTATTGATATAATATTTAAATTTTTGTAGATCTGATGAAGACTACTAGGAACAGTCGAAACTGTAAAATTAATAAATATATTTTGCTTTAAAATGTAAAAAGAGTGGAATGTGGTTATTATATGTTATATATTATAAAAGCAAAAATAAAGAAGGAAAGAGGAAGAGAAACTAATGAAACATACTTTTGGGTATCAATTTTATTCTGCACTTATTGGGGAAAAAATTATGCTCTTTTTTTCTGTTATCACACAAGAGAGGACTACTAGATAACAATCTGAAATTAAGATTGACCTATATGGGAAAGTTAAAAGATGGTTATTAATGACCTGGACATGTTAATAGGACATATGATTTTAGGATAAAAAAATTTTATAAAATAAATTGTAGAATTTTATATTAAATCAAGCAAATCCTGATCATTTAAAGAAATAAAATTATGCAAAGGGCCAAATAATGCCAGAAAATTGAAATCTAGTTAGAAATAAGTATGCTAACTCATCAGGATGAATTGGAAGAGTGGAGAGAATTGGTATTAGTTGATATTTTTAAAGTGACTGAAGAATTCAGGATTGTGGTGTGTTGGTGTGCACTGTTGGGATATCTAAGTGTAACATGGCAAGAATATGTTTAGATGATTATGTAAATTTTTTTAGAAAATATTTTGAGAGTTTTAAAAGACCAGATAGGCTCTTCTAGTTCATTATTATCTGCTGAGATTTAAGCTGTCTGGATGAAGCAAAGTTGCTTATTTAATTAGTTGAGGAATTTCAGACTTGCCATTTTTATTTTGTTTGGTTTTAATAGTAGATAGCCATGTATTTTTACATGATTATTCTGAGACATCTGGCTCTTGCTGTAGAATCATTTCAGATATTTTTAGTGGTATAAAACTGCAAGTTTCAGTCATGGAGTTTAATAGTGTATCCAGAAGTGCAGAACAACTTTACAGTTCATTAAGATTAAACACATTTGAAAGAGTATAATTAGGGTATCTAATAAAATAGATCAAGAGTGAAAGTTGAAATTAATAAAATAAATGGTTTAATGAATAAAAGAAAATGGATTCATAGTAGATTAGACCCTGTGACTATTTTCATTTGATTTTTGGTGAGGGTATATATACCAAAATCTGTAGATTCCACCTCATAATATTAAATCATCCATGCATTTTATTATTGTTCCACCTCATTACCATAAAGAAGTATTTTCTTTAATAACAAAAATAATTTATTTATTTAGTTTGTACAATTAAAGTATATATAAAGTCTTTTGTGGCTATTTATTACTGTAAAAATTAATAGGTTATTCGGGTTTTAAACCTTGCAAGAAAAAAAAAAGAGAAAAGTAAACCTTTAACATTTTTTTGAAGTTAAAATATTTCACTTTTGATAATTTTTTCTCTAAACTTTATTCTAAATCTTTTTTGTTAACTTGAATCCATAACCATATTTAATTAATTTCATATCTGTAGGAAGGTTAGTAAAAAAAAAATCTAAGGAAATTTTTTTTGTTGTCTTAATCTGTTTGAATCTGATCACATAGTGGAGTGATTTTTATATAAGTAGAATTGATTTTTTCTCTCCTTTCTCCTGTTGCTGATCTGGATGGATGATGCAAACTGTGCACAGACTATAATAAGAAAAGGAAATCATTTGCTGCCACAAGTTTCTATTAAACTGCTGGTAATAATTATGAGTGAAGGAAAAGCTAACCTTCAAGTATTAGAAATGAAAAATATTAACTTTGGCAAAGTAATTTTCAAGAAGAACAAATAGCGAAAATTTTTAAAGGCCATTTTTGCTGCAATTTTACCAAAAATATGAGCCTACTATGTCAAAAACACCTGGATTTCTGCCTATAAGAGAAGATTGTAAAATAACTTGCTAAAGGTGAATGGCAGACCATGAAAGAAGCTCATTAAAAAAATTAATACTCTCATATTCAATGCTCCTTAACATGATCATGTTTACAGTCAAATGTGTTATTAACTGTGTATGTGTGTAAAAATTAAAGTTGAAAGAATATAAACCAATACCAGAATTCAGGAAATGGAAATCCCTTTTATAATAACATATACAAGATGAGGAAAACATAAAAGCTGGTTTCTTAACCCTGCATATGGGCAGCTATAGAATACTGTATTGTGACATTTGAAAAAGTCAATAAGAAATACTTGTGTGCACATAACATAAAACCCAGAACAAATAGAGCTATAAAAGTACATAAATTTTAAAGTATTTTGTGTAATTGTTTGATTTAGTTGAAAATACATTTTTTTAATTGTCTAAATGATAGAAAATGTTATTTATTTCTTTGTAATATAATTTTGATTAAACATGCCTTTGTAATTTTTTTTTCTTTTAATTTTTTTGATTCTATAGTTTTGTTAAAATATCTTTCTTTATTATTCTTTGCAGTATTTTAAAATAGATATAAAATGCAATAAGCCAAAAGATAAATATAGGGTATGTATGTGATTTCTAACACTAGTTATATAAATTGTAGATAATTATAGAAGAGGTAGCATTATGGGTGATAACAGATCTAAAAGAAAAAATAAGTTTGATTTAACACATGATGAAAATGCTATAATGATTAAAATGGTTGGCACTTATTAATATATAAATCTTTCATCATCACCTGATCCATAGGGTTAACTGCCAGAAAAAATATAGTGAGAAATTTAATTAATCTTTCAATCAAAGTTATAGATATCTGGGTGTACAGATATAGATATGTGTTACATTTGATTGCCCAAACAGGTCAGATTAAATTCTTTGGTGTAAATATATGATCAGTTCCACTTGATTTCCCAAGTGGAATCTGTTTAAAGCCTATGGTATATCCAGTCTATTACATTATATATGTCCAAGGTAATTGGTTAATTGAAAATAAAATTCAGACAAATTCAAAGAATATTTTTGTTTTCACTGATATCTAAATGTCAAAGACAGTATGTATCAAGCATATAAATAACATTAACTGTTTTAAGACATTTTATATAATGCTATGTTTTTATAAACTGTAATATTAATAAGCCTATAAGCTAATGCACATACGCTTTGTAGCTTTAACTATATAAATGAATACTATCACTTTCCAAACACAAGATAAAGTCTTTGTGAAAAGACAGAATGAAACATCTATCTTTTTGACCCAAACGTTTATGTATGGGCAATGACGTATCGTAAATTCTAGAAACTTTGCAAACCCATTCATTCAGGCATAGTAAAAAGTAATTTAAAGTGATTGATTAACATCTTCACGCTCTCATTTTCAAATACTTAAGATTAGCCCATACATAAACATTTGGATAGAAAAGAGAGATTATTCATTCTATCTTTTCACAAAGACTTTATCTTGTGTTTGGAAAGTGAGAGTATTCGTTTATATAATTAACTGTTTTAATAATTGCATAGAGAATTTGTTTTAAAATAATAACTGAGCAGCTTTCTCTAATGCTTTTATAGTAAACTTGAGTCGGTAATTAGCAGTCATTAGTGTATTTAAATCTTTATTCCCAGATTGTTTTTTGATTTTTATTTTTATCACTGAGACTTGGAATTCAAAGCTGGAAGAAATATAGTTTGCATCTAGAAGCCACCTTTTAGTAAAGAACTGGTCTTATTTTATATATTATTTTTAAAGAATTGAGTGATTTATTATTGATAATAAAAATGTAATAATAGTACAAAATAACAGCTGTATTATGAAATTTGATTACTTTAACAAATATTGCTGCCAATAGTTGAACATTATTTATAATCTATTAAGAGTAATAATAAGTATTTTATCATGTAATAAATTTAATACTTGAGAGTATTTTTAACAAGAAATTAATAATAATTACCCTTTGTAATCGAACTAATTTTAAACATTTCAAGACTAATAATAGTATTTATTATTTTTTCTATTGTAAATAATATTGTAAATGATTTCACTAATTTGAATCTATTTAATGTAAATATATATTACTGATTGAATTTTTTTTTTAAGTCAGTAAGTTAATAACATAATAAAAATACCAAAAATAATCATAATTACTATATTATTATTAACATCTCTTGTTTTTGTTGTTGTTAATGGCAACCATTTACAATATTAAATTTATTCATCAGTTTTTGATTATTACCCAACTGTTTATAAATTAAATATTAGTTAATTTTAATTAAAATATTTCCTTCATTAATGATAATATTGTTATTACAAATGTAAAACTCTATGATTTCTTTTTTTTAAATAAATGTTTATTCAACTATTTTTTAAAACATTTTTTCTTTATTTTTTAAAAATCACGAAATATTTATATAAAATATTTTTAATATGCTTTTTTTGTTTTATCTAGATATTATATTGAAAGGATACTAAACTCTGTTTATTTCATCAGTTCTGGAATCATATGATGGTTTTAAAAAAATAAACTCATCATCCATGAGTATATATTACCTTTTTCATAAATGCATAAACTCAACATCCATGAGTGTATATTACTTTTTTCATAAATGGATTTGTTTTATGATGAGAAAACATTGTCTCTAATCTGATTAGTTTACATTTACCCAGGACATGTTGTAGAGTAGAAAACGGAAGCAATTTTTTTTTTTTTTTGTAATTATATATTTATTTATAAAATAGTATTTATAAAATTAGCTAAATAATAAAAAATTAAGCTAGTCATTTTGTCTTGTGTTTTAAAATCTTTGGTTTTTTTTAGTTTTAATGTGTATGTGTGAATTAAGCTAGTAGCTATTTAGATGTATACATCCAGAGATTTATAGTACAATGTATTTATACAGATTTGTTAGTTAATATGACCTGCTTAATCGAAAGCAGTGCTAAGCTGTAGTTTATTTGTAATATGTTGATTTTTCCTTTATTTATTGAATTACAAAATAATAAGGAAAGTAAGTAAAATTCATTGAGTAAAAAAATTATTATTCTTACATTTACATAAAGTTAAATACAGAAAAATAAATTAAAAGAAATTAAACATTTTATAATAAAATATCTGTAACAATAATGTATTATACCATCCACGTTTGCCAACAAATTACTACAGTTAAAAACATGAGATAGCAACATAGCCCCTCTCCTCCGATATTTTTATGACCACCTAGTCACTTCTTAAAAAGCAATCCAGCCTATAAATCAACATTGTCAGTATCTGCCCCTTAAAATAAGCATATGCTCAACCTTATCATTAACTGTCACCAAACTTCATCCACTCTGGAGTTTTATTATCCATGACGAGGGCTTTTTTTTCCTCAGGATCTTCACCACAACAGGCCAGGGCCAAAGAAAGTCTCCCAACCTCACAAGCCAAACACAAAATAAACAAACTTTTATTCCAAACATATGAACTTTATTCACCCTTCCCCTCTCCTTTTTTCCTCAAACCCCCAAAAATTCCACACCGTTTAAAATCACAATACCCATCAACCCCATATAATATTTTAATCTAATGTATTTTCTATCTGTTCATTATGACATAAGTTACAAAAACATCATTAATAGAAAATGTGTATAACTATTAATGTAAATATCTACACACTGAGATATTTCCATGTAATCTTATCCCCTTTAATTATATTGTAATCATTTATGTTAACAAAATATACCCAGTGAACAATCTCTTGTAAACACATTTGAACAATGCTCTAAGTTTTTCTAATTGGTAACATGCTTGTTAAACCTGTCATCCATTGTAAAATTCATGTAATCTATTTATTGTGCAATAAAGTATACTGTTGAAACATAAAGTTAAAGGCAATAGATAAATAAAATATTTTTATTAATCGTTAAACGTAAAAATAAAGACAATAATAAAATACATTATAAATATTTATATACATAGTTTTTACAAATTTTTTTGTATTAAAAAGTATTTTTAGATATATATCTATTTAAAAACAATATGGATGTATTTTTGAAACTTTCACATACTGTATAGGCTATTATTTTTGAATTGCAATTACGCAGACTGGCAAACATTGGTAAAACTTTTGTGTAGACCTAATTCAAATATATGTGGCAGAGAAACAATCTCCAAATTGCAGAAAACATACAGTAGCATCAATGTATTAAAGCAATGAGTATGATTTATAAAGTTGATTTGCTTGGATTAATAAATGCTTGATTATTTTCTTTTTAATTAAAATAAGTTAATAAAACTTAAAATAAGATAAATATGAAAATGTTTTTTTTTTTAAAAAAAAGAGGTAATTATATTTAGAGAAGATGGGGATGATAATACTTATCAAGCTTTTATGTACTATGTACTGCATGCAGGGCCACCCCATGACTAAGAACGCTTTGTGCAAGGCAACTTTTAGCACTTCCTCCTTCCATTCTATGAAATAAAATTTGTAAATAAAAAGACCCTTTTTTCATTGTCACATTAAAAACTTGAAAATATAGCTTTAATCATTTAACATGTTCAGTAAATACCTTACATGTTTTATTCATTTATTTCTATAAAATATACATGGAGAATAAAACACATATTAAAATAAAACATATTAGCCTTGCCATGTTATCTCGATTAAAAATATTTCTAATGAAATATTTTTAAATAAATCAGTTTACATGTAAAATTAAAATAATAGTAATGAAAACATTGCACTGTTCCCCTCATTTTTTAAGGCCAGCTTTGATATTTTATAAATAATTATATAATATATAAGTTACTTATCTAATTATTAAAAATATTATGTACATCTAGAATATGATTCTTTGGAAACTCTATTCTTTATAGCAAGGAGCAAAGAGAGCTTGGCACCTGACTTATCTCCATTATTTTTTCTTAATCAATATTTAGATCAACTTTAACCAGCAGATAAGTAATTCATTAAAAGCAGTTGTTTGTTTGAAAACCCATTGAAAATCTCTCATGCATAAACTTATTCATGTTTCCTATTAACAAAATTGTATTCCTTCAATAATAATATATTTACACTAACACTACTATTTAATTTTTTATCTATCAAAAACTATAATTTATTATATATTGTACCTACTGAAATTTGAAATAAATTTCAATATGTTGTGTAATGCCAATTAAAAAAAATGTCATAGTTTGATTTTACCTGGGGAGCATTGGAATATATTACTATGACAACATAAATATTGGAGAAAGAAATGTTTATTATTAATTGTAGTATAAACATTTATGGATTGATTTTATTCATTTTAAAAGTGAATGTGTAAATAATAAAGTTTATACTCTTAATAAAATTATTTTTTTTATTATATATATATACTGTATTCACAATAGTAGGTTACAAATAACATGCCTAAATATTTAATGTCTCAAGTATATTTGTTATTTTATTTGTATAATATTGTATTGGAAAATGTGTAAAAAGTATATTTCCATTGTAGTATGAAAGAATGTAATCCTAGTTGCCTAGTTTATGTTGGAGTAAAAAGATGCTATTTGTATTTTAAAATGTAAATATTGCATGTTATGTGTAATAAATTATAAAATATTTATTTTTGTTTGTCATTATTTTATATAATAAGATTTTTATTTATGGGATACTAGCTGGAAATTGACCAAAAAGTGAATATAAAGCATTGCTATAGTGTCTCTGACATCAATTAAAAAAGTTTATAAATTGAATTAAACAGATTAAACTAGATCTCTCTATCTTGGCTTCAATAGAAGTGAACCTAAATTCCTTCATATGATTTTTTATTTATTTGTTTTTAAAAGTATATGATTATTAAATGGATAGAATGATGGGATGAAAGCAATAGTATTTGCCAATTAACTGGGCAGGTTTATTGGGAATTTGTAGGAAGTGACTATTGAAAGAACAAAAATTAATTCTTAACATTTAAAAACCATCAAAATATTTATTTGTTTTTGAAAAAGAATATTACATACTTTTCAATGATGAAATCTAAATGCTAACAACATAAAATGTACACAGAGATTATGTTCACTTGCTGATATAATTTTAGAAGATCTATGAATTATTTCCACACAGGATAGAAATTGATTCAATTCCCATAGTATTGTCATGGATGAAAACAGAAAATTTTCACTTGTAATGTTTAATGAATCAAATATTTATTAAAGGAAATGATAGTTGTATTGCATCGTCATAGATATAAAGTTATGTCTGTATACTTATAATGTTACATAGATCAAATACCTGCTAGATGAAAGAATAATTGGGATATTTGGAACATTTTGGAATTAATAAAATGTGCTTTAAATCTAATAGCTTTTCATGATATTTTTACTTTTACTGGAATAACAAAACATTGTCAGATTGTGGTTTAAGAAACACATTAGAACTATGGTCCTATTTTGGAAATGTCATATCTGAAGACAATTGATCAGATCATTTGCTAATATAATAATAATTATAATAATATAAAATTTTATAGGATATAAACAGTAGCATAATTTAAATTATGTAGAGATTTATTTTACATGCTTAAAGTATAAGAGAGAGATGTTTTTCTAAATTCAAATGTATATTTCATAATTTAGTAATTGTTTTTAATTTTAAAATATACTTATTTCCTAATTCATTGGTTATAAATTACTCTCAAGTATTTATTTTTATTTTATTCTCTTAGAACAAAGTCAATGAATAGATAGATTCATCTTTAGTATATATTTTTATTTCTACACATTTTGTTATATAAATATACATTATAATCTTAGCATTTGATAGGTGAAGTTAATGTCACTTGAGAACCTATTGTATAAAGCATTGTCAAACTATATGTATATATTTTAAATATTTATGGTGTTTGCCATATATATAATTAAAGTTTTATCCATTTGTTAATACATTTTGAATTAATTTAAAACAAGTAAACTTGCTTGGTTGTCATTTAATTTTATAATGCAAATTTATTGTTCAATCCTATTTGAATGAGACAATATTCACAAATTTATTATATCACATAATTTATAAAATAGTTCAGAATTCAAAACCACAGAATAGGTAAGAGAGTATTATTACATAACATTTTCTTTATATTGAATTTAATGTTTATTATCTGACCAGGTGTAGATTTTTATATAGCAATAAATTAATTGATTTGGCATTCTTAAATATTTAACAAGTAATTAAAAGCTTATAATTATTATGTTAGTAACAAGTAACAGTTATATTAAGATAGAAATTATATATGAGTTGACTTGATGATTGATAAAGGTACATGATGACTGATGAAGCTACAAATATGATAATTATTTTGAAAATAAGTAAAGGTAATTGCAAGGAAATGTTCCATATTTTATTTAAGTCATTATTGATTAAAATGAATATTATATTAAATCAGTATACAGCCATAAAGATCATAATCTTATTCGGTTATAGAGCTGGTAATAGTAATATAGTTTATTCTGTTACAAATTAGAGTGATTTGCTTTAATTATTTAAATTCAGTTTAAATATTAAATTTTAATTTTAATATTTGATTATAATAAACACTAACAATCTTTCATATGTTTTAATAATTATAATATAAAGTTTTAGTAACTCAGCTTTATTAAACTGAAAAATAATTGGATATGTTTTGTCAATAAATAGGAATCTATCATTTATTTTATATATTGATGTGATTGGATATTATAATGTTATCTAATAAGATTTTATTTTATAGTATTATAAGTTGGTGAAAGTGGAAAGATATGTTTGATTATTTGATTTTGTATTATTATTGAATATTGACTTAAAGCATTTTGGTATTAGTGGAATAGCATGGTTAAATTAGCATTATTTTTCATTTTATTTAGTTGGAATTAGAAATCAATTATTGGGTTATATATTTATTTAGATTTCATTGATATTGTAAATTTGTAGAGCATATTAAAATTATTTCACCCATTTATGAATTATTTTATTTAAATGTAAATAACATTTAGCTTTTAGTAGAAGTTTGTATTATTATAAACAGGGTTTTGACTCATAAGGAATGTTAAGATTTAACTGTCTAATTCTTTGTCATTATTTTTATTATAAGTGCATTATATAATAGGCATCGATCATTATTTATAAGATAATCAATGATAATTGGTTTTATTGCTTTATATTTATTCTATAGCAAATAATGTTAATATTTTATGGTAGTTTGAAATAATGATTTTGCTTATTTTCTATTTGTTCTAAAAGCTATTTGAATTCATGAGATTACATCAAAGATTATTATCATTGTTTTATTGAATTAAGTGTTAGATTGTTAGTCATTGATTAATATTCACTTCTGTTTAGTGTATTAATTTCATTCTGTTACAAATGATGCTACAATTCACAGGTAGGTGTTAAAAAATTAGGATTGTTTTTTTCATGGTTCATATTTTTACTCTGTTTAATGATGATCAATAATTAGACTATGACTAAAGATACAGTATGATCCCTATTTTTATTGAGTTATAAATGGCATAGAACTTCAGAGTATATTTTTTATTCATTTACAATGATGACCAATGATTGGGCTGTATTTTCTTTCATATGATATTCAAGTTTTCATTTCCCATTGTCATCATTTTACTCTATTACAAATGCCACCCAAATCTGTGGGATTATTAAACAATTTTTATATTGTTTATATTTTATTAGGACTACCAAACTAGGTCAATATAAATAATGCAACTGGTATAACTCTTACATCCTATTAACACATTCTTGATAAAAATGAAGTTCTTTGATTTCCAAATCCATTCATTATTTTTAAATCAAAATCTCTCTGACACAAAACTTAGTTATGGTTTCTATTAAGAAGGGAATAAACCTCCACTTTATAAATATATAAACAGATTAATTATTACAGTAAAAATACCTTCATGTGTTTTCATTCAATAATAAAAATTTTCATGAAATTTATTAAAAATTAAATAATTTAGCATGTAATAATATATTTTTAAAAATTATGTTTTTTTACTCATTCTATTTTTCTTAGACTTTAACTATAATGTGTATTATGGATTAATTAGGAGTTTTTAACTAAATAATGCATCCAAGAAAAAGCTGTTTAGTAAAATGTGTAAAAAGATAATACAGAATAATATTAACAAAAAAGAGAAAAAGAATACTCTTTAAAAAATGTTAGCACAACACAGCATCAAACCCTGACTTAACATTTCAGAGGCTGACACTCTCCCAGTACTCCCAAATAAACAACAGATTTAAAAATTGTAAAACTTTATTGTTCAAGATAATTTCATCATACACAGTAATTATGAGGCAATATTTTTATTTTTAAGTAAATTATTAATAATAATACGTTAATTTTTATATAAATTAGGATATTTAAATAAAATCATTTTTATTTACATATAAATTTTATTAATTATAGTGACAAAAGAAAATTGGTCTATTCAGTTTTGTATAGTGATAGAGTATATATGAAATATATTTTGAGGCTAGAGCAACTGCCACAATAAGTTTAAATAAAGGAATATTTTTTTATAATTTAAATAATAAATGTTTACACTCAAAATGTGTTTCTAGGAATAAATTGATTCAGAAATCTAAACATGAGATTTATCAATTATCATGACAAAATGGTGTCAGTCTGTTTAGTTTAGGATAATGATAAGATTATATATGTAATATATTTCAAGCTTATGCCTAGAAATTTGAAGACCGGGTAATTGTTACAAATAACCTTAAGTAAAGAAGTATTCCTCTTATATTTAAATAAAAAATATTTACACTTTCAGAATGTATTTAAATTGAAAGGCTGCAAAACTTTCACACTTATTATAATACTTATCTGACAGCCAATCAGATGTTATGATGACTGTCTGAATAATGATCAAACCATAAACACAAGACAGAGAATTTTACAAGAAAAGGGCAGTCCACCCTCTTTACTTGTCTTTCCATATATCTAAGCCAGTCTGAAGTATTTAGATTTGAAAGTGTGAAGCTTTAAATATCTTCACATTTAACTCACTGAGTCTAAATTACAACATACAGCGTGAAATCACACGATTTATTATGCAGTAGTTTTTAGATGTTATAACTTGCAGTAACATATGTAAATAATATTTATTTTATATAAAGCACAGATAACAATGAAATGATTCAAAAATGTAAACAATTTTATTTATTATAATAATCAATCTAAAACAAACAACTAATTATATTTACAATTAGTTGTTTGTTTCAGTTTTATTTAGATTGATTGTTATATTAAATATACATCAATAACAATATTATGGACAAATAATTATTTTTATATTGGATATTTGACCATTGTATATATAAATTTTATTAATTATCTTGGTGTACCAATAGTGAAGCATCTTTGTGCTTGTACAACCTGCATGCTGCAGCACTTACTGCATATCCTATATATATTGTGTTGTAAATTAGAAAAGATATCTATATGGAATCAGTAAGAAAGAGAAGTCCTATCTTTTTTTTTTGTCACCAATCTGAAGTAATATTGGGGGGAGGGCTTTATGATAACTTTTTATAGTTATGTAATTATTTAAGAATCATTTAGAAATGTTTGCTGTTTAAATAACTTTTAAGTCAAACTAAAAGTTCCTTGAAGCAAATTTCAAGAGATTATTTTTTTAAAAAAAAACTATTTCTCATTTATTAAAATATTTTATTTGCCACAATCTGGTAAAACTAATTCAGAATTTTTTAAATGACAATATTTTCTTAATAAGTAAAATGTTCATTTGTATATAAATATTGAAATGATTATAAGTTAGTCAAAGCAGTTGGAAATTTTTTTTATTGTATTTTTGAAAGGATGAATTAAGTCAGATGGATGCCTATGGAAGTTAAATCTATAGTGTTTTTAAAATGCTATAAAGAAAAGTAAGACATAACTTTAGTTAAAAATTTAAAACATAAAACTACATAAAGGGATGTAATGCTCATCAACATGCATCAGCATGCATGGGAAATTTACAGAGTTTAAGATCAAGAAACATTTTGATTTTTCCTTCTCAGTTTCCTGATAATCTAAACATTACTTGGGTTTCCTTGAAAGCAAGATTAACATGTGTGTGTGTGTGTGTGTGTGTGAATTATATTTTTTATATATTTTTTTAAAACCATGACAGAGAAAGATGTGAATTTCATTACCAAAAAGCTATAAAGTTATCAGTCAAGGCATATGTAGCAATTAAAGATAGAGAATGTTAATAATTATCTGTTTGAAAATCTAACTACCTTTCAATGACAATTATTTATTTAACTAGCTTTCCAAGTTAAAAATGATGCATGAATTGGAAAAAGAACTCTGAAATATTAAAAAAAGTACTGTTGGGTTTTATGAAGTTCAAAGAAAAGATGAATAAATGATTTTGAATGTGAACATGTATTTTAATATAATGATACAAAGATTAGAAATACAAGTGTAGTTGGATGGAATAACATTATTTTGAAAGCTGTTGATATATCAATTTAGACTGACAAGATTAATTACTCAACATAATGCAAAATAACAAATGAAGATTATTCCAGTTTATGCTCTATCAAGTTCTGATTCTAATGAAAATGTTAGAGGATTTTTAATGCTAGAATTGAAAAACAATTGAAAGATGAAAGTACTATGGATAAATTTGGATATACAACCAGAAATAAAAGATAAATAGTGAATTTGTGGATAAAAAAAACTGTATACTATGAATACTTTTTAAAAAAAATTTTTTGAAGTGCAAGTGAACATTAAAGCATCAAAATGAAATTACAATAGAATCAGATTGATTTGATTGGCAGAAAATGTAATATGTTTAATATATTCAATTTAAAAAGTGTTCAATTAGTGAAATATAATATAAATGACAATTGATATTCCTAACTTTCAGAAACATTCCTATGAATTTAAATTAAAACTGAAAATCATTTCAAAATATTAACCGACTTCAATGATAACTCAGACATGAATAAATTCAATAAGAAGATAATCAATACTCTGCTAAAATTATTAATATATTTTTTGGAATAAAATGGAATTATTCTGCATAAGGGATGAGAAAATTGCATTCCAAAAAATGTATATAGCTACCTGGTCCAGAATGCAACAACGTTTGAGCTTATAACATGACACATTATAACTAATGATGAACATAAGAAAATTAAAGTCTTAGTTTTATAAATGAGAAAATATTGATTATATATATTAATTATAAAAAAGAATGGATGTAAATCCTGAATATGTAAATCACATATATATATATTTAAATATTTATAAATACAATAATTAGATAATTAAAAATTTTATCCACTTAGGAGCGCTTTTGATTATCCTAGTAATATTTATCAACTAAAACTTTCAAAGGCTAACCTCCCACAATTCCATGATCTTAACATTTGCTGCCTGCCTGTTAATTAAATCATGTTTGTATTTGTATATTAGTATAGCTTCCTTTATTTTCCTTTTATTGTTATTTTTTTCAATTTGCAATAGGTGTGGTAGTGAATATATAGGTGAATCGAGATGTACATTGGAGAAAAAGAACTAAAGGGCACTTGCTGTTATTAAAATGGGTTCAGAAATTGAAACAAAATTGTAAAGTAGATAATAATATTTCAGCATCTGTTTTTTTACGACCAGTCATGTATTTAAGGTTTTGACTTTAATTTTAATAATGTAAAAATATTGCAATTGAAAAAAAAAATAGCAATAAAAGGAAAATAAAGGAAGCTATGCTAATATACAAATACAAACAAGACTTAATTAACAGGCAGGTAGCAAACATTAAGATCATGGAATGTGGGAAGGTTAGCCTTTCAAAGTGTTAGTTGACAAAGATTACTAGGATAATTGAAAGCACTCCTAAGTGGATAAAATTTTTAATTATCTAATTACTGTATTTATAAATATTTAATTATATAATTATGTATACTGCTTTGAAAAAATACAGACATCGAATAATATTATTATTTCATATATATAATAATTGTTATCTATATTTTTTATTATATTTTTTTTTACTATTTATCTGTATGTGGTAAATAAATTATCAATGTAATGAAATCCTTTTGAAAATAAAAATTAGTTACATAGTCAGCTAGTACAAAAAAAGCACTCATAGAAAAGAAAAATATAATATTTAGATAAATAAAATAAAAAATTAAGAAATGCTTTTATTCATATAAATGCATGAAAAAGTTTTTTAAAGATTACTAAAAAAAAATGAATTTTCTTCAGCTTTCACAATATTCTTGATATTATATGATCAAAATAACATTATACAGAATTCATATTCAAAATAATCTAAGAATACTTTTAAACACGGGTAACATATGCTTTTATTTTAATTGCATAATTCAAAAATATTGTGAAAGCTGACGAAAATTTATTTTTTGCTTTTAATGCTGTTGTTTTTTTTTTTTTTGTGCATATATGTGAATAAAATCATTTTAATTTTTTTTTCATATTTTTTACTTTTATATGGTTCCAGGAAATAAGATTAAATATAATTTAATACTGCTAAATATCAATATCATAATGAGTAATGAATACCTTATAAAATTTTAAAAATTTCCTTTTCACTTTTGTTATTGGAAATGCATATATATGCAAAGTTTCAGGTAGATTGGAAATTGAAAAGTCTGTGAAAATTGAATTATAAGATTTGTCAGAAAGACAGATGAACAAAAAGGAAGCAGAAAAAATTGGTTAAAAGTATATAAAAAGAATTTTGGAACATTTTAAATAAAAAGAATATCTCATCTCTCTTTCTCTTTAATCAAAAACTATTCAATTCTTTAATTAAAAAATATCAATCATTCTTAAATCTTTTTAATAGTTAATAAAGTATAGCATGAATATATTAATAAAAAATGTTTGCAAAAAAAAAAAAAGATAGAATAAATTAACTTCAAATAAAAATATAATGCAGCAACAAAAACAATAATAATTTTGTTTTTTTTAAAAAAAAAAAAAAACAGAAATTGAAATCAAATTAGTTGATTCCCCAGTTATTTTTATTCTTGTTCTGCAAATTTTATACAGTATTTAACAGTACACTGAATGTGAGGTGCAACCATTTTATTTTATTTTTTTTGGAAAAAAATTTATTAAATACTCTTATAGAAGTTAAAAATATACTATTGTTTATTTGTTTGGTAAATTTTAAAATAGATTTAATATATTCATATCTAATAGAATTCATTCAAATTTTGTACTTGTGATGTAAATCACTGACAATGCAATATGTGAATGAAATATTTTAGGTAGGTTCTTTAGTTTTTATTATTATAGATGGGTTGATATATTAAATTTCAAATTCTTTGATATAACTTCAATAAGCTTTCAATAATGCATGTGAGTCAGTGGTATTTTTTTTTTTTAAAAAAAGTTGTTACTAAAAAGTTGCTTAGTAATTTTTATTGTTTTCCTGAGAAAATGCATTAAATATTACTTTAGTTTATGCTGTTATTATATTCCAGTATTTCCTAATTTTTTTTCTTTCTGTGGATCACTTAGATTCCAAAAAAAAAATTCCATGGATAGGTAACATAAAATAATTCTAATTTTAAATAAATTATCTTAATTTTTTTTTGTATGATATTATGTATATATATATTACTGGCTCCATTGTTGCTTTTTTTAATCACTAGTTATTGGTATGATAGTTTTAATACAAAATACAATAAAATTACAAAAAAAAAAATCAGAGTAATGAGCACTAGAAATATTGATTATCCATAAAAAGTACATTTATTAAATCACAAAGTATTTGA
This sequence comes from Epiperipatus broadwayi, assembly GCA_028023455.1. Taxonomy (NCBI): domain Eukaryota; kingdom Metazoa; phylum Onychophora; class Udeonychophora; order Euonychophora; family Peripatidae; genus Epiperipatus; species Epiperipatus broadwayi. Next base: position 1,097,468 of record JAQFVV010000023.1, read on the forward strand.
TTATTTTAAAGATAACGTTAACTAAGAACAATTAAGAAATATTTCATAAAAAGCAAAAATAAATCATTGATTGATTCAAATTACATGTTGTATAATAATTATTGTAATATAATCACATAATAATTATTACAATAAATATTGAACAATAAAAAATCATAATTAAAAGTCAAAAAACTATCATCAATATGATAATAATAAAAGAAAATGATTTGCAATTTAAAATTTTAATGCAATTGTTATCATTGCTCACTTTCAATTGGTAATTCAAGATGTGGCATTAAATTGGTTAAGGTGAGGCAAAGAGATGAAGCTATGGAAAGGCAATTTTTGGGTTTGTTTTTTATAGTGCACATTGCTAAAAATCATCTTTTACAGAAATATGTCATTGCATGAAGAGGATGAAAATTTTTCTTGATTTTTCATGCAGATGTGGATACTCATTTTTCAATTTGATCCAAAATTTATTTAAATTTATTGTGGGAAGGTTAGATTTTAATGTCAAATCTGAACTCATTTCTAAGAGACATTCATACTCTTGATTATTTAAATTTGCGTTGTTATTAAAACAGGCAAAACTCTCAATACATATTGCCACTCAGTACAAACCAGAGTAATCAATGGATTCCAGAAGGTTTGTGCATAAAATCCCCATCTAGTGCTTACCCATCCAATATCTCCAGACTAGTTTCTGGCTTCTGGCCTTCATCAATGAGGAGCTTTGGATCTGAAAGCACTGCACCTAGATCTTAGGATCTAATGCAATCCTTTAACAGTTACTGTTTATCTCTACTTATCTATAAAACAATGAGTTAATTTGAAAACACAATAATATTTTCAATACAAGCTCATTAGCCTATATAGTTATATAGGTCTGAACTCAGTTCAGTACCTATACATTTTTGAGTGGCAATATGTATAGAGAGTTTTGCCTGTTTTGATAACAGTTATAAGCAAGCATAAGAAATGGTGATCATGTGATTTTTATTGGCTTAAAACCAATCCTACCTAATATGGTAGTGGTAGCTATGGTTATTAAAGAACCAAAGTCACCAAAATGTATAGGTACTGAACTGAGTTCAGACCTATATGACTATATAGGCTAATGAGCTTGGATTAAAAATATTATAGTGTTTTCAAATTAAGACTCATAGTTTTGTATCTTAAGTAGAGATAAAAGGTGACTGCTGGAGGGTTGCATTAGATCCTAATATGTAGGTGCAGTGCTCTCAGATCCAAGACTCCTCACTGACAAAGGCCACAAGTCAGAAACTAGATGGGGATTTTATGCATAAGTCTTCTAGCATCCATTGATTACTCTGGCTTGCACTGAGTGCCAATACATATAGAGAGTTTTGCCTGTTTTAATAATAGTTATAAACAAGCATAAGAAATGGTGATCATGTAATTTTCTCATATGGAATGTTTCATATATATGTAAGTAGAGGGATTTGTACTTACGATTTTTTAGTCTTTATTCATCCTCCACATCATCTCAAGCAACCAATAATGACCACATACATACAAAAAAGATAAATGTTCCCTAATATACATATTTTGAACAGGACCAGCACTCATCAGTTGAGTCAAGTCATTATCACCCCCACATATATGTAATCAGTGCTCGGCTTATATCAAGGTAGCAATTCCTTAAACTTTTCTGAACAGGCTTTCAATATTCTCATCCTTCCAACTTATTCAACTGCCAGTTTCATTGGAAAACCTACAATTGAATGTTCAAAGCCCCTATTGGATTTGATATTATAGTCATACCCATATAGATATCATGGTAATATGAGGAGTTAGATTGACATGGTGTCTATATGGATATGACCACAATATCAAATCCAATAAGGGCTTTGAATGTTTCATTGATGGTTTTTCAATGCAATAGGTGTTTGAAATTGGAAGGGTGAAAATCTTAAAGCCTGTCCAGTAAAGTTTAAGGAATTGCTACTTTAATATAAGCCAAGGACTGATTATATATAGGTGTGGGAGATTATGATCTGGCCCAACTGATGATTGGTGGTTCTGCACAAACTATGTATATTGGGGATCAATTTTTCTTTTTTGAATTATGTGATCATGTGGATCGGTTCCTTGAGAGTAGAGGATGAATATTGTCTGAAAAATCCTAAGTTCAAATCTCTCTACTTGCATAGATATTGTAATATATGTAAAACCATAGATTGCAAAAAATAAAATAAAAATTAATTATTTTTATTTATACCATTCCTAATTGGGATGAATTGTTCTGCTTTTTTTTTTTTTAGGAAAATTACAATCAGTTATTATAGTGAAATAAATTTGATTTTATTTATTATAAGCATTACTTATGAAAAATATAATATTTGTATAAAAAGGTTTTAAAAAATGAAACCATAGTTCAAAAAATGGAGATATAAATTATTTTTGTGCCTGCTGCTCATAACTGGGATAAGTTGATTGCTTTCTTTTAGTAAAATTTATGATCAATTATTATAATGAAATAAATTTGATTTTATTTATTATAAGCATTACATTATTATAAGCATTATATATAAGTATTAAAATATTTGTATAAAAATGGCATAAAACTAGCAAAAATCAAAGTTTTTTTTTTTTAAAGTGCAGATATATCTCTTCAATTTATAAAATTTGATGAAATTAGTCATATGTGAATTTCTAGTGGTATCACATACCACTTTGTATATATCAAACAATATCTATGAACTAAAATAATAAGACCATATATATTATATAGTATTTGTTAAACCTGGACAAATACAAATTAATACTAGATTTCCATTTTCCTGCATTAAGTGGCTCTACTTTAAAAGAAAGATGTGAATTTATTATATTGTAAATAATGTAAATGAATTTATCACTTAACCTTGGTTTTATAAACTATATAATATTTCAACTTACATGGCTGTTAGTTAAATACAAGTATATATTGTAAGTATGGTTAGCAATCTGTACCTACATAAATAAATAGAAATTTTTTTTTGTTTAGCTTTAAAATAAGAAATATATTGTGCCATTACAATTTAGTCACTAGCTAAATTTATAGTAATGTGCATGTAGAAAAGGTAAACCAAAAATCATCATCACAATTTTATATAATCATAAATGAAGCTGTAGGGCATCCAAGTTTAAACCCTACAAGGTCCAGTTCTAAAAGCTTTAAACAGAGAAAGAATGGGTCAACAATTACATGCTTTACTTGTTTGTGTGTTGATAGAAAGGTAATACACACATTTAAACTATTTAATATTTAATTTTTCTTTAAAAAGCAAAGTTATAATGCATACATATAGGCAATGTATGTGTAAATTATTTAATTGTTTTATATTTCAAATATTAAACATTTTAACTTTCTTTAAAACTAACCTATGCTTGATCAATTCTAATATTTTATTCTATACTTTTATTTTGCTTTTCTTTAATTATAATTGGGATTTAAAAGTTACAGATTTAATTAAATAATTGGGTTATAATTACTAAGCTAGCAATCATATTATTTAAGGTTAGTTTATGAATGATTTGAAAGAATGAAGGATGTGTGTACATTACATACAAAAATTTACATTTCCTAAATATTGAAAGAAAAGGAAGTATTAAATCTGTCAAATTATTTTTTTTGTACAATTTTTTTTTTGTTAAAAGAGGAAATCTGTTTAATCAGATATCGATCTTTGTAGCAATTTTTTTTTTGTAAATGATTGTTTCACTTTGGAAGCTTATAATGGGTCAGAGCTCTAAATTTTGAAATTGTCTTATCTCAAGATCTAAAGAAGGAAGCTCAAAGATTTGAAGTGTTACCTGGATGTTAAAAAGAAAGAAAAAAAAGAAAAGAAAGGAAATAAGGATTGAGTCTATTTTTTTTAAACAAAAGTGTCTGGAAAAAGGATTAAACTTTTCAGTTGAAAAATAATATAGTTGAAAATAAATTAGAGATCTAATTAAAACAAATTTGTCCAAAAATAGCAAGTGATGCTATCTCTGATTGGTTAAGTTAGCTAAAAATTGGATATAAAAAGCTGTCTTGAATTATTATTAAGATTATTGTTTTGATTCAGATTATTAAACTATCAAATTGAATGTTGAAAATATAAGAAATGGCTGGCTAGAAAAATTATATGTATGTCCCATTTGCTGGACCATCTGGAGGAAGCTGCACATCACATAGGAAAGAAAAGATGTGTCTAAAATAATATTCTACACCTTTCAACTGACCAGAGAAATAAGATGTTTTTAATAGAAGGAAGAAAGCATTCACCTGCATTCAAAGAAGATGAATTAATCTACTGATAAATATTAATCATCAAGTCCAATTAATTGTTACAACAACTGATTTTAAACTCAAGAAAATTTACAAATGGGAAAACAACTGCTGTATTTCATCCACATGCTTGACAGGAAGAGAAGAAAATTTAATATAATGATTTCCAAATTGTCCACTAAAGCAAATAACCTCAATAGAGTCATCATCATCAAATAGTTATACACCTCAAGAAAGAGATTGTTCCCACATAAAACGGAAATAGTAGCTGCAGAAATATAGACATTATACAAGACAAGTTTGAACCCTTGGAAATTCGCCACAAACAAAAGATCGGTAATATGACTTTTTATATCTATTTTCTTTATGATATCAGTCTTAATAAACATTTTAGCAATAAAGTGGTATATTTTATTTAAAGAACTTTTAAAGACTATTCAGATCGATTAAAAACAAGAATGTCTTACTAATAATAACTTTGAGCTTCATAAATGACCTTGAATGTATGAAAATTATTTGTTTATTAATTTTACAATATTAATGTGTAAAACAATTTTTTTTTATGGTATTATGATTTTAGTTTTAACTAATATATTATTATTATTTTGGTTTTTAATAATATTTTGTTATTATGGGATAAAACACGCACATACATAATAATATTTTTATATGTGTATAATTGGGAGTGAATGTGAAATAATGAGTAGTATTAGAATATTAGATTATTTTGTTTCAAGTTCAGTATAGATTTCAGCGCTTGGAAGGGAGGGGGAGAAAATAATTTAAAACTCTTTTCTAAAACTTGCTCTTTCAATTTTACTAACATTTTTTTTACATTCTATTTACATGTTGGATTTTTAAAGTATGTGTGCTAATGAGCAGATAATATTTTTTTTAAATACTTTTCTCATGGAGTGAAAATCATGGTCAATGTGACGTCCAACTTAATACAAAATACATTTGAAGGGAAAGGGGGAAGAACTTAAAATTAATCTGAGGATTGTTATATAATCAATTATTATTATTATTATTCATGTCAATTTTCATATTTATCTAGAAATTTTTATGTATATGTTAGAAATGTAGTAATAAATATTAGTTTGTTTTATTAAACGAGGCGTATATATTTCATTAAGTGTAGTCTTGGTTAAGTGTGATTATTCATCATCATCAATGGTTGAATATTAGTTATTTAAGATATAAGTAAATATGCTAAAATTAAGCAATAATTATGAATTTCTTTATAAAATTTAGTTTTATGTTTAGGCTTAGTCCTAGAGCTGTAGTTGAAACCCTTGTCATTATTGTTATTATTATCATCATCATCATCGTCATCAACGTTTTAATTAATGAGCTGTTTAACTGTTTAAAGGCCATAAATAAATATTGATTTTATAATATTTAGTGATTTCTTAGTATTATTATAACCACATCCCATCATCTATTTCATGCAAGGATGAGTGAATTGCCATCCTAAATTAGTTATATATAATCTGAGCTAGTGAACTTATAAAAATATTGAAACACATTTGTTATGTTAAGATCTGAGAAATGATTTATGTTCAATGAACTCCACTGTGGTTTAAAGATGTTTTACTTTTACCTAACTATTAGTGCTTCTAGTGATATGGCTCAAAAAGCAAAATCTCTCATTTTTATTAGAAATAAAGTACCAAAAAGGGATTCAAACCCGGTACATGTGAAAGGTTATCAGATATAACCGTGTCTAGATTCAGATAATCTAGTGGCGCCCTGCTAGACCATATTCACTTAGTATTTGTTTAAACATGCACTTAACATCAAACCAAGAAATGAAAGTGGATAAAACCTACTGCCTGTATACCTGAGTTATATTTTATTGAATTACTAGTGTACTCACCTCATGTGATTTCATATAATACTGGTTATTAATAATTTGATCAACCTTTAATTTTGATATTGGACTCCTTTACTCAGATATAATAATATCTTTTGATCATCATTTAATTTTTGATACTTTGCCATATACCTGAGTTATAATACATTGCTATAATAATTTGCTCATAATTTACTTATGATCATTCCATTGAACCTTTACTTAGTTATTTCTATTTGAACTCATTTATTATGTTACAATATATATATATATTTTTAATTTTAAATTAGACTAGTTTATGATTTATAGTGTTAAGTTCATTGGGAAGTACTTATTTATTCGTTGCTTTTCTTTATTTGTACTTTATTTTAACAATGGATCAATATTTTGGCTGTGCTAAATGAAAAATCTAAGAATACTAACATTATATATATTTTGATTTGACTCTTTTTGAAAGTTTTACTTAAACTTGTTTTACCTTTACATATTGTAAATGAAAAAGTGTGTATATGCAAACATTTAATTAAATAAGTCCATATTTAGAATGAAATTTAAGTGTAATGAAATAATAATGACAAACCAGACAATGGTTTGTGAGAAGTCATTGTGTTTAGTCTGGATTATATATATGTGATTTAATAATCACAGACTCATGTAAATACTAACAAATATAAATAAAAACATGTAAATATGTTTCTAATATTATATTTATTATAGAATATGAAAATAAATATCATATTTACAATATATTTTACAATGTCTATATTCTGCCTGCTATTGTTAGTAGGATATAGCTCCTAGTTCTTGGATGAACTAAGGAAAAAGAGACTGGCAATTGCCTCTTTAAGTTTCCCACCACTTCCAGCTGTATTTTGGCCAGCCTGCCATATGAATAGATCCAATAGCACTTCTGGCTGTACTATGGCAGCTTGCCTCATGCCATTGTTTGGTACTAGTAGCTTGCAGTCCTGTATGTGAACTTGCCTTGCTGCAGTAACCATTTAGCTTAACTGATATTGTCTGGAGAATGAAGATTCTTCAACTTTGTGACAGTAGTTCTCTGTAAAGTCATCTGTATACTGCCTTTCAGTTTTGACAGTAGTTCTCTGCAGAACATGTACAGAGAATGGAAATTCTGTCTTTCAGCATTGTGACAGTAGTTCCCTGATCCTACCTTCAAAAATACTGACTATTTATTGACAGATCCTAGGATCCTGTGGCACCATCAACCTTTTAGCCTGTTCTTGCCATTGGCTTTGTGTTATCTATCTGTATATGCATAGATTCATGGTGATGATCCTCACTTCAATCTAGATAAGATAGGATCTGTGCTAGTCCATTATTTGAAGGTAAAATGAGATATGACATCCTTCCCACAGTTAAATGTATCCCTGGATAACAAAGTCATGCAGTGTGATAATAGGCATCTTTGCTTTGTAATTTTATCTGGATTGATGATTATCTCAGCAGGTCCAGTGTCATGATTTATGAATCTTGGAACTGTAAGCTTATCACAGCTGGCCAATGATTCACCACTGTTAGCTTGTGACTTGGGGTTTTGCTGATGAGTGGGCTGGAAGCTGTAGATTCACAGCTGGCTGATGACTCACTATTGTTCACTTGCACCTCTGTCATCTGACAAGGCTTTGATTATGACTTATGCCATGTAATTTAACCTTAATTTTTGTGATGATGATGTTATTGTCCATCATTATCACTGAATCCCATTTGTTGACCTCTTAAACATGTGTCATAGAATGTGAGTGCCTATCTGATTTTTTGCACATTGAGTTTCATGCTTTAGTTTAGGTTCAGACCTGTATTATTAATAACTCCTTCAAGGTAGACCCTGTTTGAATTTATTGCTGTGAGCTGGTTCCCTTTAGTTACTGTAAAACTTAAGTGAGTGAACCAGTCATATGCTCTACTTACCAGAAGATACAACAAGAGGCAGATATTTACTTTTATTGGTTATTGTGATTTTAACTTTTGCCTGATTCAAGACTGCTACTAGATTGCCATAGTAATTGATAATTGTTTTGCAGCTAAGATGTAGCTGATATTTATTTTTCTTATTAATAGTAGTCCATGTCTTTTTTGATACCATAAACACTGTAAACTGTATCTAGTTCCATTGTTACAGGCATAATATTAATAAGTATTCTGCATTTAATTGCAGAGTCAATGCCTCTTACATTGTTTATACAGGCATTTTGTTTCTTAGATTTTAAATTGTATTTCTGTCTCTCTGAAATGGATTCATCCATTCTGTTACTAACAACTTATTGTTTTCATGTAAAACAAGCAGCTTTTTTGTGGGTGATAAGTTTGCAATATGTACACACTGTATACTGGTGTGGACATTCAGTGTGTGTGCATCAGTTGATCAGATCTATAACAATGCTTTCCACTCATTGCTGTTGATTTATATGAGCAGTAGCTTTTATTATCTGCTGGATGTTTGAAAGGCCCAATTTTCTGCTCAATGATTTGAATGCTATAATCATTTTTTTCAATGGATTTACTTGACTAGCTGCTGATTCTGCAAGAGTCACATAGGACACAGTGGAATCAAATGTTATATCATGGTCCATAAGGAAGTTGACCCTTTGACTATGGTCTCTTATTCCACATATAAGATGATCTCAAAGAGTTTCATTGAGGAAGTCTTTGAAACTGCGTTTTAAAGCTAGTTTTATTAAAGGTTAATAGCAAAATGGATTTTTTTCCCATTCTCTTATGTACAGAGATTGAAATGGTATCTTTGCTTTATTGTTAAGGATTTAGGAGTGAAAAGGTTAGTTATTAGAGACAATGCCTTGTCAAAATCAATATCAACCAAGCAACTCAGGGGTTGTTTGGGCTTTAAGGACTTTACAAATCTGAGATCCAATAATAGATGTGAGCATGGCTAATTTTAAACTGTTTTATTTGATTATCCTGTAAATAGAAGATTACTTGATCTTTTTTGGCCAAATATCTGGATAGGTTCAATTGAATTCTTCAATTGAGCCAAATTTTAGCTATTTTATTTCATTTATTTTTTCCTCTTTATGCAGTGATAGAAAAAATTACTTTTATTTGTTAGAGTAACTATTCAAATTTGATTTTTAGGTTTCATTTAAAACATAATATAATAACCCACTGGGGGAAGTTTCTGCCATTATTTTGAAAAATAACCACTCTAATTTGGTTTTAAAATATTTTTATTGACTTGCAAATAATATCTCGTGTCACTTTGTTTTAAATTAATGACAAAATCTAAAGACCCACAGGGACAAGATTTTATTATTTTAACTCCTCCTCAATCCCCGTCTCCAGTTTGAGGGATTTTTTATTTTTATTTTGTTGACTGTACCAAGTCTGTTGTGTTTAATCTATATTATATATATATATAATACAGACTAAACATAACAAATTGTATATGTGAATTAATAATCACAGTTTTATATAAATATAAATGAATGTAAATACAAACATAGAATATTTATTATTAGGCAGGATTGGTGTTAAACCACTAAACATCACATGATCTCTTATGCTAGCACATAACTGTTATTAACCAGGCAAAACTCTCCATACAGTAGTGCCACCCTGTGCCAATGAGAGTAATCAATGGATGCTAGAAGGCTTGTGCATAAAATCCCAATCTAGTGTCTATGCATTCAATATCCCCAGACTAATTTCTGGCTTGTGGCCTTCATCAGTGAGGAGCATTGGATCTGAGAGCACTGCACCTAGATCTTAGGATCTAATGCAACCCTCCAGTAGCCACCTTTTATCTCTACTTATCTACAAAACTATGAGGATGAAATTGAAAACTCAGAGCTCAATAGCGTATATAGTCATATGGATCTGAACTCAGTTCAGCACCCATACATTTTGGTGTCTTTGACTTTTATTAGGCAGGATTGATTAACACCACTAAATATCACATGATCACCATCTCTTATGCTAGCACATAACTGTTATTAAACAGGCAAAACTCTATAGAGTAGTGCCACCCTGTACCAACCAGAGTAATCAATGGATGCCAGAAGGCTTGTGCATAAAATCCCCATCTAGTGCCTACTCATCCAATATCCCCAGACTAGTTTCTGGCTTGTGGCCTTTGTCAGTGAGGAGCCTTGGATCTGAGAGCACTGTACCTATATCTTAGGATCTAATGCAACCCTCCAGTAGCTGCCACCTTTTATCTCTACTTAACTACAAAACTATGAGAATGAAATTGAAAACACACTAATATTTTCAATCTAAGCTCAATAGCTTATATACTCATATGGGAATTTTATGCACAAGCCTTCTGGCATCCATTGATTATTCTGGTTGGCACAGGGTGGCATTACTGTATGGAGAGATTTGCCTGTTTAATAACAGTTATGTGCTAGCATAAGAGGTGGTGATCATGTGATGTTTAGTGGTTTCACACCAATCCTGCCTAATAAGAGCCAAAGACACCAAAATGTATGGGTGCTGAACTGAGTTCAGATCCATATGACTATATAAGCTATTGAGATTAGATTGAAAATATTATTGTGTTTTCATTCTCATAGTTTTGTAGTTAAGTAGAGATAAAAGGTGGCTGCTGGAGGATTGCATTAGATCCCAAGATCTAGGTGCAGTACTCTCAGATCCAAGGCTTTTCACTGACAAAAGCCACAAGCCAGAAACTAGTCTGGGGATATTGGATGAGTAGGAACTAGATGGGATTTTATGCATGAGCCTTCTGGAATCCACTGATTACTCAGGTTGGCACTACTGTATGGAGAGTTTTGCCTGTTTAATTATATTTATTACTGAATATGAAAACATATACACTCATATTTACAATGGCTATGCTATATTCTATACACTATTGTTGCCAATGTATAGCTCCTAGTTTTGGGATGAACTATTGGAAAAAGAGAGTGCAATTGCCCTTATAAGTTTCCTACCACTTTCATCTGTATTTTGGCCAGTCTACCTTGTGAGTAGGTTCAGTGATATTTCTAGTTGTACTGTGATAGCTTGCTTTGTACTAATGTTTGGTTTCTAGCAGCGTTCATTTCTGAACATGGACTTGCCTCACTGCAGCAACCATTTAATTTAACTGCTATTGTCTGGAGAATGAAGATTTTGTCTTTCAACTTTGTGACAGTAGTTTTATGGATAGCATGTATACTACGTTTTTAGGTTTGACTATATGGAGAATGTGAATTCTATCTTTCAGTTTTGTGACAGTAGTTCTAACCATACTTTCAAAAAGACTGACTATTTATTCCCAGATTCTCAACCATAATGGAAACATAGTTCCAGTGAGCATCATAGCCTATTGGCTCATTCTTGCCTTTGGCTACGAGTTATGTATCTGTATATACATAAGTTCATGTTGAATGCTCAATCAGATCTAGATAAGATGGAATCTAGTCTAGTCCATTATTTTAAGGCAAGAAGAGATTTTCTCAATATTTATAAAAGTTTTTTTTTTAGATAAAAGATTTTAAAAAGATAATGGTATTCTATAAAAGATAATGGTATTCTATGAATAGAAGGAAAAGGGGGGAAATGTTATTGTGATTACTGCATTAAGTTTTGTCTTATATGTGAGATAATGTGATTTTATCATTTAAAATTTTTACTTATATTTTTAAAGGTTAAAAGAATTATTATTTAGACGTTATTTATTTATTTTAAATGAAAAAAATTTTTTTTATTTGTTTTAATAAGTAAAAAAAAAATTATAAAACATCTGAAGAAATTTTAAATGAAAAAGTATTTGCCAAAGTCTATTTTTAAATTTCATTCTAAAATTTTCATGTCATAATTGAAGTTTATAAATTTTGACCAATTATGTTGGAAATTGACATTCTTTTTCTTACTCACTCTCAACTTTTCATTCATTTATTATCTTGTAAATAAAATGACACTAAGTATTCAGATCTGGTCACTAGATTTCCCCAAAGCAAAGTTTTCATTGCCATCAATACTTTATTGAAATAAACAACAATTTCACCTCATGATTGTTAAATTGGATTTTAACCAATTAACAAGTCATAAGTTAAACTTAAATGAATTTTTTTTTAGTATTCAATTTTATTTAAACTTTCAATTAAAAAATTAGATATAGATCTCTAACTAATATTAATGACAATAAACATCACGCGACCACCTCCTCTTATGCTTGTATGTTACTGTTGTTAAAACAAGCAAAACTCATATATATTTTGCCACACACAGTACTCTCAGATCCAAGGCTCTTCACTGACGAAGGCCATAAGCCAGAAACTAGTTTGGGGATATTGGATGAGTAGGCACTAGATGGGGATTTTATGCACAAGCCTTCTGGCATCCATTGATTACTCTAGCTTGCTGTGTGCAGTAAAATATATATATAGTGAGTTTTGCCTGTTTTAATATTAATGACCTTAGTTGTTGTTGTCTACATGCAAGTTATTTGCCATGTCTGAATTAACTGTTTCACTTACTAATATATTTCATTAAACCATTAATGAATTTTGACAATTTCCAAAGGAAATTCATGCTATGCCAGTTATCTGCATTATTCACATGATAATGTATTTCGAATACAAGACATTGAAAGGAAATCACCCAGAAACGTCCATCAATAAGAAAGCAAAGAACTATTTTCTATTGTTTTTTAAAAATAACATTTATTTTCTTGTTTCTAAAAAAGATATAGATTGTTTTAGCTCTCAAAGATTGAAATGAAGTCAGTAATATCCAAGTCAAGCAAAGGTCTATTATTCTTATAGATTATATTATATTGAATGAAGTTGCTAGATGCACTACATTTTATTTCAATTATAGTCACTTTTAATCATTTAAATAGTATTAATGTTTCATAAGAGCAAGAATATTCATTTAAACTTAGCTACTTAAGTATATAATATATTTTTTGCATTAAAGCATAAATTAAATAATCTGACTGTCTTAATTTAAACATATTTTGGTTACTATTATTATTAATTTTGCTAACATTTATATTCACTTCAGAATAGCATATTCTTTAGTTTGTAGGGGTTTACTTTATTTATATTTACTAATTGAAAAATAAATATTTGGTCTGCTATTTACTTGAATAGGTGACTTAAATAGACAATAACAAAAAAGGAATCTTACAGTAGATAGACCAGGAGGTCTATTATATGTATAGTAATTAGTAAAGAAAAATAGTATTTAGAAATTTTTTGAGCTACAAAGTAATGGATCTGAGCTAGAAATGCTGCCATCATCCTCAAATGCTTTGAGGTTTGCATATACAGAAATTATTTACGTTCTTATAGTTGAATTACCTAATTAAACTCCTATTTTAAAAACTGATGATTCACAAAGAGAGATATGTATGGCTGTATATATTGGAACAATTATTTCTTCTCGGGTTAGCTGCAGGATGATACTTTACTTGTTAAATAGAAATTTAGTTAGATTAAATGTAGTAAAAGATTTATACGCATTAAATAATCATTGACAAAGTTTAAAACATTTTAATAATAATATAATGTTTAAGTTGTAAAAGATATTAAAACAAGGAATAATATTTTTTTTCTTACGGAGTTCATTTTTTTATGTATTATAAATTTTTAAAAAATAAAAAACAAAAAGGGATTTGAATTTTATCTCTGAAGAAATTAAAGATTATTTTTCGATTAATATAGAATATTTTATTTTTTAAAAAAAAATCAAGAAGGGATTAAGATTTTTATCACCGAAGAATTTAAAGTCTATTTTTCAATTTATGCATAAATGGAATCTTGTAAAAAGAAAAGTAATTTGTCATAGCTTAATGTAGTAATTTCTAGTGATTTGATGAACTTCCAGTTATTTTTAAAAAGCATTATATTGTGCGATGGAGGATTTAATTGAAATTCAGTAGTGGTGAATGAGAAGTCAGAAGTTCGTTCACTCCTTGTAAAAAAGAATTAACTATAATATTATTGAGTATAAGATCTATATGCTAAGCTCTTACTAACTGATATAAATATGTAATCAGTTTGACCAAAACGAATATAGGGGAAGAAAAATATTCTCGAGAGAAACTTTCAAGTAACCTTATGTATTGATCAATCCACAATCATGGCTGTTTGCCTGCATTAACCTGAAATGAAATAATTGTTAAACTGGATATAAAGGAAGAAAGAAGAAACTAACTGGAGAAAATGAAATAAAAATATAAAATCTAGAATTACAAAAAAGAAAAGAAAAAAAATTAAGTTAAATGGATAAAGTAACTATTGAGAGAGCTATAACAAGAAAGAAAAAATCTGAAGCTAAGAGGTTGACTGAACCACTACATGCAAAATCTATCTGAAGAGCCACTCACTCACAATTACACAAAAAGGATTGAAAAAAAAATCCATGTAAAATGAGGGATTTTAAGGTGTAAACCTAATACATTTATTAATGTTACTTTATAAAGTTAATTTTCTTTTTTCATTATCAAATATTTTTAAATTTGATTATATTAAGGGAGTAGATAATTTAGATTAAATGTTAACTAATTAAGAAGAATCATAAGGGAGTAATACTTATATCTATTATATGAAATTATTTCTATAGTATAATGGTAGGGTTGATTATGTGTTAACTTTGGGCATTATCACATTGTCATTTTTTAAATTTATTATCCTTTTATTTATTGATTAACTTTATTTACTAATTGTGGGAAAAAATATCTGAAATATTTTTTGATGTTTTTATTACTGTTATACGCATTACCAATGTGTGTGATTGATTTTATCGTAGAATTGTACTTTAAGGTGTTTGTAGCTTATCATAGTGAAAGTTAATAGAATGAAATAAGTGTATATTTTTTTTGTTCATAATCCTTAGGATTCCATGATTCCACAGCTAGTTCAGGCATAATGATATTTACAATATGTGTGTATGTGGGGACATCCAGATATAGCTGTAGAATTATTTGTATTGTGCTAAGGTATTACAAATCACTTTAATAGTTCACATAGTTTATTGATGGCCATTTCACTCGTGCTATCTGTTGGCCCAGAGGATAGATGATGATTAACATTGATATGATTTCAGAATTTTTTGATATAGAATTACTTTTATAATTTTTTTAGCACTTATATATGTGCATATAGATCTAATAATAATGATTGCTTTTATAATATATATCCTAAGCTTGTCATTGTCTTGATGATTATTATCCTAAAATATTTTATTATATCAATTTTAAATCCAGTCCCAAGGTTGACTAATGGTTCTTGATGATTATTATTGGTGATATGTTTATCACTTATATGTTACTTTTTTTCTGGTGGAGTATTCTTGCTTATGTTTATGAAAATGCTTTTGCAGAAGATTGAAGTCATCTCTGGATGAACATCTTGCCATGCTATTGCAAATAACTCCCTATATGTTGCTGATTCATCACTCATCTTACCCTTACATTACGTATCATTACAGTATAATAAAATAATTCTCAAAATGAGATTTTATTTTAGATGTTTTCCACTGGATTGACAATGACATTACAGCTAATTTCAGAAAAAAATTTGACAGTATGGAAAGGTCATGGACAATGAAATGGGTCTGCCTATAAGTCGCATTATATGCAGTTTAACACTTGTCAAAGCTGAAGAAAACATTATACCAACATTAATAGATAAAGACTTGTATATTACATACAAACAATATGTTGATAATGTCTTAATATACACCCCTAAAGAGAATTCATTGCACAACCATGGAAATTATTATCCCAAGAAATAACCTTAACATGGACTATCAAACACAGAAACACTTTCCGAGGCCACAGATTTTTAGATTTGCTAATTCAAAGAAACAAGAATCATATAGATTATAAAATAATTCTCAAGATACTTGAAATTAGAGATATTATTCCCCACAATCCTGCACACCCATGGCACATAAACTAGTTGGAACCAAAGACTTTTTAAAAAGAAACCTATGTCTTTGTAAATTATGAAGCCAACAGGAAATCAAATATAGATGCCTGTGTCAATAATTTATGTTGTACAGGCTACAACCAAAGCATTCTATTAACATAATCAAATAATTTTATAAAAACATAAAATAACCTGTTCAACCTATTAAGAAACTAAGCTATGGGTGAGCATGCCATACATCCATAAACTAACAAAATAAAAAGGATCTGCATTCCAACATTTAGCATCAGTTTCCAAACCCACCTTTTTTCCAGATTAATTAGAAATGGTAAAGATAAACTGCCACCAGAGAATACACTGCAGATCATATATAAAATCCAATGCAGTAATACCACTTGTGCAGCTGTGTACTATAAAGAATCAAGAGTAGACATCATCACAATAGTGACTCAACACAAATATCTATATAAGTATGCAAAAAAATAATCCTGAATATAAATCCATCTTCTGGGAATATGAACAACAATTCACTCATAGCTTCAATTCAAAGAAACTCAATTTAGTCTGCATGAATGAGATGAGAAAGAAAAAAGTTACACAGGCATGGTTTATCTCAATCATACCATTAATAAAAAAGAAAATACTATTCATCTTTCAAATAAATAGAATATTTAAAATCTAATTTAAATAATTAGCAGAATTATTTTTCAGTATATAGGGCAGCATGCCTACGTAATCAGTGACAGCTATGATTCTTGTATGCCACACCGAAAGCAGACTCAGCTGTGTCTAAAAATAAATTATTTTTTTTCTGTTGTGAATGTGAAAAATATTTTTCTAATTTTTTTACAAATGCAAACAAAAAGGAATATATCTACCATATGGTTAGAATTGATATCCATAAAACCATATTTTATCAGTCTATTAGCTAAAAATTTTAAATTTTATTCAATTGTAATCTTGATGATTTAAATCTATTGTTTGAACCAGTGGTGTGGTCTAATGAATATTAATTTTAGGGGATGAAAATAAGTAAACTTATAAGTCTTTCTAGGGCAGTACATATTTAGAATGTTCAACATATATGTCAGCTCTTTGTCAGGTTGTGTGTGGGCATACTTACATAAGTCTAACAGATAAATTAGTTTCCATAATTATATTATAATGGTAATATTCATATTAAATAAAACCATAGAAATAATTAATATTTTTTATTGTTAAATAATAGCTTTGCAACAGACTCAATAAAAGTTAGTTAGTATAATTAATTATTAAATATATTTTTACTGTGGTCTAAAATATTATTAAACAGTTTAATTAGTTATCATCTGTATTTAAGGGTGATTTACTAGGTTTGTTGATTTACAGTCAGTCCCTTGGCTAAAAGTCTATAAATAGCCTTGCACAAATTTTATTAAAATAATATTTTTTTAACCAGGGGACAAGATACTTTCTTTTAAGTTAAGAGAGAATATGGCGATTATTCTACTATTAAACATCTAGAAATTGCTTGAAATGTATTATTTTCCATAGTGAAAAGTACAAATTATTTGTTATTATTAATTAATAAAACATGGGGTAAATTTTAAGTACCCGGCATTTATGGAAGAACACACCACTACTATCAGATAGTAATTTGGAAACTGGTTCACTAACAAGATAAATGCTATATCAAGGAAATGGCCACCAAAAATAAATTCAAATGTAAGCTTAAAATTTCATAATTTATTTTACAAGTGTTTTATTTATAATAGCCATAATATACATAATAAATATTGCTATAATAAATTTGGAATTGTAATAGAGAATCATTTTGGCACTTTCATTCATAAAAGAAATTTAAAAGTGAACTATATTAAAGGATATCTATCTTTTATTGCTAAATAATTTTCTGGTACAGTCATAAAAAGCTTTTATTAAAATAAAATACTATCTTAAACTAGACTTACATACTACTAATTTTACATAATGTTATAAAATTTACAAACTACATGGTAAAATAATTAAAATTATCTTATTGCATTTAATTTACTAACAGTAATAACTCATATCTGCCTAAGTTTGTTAATTATGAATAAATGGACTATTGATATTAAAGTTATTAAAAAAGAAATAGATTACTGAAATTTTTAATATGAAATAGTTTTTCGATGTTATAAATTTGCAGCAATATATGTAAATAATAATATTTTTATAAAGTGCAGTCGATATTGAAATAAATGAGAGAGTGCAAATCTCTCAAGCGCTTATGACTACAACCAGCCAATCAAATCTTAAGCACTGGGACAGAGAATTTTAATAAGAAAAGAGCGGTTTCACTCTCTTCTTTACTTGTCTTAATATATATCCAAGCCAGTCCAAAGTACTTATATTTGAAAGTGTGAATCTTAAATATCATCACACTTAATTATCTGAAATCAAATTATAAACATACAGCGTGAAATCTTTCGATTTACTACTGGCTTGGATATATATTAAGACAAGTAAAGAAGAGAGTGGAACCGCTCTTTTCTTATTAAAATTCTCTGTCCCAGTGCTTAAGATTTGATTGGCTGGTTGTAGTCATAAGTGCTTGAGAGATTTGCACTCTCACATTTATTTCAATATCGACTGTGCTTTATAAAAATACTATTATTTACATATATTGCTGCAAATTTATAACATCGAAAAACTACGGCGTAGTAAATCGAAAGATTTCACGCTGTATGTTTTTAAATAGAATATTATTTTGCCAATATTACTTCACAGTTCAACTTAATTGCCATGTATAATTTATCATGTTAATAATATTGTGAATGTTAAAAATACAATACAATATTTTCTGAATAGCTCAATTATGCCATAAAATCAAATAGTTATGTGCAGCAATAATAATTGAAATTAATGTTCATCTTCAGCGTTGTACTTTCTTCTATTTTAAAATATTAAAAGTTTTAAAAGAAGAGACCATAATTATTTAATGATTTGACAATTTTTTATGATTATTAATTTGTTTAATAAATGTTTACTTGAAGTATGTAGAATGTATAATCCTAATAAATATGTATTGAAATGTGTCTATAAATATCTGTGAAAAACAATAAAAGTTATAATGATATTACAGAGGATAATTTTCACGCTAATTGTGTATTAAAAGTTTGACAATGGAAGTTAATATTTTTCTATAATATATATGAAAAAAGGAAAATAGTTAATCACAATATTAACAGAAAAGAAATGCAATGGGTAATTCTGATACTGTTAAATAGTAAAGAACATTACAAGACCTTCAAAGAATTCTGCAGTTTTTAAATTGTTGCATTCAAGATTTTTCTTTCTTCACAGAAGAAATGGGAAGAAACCTTATTTAATATTTTTAATGTGTATTATTATAATTCTATGTATGTTTAATGTTCATAGGTCCAATATCCAGTTTGCTCATAAAATAAAAGAATTCAAAACAATTAGGGTTGAAAATAAGCTTGCTCATGAAACAAAAGAGATATGTAATAATGTTAGGTTTAGATCTTGTTTATATTTTAAAAGTGATCACAAGGAAAGATAAAAATCACTTGTGATAAATTGTTAAACTTTATTATGTTATTATATTTTTTGTTTTTAATGTCTCTTTTGGTAAAGTTTGCAATTACTAAATGATCATGAAAAATAAAATTCAATTTTGATCAAATCTACGCATGTTTAATATTATGTTTTATATTGTATTATGTAACTAATTATCACTAATAATTACTACAGTTGGAGATTGCTTTCAAGTTGATAATTACTATTTTAGTTTCCATGTATATATTCCATTTGTTTGGTGTTCACACTTATAAGGTAGTTGTTTATTTGTGAGATTTAATTGTTGCCATGTTAGATAATTATGATATTATGCATTGTTATATTTGTTATTTGTATTTTTATCAATGTCATTTTATGTGAGGCATACTTTTTTTTACCCTTCATGAAAGTGTAAGTCATTATCATGGGTGAATCATGTATGATGCCCATGGACTTTTGAGCTCATCAAGGCCTATATTGTTATGAAGGATTTTTATTTATTTTTTTAAACAAGAGATTAACTGCCCCCCCCCCATATCTCCTAGGTGTTTCAGATATTGGCATTGGGATTGCATACCATTTGTAGTCATGGAATGACTGTGGTCTAGGTTACTTATTTGCCTTAGCTCACCATCACTATACCTCTAGATATATTACATATGACATTAGATTAAGTCTTGACAATTTAATATTTAGTGACAATGAATCATCTTTGAAAAGGTATGAATTTGGTATGTGAACCATGTCAGCATTAAGCAAATAATGATAGCCAATAGTAATATCCCTGTTAAATATTAGTTTATAATACTAATTATTATACTAATGTAATATCTACTCAAAGTAATCTCAAATACACCTACTACATTTGTTATTTGCTATTTATAGTTAAATATTGATATACCAAAATTTTCATTAGTAATAGAGGAAAGTTTTATGATATGATTTTAGGAAATCAAGTGCAGAGTGATCGTGACATTGATTTATTTTAAAACAGATTAGAATAATATTGTCAGTACAACAACTTGGATAAATAAAAATAGTAAGTCATATAATCTTTTTAACATATTAAAAAAAGCACAATTCTTGATGATGTAGGGAATACTCATTTTCTTACATTGCCTAATATTAAGCATTGCCAGCCTACCATTCATTAGATAGGATCCTTGGAATTGTCACACTTATATTTAATTTTAATAAAAAAGTTCCATAAACATATGCATGTAAATAAAATATAGTAAACATGTAATAAACTAGAAAATTTAGATCAAAGGATAAGTGTAAATAATATGTAAAAAGGTCATAATGTATTATAATTTTTGATTAGATTCAAGATCTTTCTCTGTTAATATTATAGTTATGCTAACAAAATCTTATTTTATGTACTTTCCTTTTATAAGTTTGATGAAGGATATATTTTTTTAATGTGTAAATATTGCAAATAAAATTTGTTTTCGAAATGTATCAAATTGTCAGTAACCTTATTGCTAAACACTTGGAGTGTGTAGTAGATTGGGGCCTGTCCGTTAAAGTATGAAGATTGTCTATCTTAATATATATCTGAGCACTTATAGTATATATGTGTGGGAGATGATAATCTGGACCAACTGATGATTGCTGGTTTAGCATGAAATACATATATTGGTGATTATTTATCTTTTCAGCATATATTTGCTTGAGTGTATCAGTGTTATTAAATAGAATGGAGAGTGGTGGGTCATGTGAAAGTCTGTGCTCATATACCCTATATATACATATATAGACACAGGTATATAATAAGCCTGTGTTTCAGTTATTACATTGTAGAGATGTTTGCCCAGCCTTGCATATGTATTAAATGGATTATGTCCTGTACATGTGGGGTTCAGATTGACCTTAGGTCAACATGGGTGTGACAAGAATCTCGGCCTCAGGGTGGCCTTCGAGCATTCCATCATCAGATTTTCAATTGGATGGATGGTTGAAGAGTTGGAGTGTGTAGTAGATTGGAGCCTGTCCATTAAAGTATGAAGATTGTCTATCTTAATATATATCTGAGCACTTATAGTATATATGTGTGGGAGATGATAATCTGGACCAACTGATGATTGCTGGTTTAGCATGAAATACGTATATTGGTGATTATTTATCTTTTCAGCATATATGTGCTTGAGTGTATCAGTGTTTTTAAATAGAGTTGTGAGTGGTGGGTCATGTGAAAGTCTGTGCTCATATACCCTATATATTACTATCCGTATTATTGTTATTACCATATTCATACATTATTGTTATAACTGTCACCATCGTCATCACTTAATGTTATTGCTTTTATTATATGTTCAGCTTATCATTAATCACTTACTAAACGCTTATGTTGAGAGTATATAAAATTATAATATTGATTGAGTAAAATATTATTATGGAGAGATGCTATTTAAAAATGATATATTAAAAATAAAATATTTGATTTTAAAGAATAATATTTCAATAAGTTGTCAAATGCCATCATTCACTAAATCTGGCCATCCTGTTCAGAAAGGTCAAATTTAAGTTATTCTCAGATGATATTATCATTGCCTTAATTTTTTAATAATTGTGATCAAAATATTTTTAAGATTATCTAATGGTTAAGGTGACTATTATGTTTACATTAGTATTACGGATTTGTTGAATTATTATGAAGTTTGGATTTTATCCTTGTTATTACTGATAAAAGAATTATCTTTTGTAGTGTAATTTTTTTTGTTTTTTTTTTTTAGATTTGGACAGCAGTAAAATCCCTCTTGCTGATTCAGATATATATTGAAAAATTATTGAATTCTCAAATCATATGAACCCTGAGAAATTAAATTATTGATTAATAATTTTTAACTTTGATTTTGTTTGTTAGATTTATTTCTTAAGTCATTTGGTATACATTACCTTGATCTCTTATTTTATTATTAGTTAATTAAAATCCAATGATTTAAACCTTCTTTAATTATTTAAACATAGAATGCTAACCCTTTATTTTAATAGTATCAAATTAATATTTCAGGTTTCCATTAATTATCACCAACATTGTCATCATACTTTATCCATATTTTATTTTATTTTAATCATCATCTCATTTTATTATCCTAACATAATTTATTCATCTTTCATTGATCCCCATTTTATTACAATATTAACTATTAACATTACTCCTTATCCCCATTCTTAGGTCTATTCATTTACATTAGTTAATTATTATTTGCTCTTCATTACCCTTTTTAATCTTCTACATCTTTACTTATTTGTCATTCATTTTATAGTGCTAATTTCAGAATCATTCACTGGACATATTATTCTGATTATTAAACAGTTAATATAACTGTAAATTAAATAGATATCTTTTAACATTATTATCATTCTGGTATTGAATGTTATTTTAATTAGAATACTTTGTATAATGTCAGATTATAATGGACTTAGGATTAATGTACTGTAAGATCTTTAGTGTACTGTAACCTCCTATTCATGCTCTACTCATATACTCATGCCATATTCATGCTCTACTTATATGCTATACTCTATACTCATGCTATCCAAGCCAACTTTGTTCTTATATGTTGCATTTACTTTATTGTTTTGTTTTATATATAATCTATCATAGGGAGTAGGGATTACAATACATATATAAAGCATTAATATAGGTGTCTTTAAAATGTATCCTAATAATAGAAAGTCAGTGATCAATACTATGGCTAGTTTGATTATTTTTACTAAATATTGTTAATGGATAATGTAACAGTAAGAAAAATGTAGACTTCCCAATTAAACAAGTAATAGGTCTAAATGTGCTAAAAAGCAGGCAATGGTGAAGCTAAATACAAATTTGTAGTATTAATTGGCTGAGAACTTCTGAGTAAATTTATTTTCTTATAATCATAGTAAGTGGGTTGTGTGAGCACTATAAAAATGTATGTGACAAATATTTAAATGTATGTAAAGAGGATTAGAAAATCCACATTTTGGAGGGAGAGAAGTATGCTTCCTTCCACTTTATAGCATAGGTGTTGTTAGCTATAAACCATGTTTTTTTGTTTTTATGTTTAGAGTCATGGAATTCTATGCATGCAATGGAAGCAGAAATTAGTTCAAATAAATGGCTAGTGAACCTTTGGTGTTCTAAAAAGATGAATTATATTCAGGTTTATTCAGAGTTCTTTTGTATGTGTAACAGTGCTGTGAGATACGAATGGAGAAAGATGTATGGAATTTTTCATAGTATATGGCACTATAGAAATATAGATAAATATCCTATGCAACAATTTGTTGCATGAAATCTAAACACATCAAAATAGTATTTATTATTTCAGTGATATATAATTAATTTTCAGAATTATGTTTCTAAAACATAAGCTTCCTTTTTTCATAACTTTCCATTTACATTATGTAAGCTATAATATAATGTTATTTTATTTTAAAAGAACATAGGTAAGTGCTATTTAATGATATGGTTTAAATAAGATGAAAGATGTAGTGAGATAAGAATAAAATTTGAAAAAATATTACAGTAGAGAGAATGGTATATCCTTTCACAAGATATTAAAATATAATAAAATGCAATTAGTGAAAGTTATTAAAACTGTCAACATGAGCAAGGAAACTCAGGTAATAGTGTCTCTATAATATTGCACATATTATTAATTAAATGAGAATTAAAGCATATATTTGGGCTAGTGATAATCTTTAGTTTAATTAATGTTCAGTAATAATCATTAATATAATTGTATAAAATGATTTGTGGCAAAGTTGTGAGTACAGAAAGTTTGACTTTTGTAATCAAACTATAGGAAATTGTCATCTATAAATTCCTAAACAAATGATGAAAATATGTATAAGAGCTGTTCAGCAATAAATGCACATCTTAAGGATTTTTTTTTTTCACATGTCTTTGGACATATGTTTCAGAAAATTGTAATTAAATAGTTTGAAATATATATATGAAATTAAAAATATATCTAAAAAAGGTATATATGAAGTTAAAATAACAATATGAGCTATGTATGTCTTACTTGAAAAAAAAGTGAACTGGGTGTTTTAAAAAATGCATCCAGAGTGAAAGAGTTGGTCTGGCTGCTGGGCTGATGTGTAGTTATAATATGATTGAGCTAAAGATACATTGAGATAATAAAATTTGAATATATATATATAACATTAATATAGGTGCCTTTAAAATATATCTTAACAATAGAAAGTCTATAATACAATTGACCAATACTATGGGTATTTTTTTTACTAAATATTGTTAATGCATAATGGTATTTAATTATAGATAAATATTTCATGTAATACATCTATTGCATGAAATCTGAACGCATCAAAATAATAGTTATTAATCCAGTGATATATAATTCTTTTCAGTATTATGTTTATAAAACATATGCTTCCTTTCTTTTCATAGCTACAATGTAATCAATTATTTTATTTTAAAAGATCATAAGTAAGTGATATTTAATGTATTTATTATATATTTGTTATGAATTTGATTAAGTTTAAACTTTATGCGGTAATACTTATTTAACCGGTATATTTATTGTGTAAGAGCCATTAATTTTTTTAATTTCAAATAAGTTATATTAATTTAAAATAAAATATATTCAATATAAGTTATATTAATTTAAAATAAAATATATTCAATATATTTGCATATTATTTAAATTAAGATTTAATAAATTTTACATTATTTTGAAATAAATACATACCCCTCTATTTATTTTGTTTTATGAATTTTAAAATCAATAACTAATTAAAAATACAAATATCTTAGTTCCAAAACAAACATGAATAACTAAAATGAACATTATAAACAACAATAACAATTAAACACTGCAAAGTATAGTATTAAACAATGAATATGTTTCTTTGAGCTTTCTTATAAGAATGAAATCGTTTATTAAATTTAATGTTAGTATTCATTTGGGACTTTATCTTCAAATCATTGTTTTATTTGTTAAATATTAAAATGAGATTAAAATCTTTGTTTTATTTGTTAAACATTAAAATGAAAGAAAATCAACATTTACTTTATATTATTAATGGATATTTGATCTGATGTTATTTAGATGATTAGTTATTGCACAGTTTAAGTATTATTCTTGATGACTGATCATCTATTTATTCTTAGTGGATTATTAATATATTATTCCATTTGCTTAAATCCAAATGTATATCATGTGTTTATTAAACTTAGTTCTTTTTGATATGTGGAGGATAATCTTTTTATTAATATTAATATATTAGATAGTTTCTAGTTGTGCATTTGCATGTATGTTTCTATAAGATAAAATATACATTACTTTTCTAATAGGGAAAAAGAATTTAAACTTTTTCTCCCATAAATAGAATTTAAATATTAGATTTTTCATTTTGTTTTATAATCAATAACTCATATTTTAAAAGAGGACAAATTCAATTTATGCTTATATGTAATTTTCAATAATAGAAAATATATTTTTTTTCCTGTGCTGTTTATTATAATTGAATTCTTAATTTAATGCTCAAGAAAATCATGTTAAATAGCTTAATTAATATATTATTTCATTTGCTTAAATCTAAATATGTATCAGGTATTTATTAAACATTTCTTTTTGATATTTATTAATATTAATATTTTAGATTGTTTCTAGTTGTGACTTTGCATGCATATTTCTGTATGATGAAATATTGATATCCATTTATTAATTTGAGAAAGGAATAACTTAAACTGTTTTATTTCATAATCTGATTAATAGAATTTAAATATTAGATTTTTACTTTTCTTTTATAATCAATAATTCAAATTTAAAAAGAGAACAAATTCACTTCATACTTATTTGTAATTTTTAATAATTGAAAATATGTTTTTGTGCTGTTTATTATAATTCAATTCTTAAAGTAATAGTCAAGAAAATCATTTGAAATAGTTTAACTAGCTCTTTTAGAATATGATTTTGTTATGATCTGACTCATATCTTGATTCATGAATACACAGGGTGTTTTAAAATCTTATATAATAAACATCTCAAAGAAAAGACTGAATTTAATCTTATTATGATATATATTTGTTATATGTATGTCCATTTGTAAGGAAAATATTTTTTATTTTAATGGATTATTGGTCTAAAATCTGTGTTCAAAATTATATTCTGATAAATGCTATGTGTAATCATTTAATCACTTATCTTTGGATCACAATATACAATTATTTCTGTATTTAAATGAATACCATTAATAATATTTTATATAATATTAACTAATTAAGCTATTGTTTCCTCTACTTTTCTCTTAATATAATATGATAGTAGTTTCTGTATATAATATATTTATTCTGAAGACAATTTCATCATTTTTTTTATTGTGGTTCATTGTGCTGTTGCACTTTTTGTTTAGGATATAACCAAGTAAAAATATTGAAATATTATTTGTATCAAAACTATTTTAATATATATATTAAAACATAAATGCTAATAGCTAATTGGTTATCATTTGTAAATAATATCCCAACAGCCAAAACGTAAATACATCAATTGAATGTCAGAAATCTGCTGTCAAAACAACATCATTAAATAACATTGTGATTTACATAGGACATGTAATTAGTTATTGGCATTTGTGGTTTATTATATCTAAAGTATTCAGTTGTACTTTGGGTACTGATTTACTCTAGTGTTTACATTCTATATTCTATTTAGTTGTCATGAAATAATACTGGGATAACTAACCAATGAATTTAAGATTCTTTTTATTGGGAAAAGTGATTTATCATAATACTATGTAATTTATAAATTCATTGTGTAATCTAAAACGACTTATTACTTTTTATTGAGAGGTTTGTTTCAAACTTAATATTATTTGTCTTTTCAATTTCTTATTTGATTTTGAGAGAGAGAATAGGGAGAAGGTGAATAAAAATACAAGGTCAATTTGAAAATTTTCAATATTTATTTTGAAAATTGAATTCTCATAATAATATCTAATATTGACTAACAAATCAATTTATGTGTAATTTCAAACAATCTCTTATTACTTGTAGTTGACAGATTTTTGTTTGGAATATTTATTATTATT
The DNA here is from genome assembly GCA_028023455.1 of Epiperipatus broadwayi. Lineage (NCBI taxonomy): Eukaryota > Metazoa > Onychophora > Udeonychophora > Euonychophora > Peripatidae > Epiperipatus > Epiperipatus broadwayi. The sequence goes on from JAQFVV010000023.1 coordinate 1,125,039, forward strand.
ATTATTATTATTATTATTATTATTATTATTATTATTATTATTATTATTATTATTATTTGTTTTTTCAATATTTAATTTTTTTTTTCATTTTGAAAAAAATGAGAGAAACAAAATGAGGTCAAATATGTCATCTAGCTTTATGAAGACAATAATACTAAATGTCAAAATAAAGCTATTAAGTTTTTTTTATTTTTCACTTAAGAAAATCGTTTTTTTTTTGTTGTTGTTGTTATTCAGTATAAATTACAATAAAACTATACAAATAAAACTGAACAGGCTTGCTTTGAAACAACAACAAATTAAAAGATTAAAATTATTATTTTTTTATTACATGGATAATTGTTTTCTTTTTTCTTCACAGTAAGAAAAAAAGGCATTGCCACTTCGTATGGGCCAAGTAATTTAGCTACCATGATATGGACAGTGCAAAATCACTCAAACTCCATAGAATTTTCTTTTCTACATTATAGACAACCCACATTTCACTCAAGGTCATTCACATTCAACATCGTTAAGTAGCTCTTTCTGCCACAAAAAAAAACAAACATGTAGTATTTTTCACTATATAACTGTAGGTTGACAACTTTCTTAGAATAATAACATATACCATTCTGAAATCATGAGATCTAAATGAGGAACATAAGTTTTATTTTCACTTTTTTAATAATAATAACAACAACAACAACAACAATAATAATAATAATAATTTAATTTTAATAAACATATAATCTCCTTGTGATAAAAAATCATGCATGGAGCTTAACAAAAGTATATGTGCAAATAAAATAAAAAAACATTAATATATAATAAAATAATTAAATAGAAATAAAAAAATTTTCATTATCATCAATTATAATCCAGTCCATAATAAATTTTCTCAAAGTTTTTCTTGATAGGTCATTAACATTAAGTTCAAAGTTCCTTATAAAAATATTGTAAAATCTTGGACCAAGATAACATTTCTGATATCGACAATGAGTTTTAAAGTATGCTGGTTCAAATAATAAATCAAAATCACTTGATCTAGTCACCATTATTGATGAAGAATTATTTTTATTCATTCCTTTGTATTTAATATAATAACACCAAATATTTATTAAAAATAATTGATTAATAGTTAAAACTCCAGCACACTTATATAATTCAAGTCTTGGCAAATCCAAAAGTTTAAACAAAATAATTATTAGTGTAAAATTTTGTAGTGTTTGCAATGACTTCAAAAAATATGCTGCAGTGCCACCCCATAATGTTATACCATAACAAAGTCTGCTTAAGAAAATTTGTTTATATATACTTAATAGGACAGATTTATTCAAACAATCTCTTAATCTATAAAAAAGAAAATTAAGTTTTCTTAATTTTACTTGAAGCCAAAGAATATGTTTATCCCAATGTAAATACTCATCCAAAACCAAGCCAAGGTAAGAAATTGTTGAAGTCCTGGTAATTTTCTGACAAGACATTTTATTAACATAAGGCAATTGAATTAACAAGTCTTTTTCTGGAATATTTTTAAGAGAATACATTATGTAATTACATTTATTAATATTTAGCAGTAATCTATTATTGTTCACCCATTGTGTAATTTTAAATAAATCTTCATTCACAAGTTTCTCAAGTAAACTATATGAAACTGCTGAAGTAACCAAAGCAGTATCATCTGCAAAACAAAAAATGTTAGAATGAAAAGAAAGATCAAGCAGATCATTAATATAAACAGTAAATAACAATGGACCCAGGACTGAACCTTGAGGAACTCCATATCTAATTAATTTAGAATCACTCAAAAAAATATTAATTTTAATAATAATAATAATAATAATAATAATAATAATAATAATAATAATAATAATAATAATAATAATAATAATAATAATAATAATAATAATAATAATAATAATAATAATAATAATAATAATAATAAATAAATAAATAAAAAAACAATTTAAGAGAATAACTCAAGTTTTAGATTTATACTGTATTTCTTTATCAAATAAAAATATTTTAACATTACAAATGAGGAATCCAAAGTTTATTTTTAAATTAATATTTCAAAAGTAAAAATAGTACTTATTGTAGCATTAAAATTTCTATATTTCTGAAAGACATTACTATCAGTCACTCATATGATTCTTCTAAAGATTTTACAGTCATCAGCATAGAATAGAAGATAAAAAGACTTCAAGGCAATCCTATAGATCATTAATATAAATGTTAAAAAGTATAGGTGCCAAAATATCCTGAGGAACACCAAATTACATTAAAAATTAGGTGTAATATTATTGTTAAATTTGATATATGCAGGAATAACTATAAAGAACCTGAGAGTAAGTTGTTTACTCTCATTAATTCCACACACTATATATATATATATATATAGACAGTTTTGGTGTTATATATATATATATATATATAATATGCATTCACACTTATCTTTTAAGAAATAGGATTTTAAAAATAAGTACATCTAGAAAATACTAACTTTTTCTAAATTTTAATTCTTGCTTTTAGCAACAAATAAATTATAGATTTTTGTATTCTAATTTTTCATGCATTTCAAATTCTTCAAACACATGTTATGGTTTTTATATGAATACTCACTCACATCTATGATGAAACTCATGTATGAGTAAATACATTCAATACCCGCCCTCTATCAGATATGGCACATCTTCTATAATATTTGAAAGATACACAAATATTTCTGTAATTGGTGCACTTTATTACTCTTTCGCTAGATGAAAAAGTTAATTGTGTTATTCTGAATATAGTTATTTATTTAGCTTATAGTTTGAGACACTTTAATTATTAACAAGATATCATAAAGATATCTGTAGAGATCCAACCAGGAGAAAGATTCACTAGTAGCTTTATTAAGTTCTTCTACCATTGTAGCTATAACTCTGACAATTATTAATGATGTGATTCATAGTTTGTATTTACCCACATTTACTAAGTAAGTCATCAATAAATTCCATTTATGAAGTAGACACTAGATTCCATTTATGAAGTAGATGAACACAATGGTCATGGGTTATCCTGAATCTGTTGATGAGACTCCAGTTGTATCTAGGAAAATCAAATCCAGCTGGCTTTATTGTTAGATCTAAAATAGGAAATTTGAAATATCATAATAATTTCATTTTTTATTAATGTCTCACATCGAAATGATCTTAAAGATATACAATAAAACTATTCTAATTTATTTATTATTATAGTTTGCAGTCTAAAGAATGAATGTATTCTATTTTTTTAAATATGACTCTCTTTTGTCCATATTTTAGCTTATGGTTTCTTCATGTATCATATTTTACTTAATTATGTAAAATGTTCTGATTGTTTTCTCAAGTTCATTAAGAAATAAAATTCTATCTCATTGGAATTTGTAATTAAATATTTAAGAGTTTGGCATAGCTGATGAGGTTTTTCTAAACTAATTTTGGCAACAACTGCATTCATAAATGGATTGTTATATAATATATCTAATTTCGCATCTAATATTTTATTGCAGCTAAGCTATATTAAAAATACCCTGATAAATATGCACTTATATTATATACTAGTTCATTATTTAAGTTATTAATTCTAACTAGATCCTCTAATACCAATTTTATTTTTATTATTTTATTAAAACAAATATTAGACAGTATAATTGTTTCAGCTTTTAAATATGGTTGTTTTCATATTTTTAAGATAATTTTAAATTGAAATAATCATATATCTTTTTTTATATTTTTTATGAATAAACTGGATTTTTCTCAAAGATTGTTCCTCATGACCTACTTTTCTTTCAGTATTTTTGAAAATTATTGCATTTGCCCATCTATTGGTATTTTCAATGTTTTAATTTAAATAGCACTTTTATTTGTTAGTATAGTGTAACCGGCTTGCTGGTTTGGTCATTCGACAACCCGGCACAAGAGATCGAGGGCTCCGAAATAAACCTGACATAGCGTAAAGTTTTATTTGTTTACTCATATCGATAGTTATTAGCTATCCACACAAGGGGGCGCCAGATACGATTATTTAATTGGATTTTAATTACTCGCATCACCTTACGTCATGTCAAAACGACTTCGGAGTCAAATCCCGCCCACTAGCTCAAACTCCCAGCATAGACCAATAGATAACTCAAGGCCGCAATATAGTTATTTCGAGGACGACTCCTCCTGGAAAAGACACACCGTCCGCTAATGAAGAATCAGCTTGGTTTTCTAATTAGTCGACTACAGCATAAGATTCATTTATTGGTTGTCACTGACCAATGCGGTGGTTCGTTTCGCCCGAACACTAGGCTTACAAGTTCATTCCCCCGACATATCGTATATAACATAATTATTTGACGTTTACTTCGATTGATTATAGACCCGCCCGCTCTTACATCTATCTTAACTAAGGTTAAATAAGAAACATCGTGACTTACGGCACGATGTTGACATAATTCATAAAGAAACAAATTGAAATGAAATTTAAACTTAACTAAACATATTTCAACGGTGAATTATTAAAGATTAAATAAACTACGATTTTAAGTGTATGAAAAGATTTGAGAAATGCTCGACTTGGTTAAATATTGAATAAATTTATTAAATGTGAAAAGAAACATTATTAATTTGGTTTATTGCACACGCGCACATACATTCACGCTCACAGAGAATCATAATTAAACATAGCACAATATGAATATCGGAATAAAGTTCCTTTCTATTTGAGAAAATATATTATTTTTCCTTAGATTCACTAAAGTTCAAAGTTCATGTTTACAAAGTTCTATGACTAAGATAAGTTAAGATGACGAGGAAAGTTTAAGATTTGTTTACTTAGGTTGGTTAATTACGAGATTTCCTTACGAGTTTATAAAGTGAGTGAGTGAACATAATATAAAACATATTTACCTAGGATTTGATTTGGTTTCCGTGGCTGGAGTGGTCCGCTTGCTTATAACGAGTATTGGATGGTCTGGACGAGTTTGGGTATCTCTTGGAACATGATTTTTTGTTATCGGGAGCATTAACTTCACACGACGATGTTATTGTAATTTCATAGCTTCGGAGATAATTAGTAGCGGAGCGCCGATCAGTCACTGAAGGGTTTATTAGCCCCTCATGACAGTCGACGCTCTTAATATTAATTTCGTAGTGATCATCTTGAATGCGGAAGAATAATATACGTTATTTCAGAACAACTATCTTGATAAAATAAAAAGCATAAGCATTGGGATAAAAATAAGCATGGGGTGGTTCAGAATAAAAAGAACAGCTCAAAGTTTGAACTACAATAATAAAAACCAGATTGGATTTTTTTGAATAGTTTTTAACTGATATTTATATCGGGTGATCCTTATCGGAGGATCCAATCTACCCCCAGAGTTCCGTGTTCCTGGAGCTGCCGTTCAGGTCCGTGTTTGAGGTAACTGTTCCTCAATCCTTGTGCTAAAGGCAATATTTATTTTGAGACAATCTTTTGTTGCAATCTTACTCTTACCAACCTTACTTCTTCACACCTCGAGTGCATGCGTGTGTGCGTGTGTTTTACAAGAACAATACAAGCTGTATTAAATTTAGAAGTCGAGCATTTAATCTTTTCCTCAAATCTTTTCTATAAGTTTTACTTTAGTTAACATTATAATTCTAAAATGAACATATTTAATTACCCCGTGGCGTCTTCGAGTGACAATTATATTTTATTATTTAGGAGAGCAAATTATATTTATTATTTCTAAGAGTAAATTATATTTCCTTTATCATTTCTTCGCGAAGGCTATTTTATTAAATTTTATTACCTGAAAGCTATAATCATTTACTTGGACGTTCACTATCTATATTTTATAAATGTATTTTATGAGCGGAAAAAAAACTATTACAGGTTATGAAAACAAATCACGAGTGTTTTAGGTTGCTTGCTGGGGTGTGTGTGTGTGATGTTTCCTAGGTTTAATATCGATGTAACGCTATCTCGTTACAATAGTAATAAATTCTTGATTGCAAAAATTTTAGAAAAATTTAATCTTTTTTTTCACCTACATACTTGTGAATATCCTTAAGAAAATTAGTTCTACATTAAGGATATCACTAAGGCAGTAATGCTTCACTAACTTCGAGTTCTGTAGTTATATTATCTAATTTTTATTCCGATGACAAATAATAGTATTAATTATTATCCTTGAATTCAAATGGTAATCAAATTCGTTATCTATTGCATATAACTTTTTAACTTTTTATTTCCATACACTCAGATGATAGAATTTACACAACTTATAATAAAGTGTTATACAGATTCCTATAAATATATTTAATGAATCTACCTATTTTATTTGGGTCTTTCAGTTTTAATTTGAAAAGTATAAATAAATTACCATAAGCTAATCTGTCATAGAAAATTATTAGATGAACTGATATTTAATGATTGAAACATATTTTTGAAATATATATGTTTTAATTTTAGATTTTTTTAAATGAAAAAGTAATATGTATATAGCCAGCATTTTGTAAAAAAAAAAAGGCTAATTTTCAGAAAATCACTTAAATGAGAGAAAACAGATGTGTCTAAGGTAGCAGAACATGTATGTGCCAATGAACGCATGTTCAATTGGAGAAATACAAAAATATTGGATAGAGAAGAAAAAGTACAAAGAAGAAAATTTAAAGAAGCTGCTCACATGACAATGGCAAAAAATCCCATAAGTCAACCAGTGTGACTATATAAAATATATGGAAACCATTAATCAACTTTTCTCTTAAGAAAAAGTGGAGAAATCAGGAGGAACCCCATTGATAAATATATGAAATTACTACAGACTGTTGCCTTTGGCAGGATGGCTCAGTTGGTTAGAGTGTTACCTTAAAATTAAAAAATCAAGAATCTAAGGACCCAGATTCGAATCCCATGCTAGTACTGTCACTGGTCAGGCCACCAACACCTGAAGAAGACAGGATAGACTAATACCTCTCAAAATGTTGTGCATATACTAACCTGTTGGATATTCTATTACTAACAATTGAATGTATTTGGAATATTTAAATGAAGTTAAATTTTTCTAAAGACATTCAATACATTTATTAGATGATGGAAATAGTTCAATATAGAAATACAACTAGAACACCATCATCACAAACCTTCAGGAAAACACTAATGGTGATTGTGTTTGTGCACCCAAGACTAATTAAATGTGATGATCATGTTATGTTTGTGCATCCAAGACCAATTAAATGTGTTGAATATGTTGTGTTTGTGCATCCAAGTAATTGATTGAGTGTCACAGTTCTATTCCATTGACCATATTGTATATTTTTTATTATTTACTTTATTCAGCTGAGAACTGATGAACCTAAAGTCTTTAGATTAGAGTTTATTACCACTATATTACTGCATTAAATGATATAGATAATTTCATATTATTAATGATGAAGCTATTTTTAGATTGAGAAGCAGTATGCTTTTATGAACAATTATGAAGATTACTAAAGAATTGACACTTAATATGCACCAACACCCAGATATTTATATATGCAGTGAAGCCATGAACTATGCTATATCAAAGTACACAAATTTAATTATATGCTATCCAAAAAAAATGTAAACAAACAATATAGATAAGTAATCAAAAAAAAAAAAACAGCATTAAAATTCTTAAATGTAATACATTTTACAATGCATGAGTAACAGTTTTCCATATGTGAACATCATACATGATAGTATTTAAAAAAAAAATTAAAATTTGTAAATATATTGAAATGCCATACACATGCATTTTATGCTTTCTTTAATATTTTTTGATTTTGATATGCAATACTTTGTGCAATAAAATATTTTTTAAGCATAATGCTAAAAAAATTTACAAAGTTTAAGAACATGCTAAAAGTTGATACTGACTTAAAAACATTTAAAGGATTAGAGAGATCATAGTTTCTTGATAAGATTATTCTATCATGTTTTTATATGTGAAAAAAGTTATTGAAAAAATAAAAAGAAGTTGACCCACAACTTATTTAATTATGATAAAAGTCATACATTTTATTTATTTTTTAAAAAAAATAAAAATATGATACAGATTTTTTTTTTCATTCTTATTTTTTAAATCATTGAATGATCACACACTCAATAAAATGTATCCCCTCACTTTATTATTAATAATTATATTATTATTATTTTAAAATTTTGTTTATATTATAATTTTAATTTGTATATACTATACATATAAAAAAAGATATGTAATATATATGTACATCTTGAAAAATACTGTACATTTGTAGTTCAGCACTCAATATGTATTCTATTCTAATCAAATTTATCAACAAAACATGAGATATTATATATTATGCAAGTTTTCATGTGAGTGGGCTTGGAACAAAATGTAGCATAGTTCATTGCCACTGCATTCACACATGCATTTATACATTTTACCCTAATAATTTTAATATACTGGTTTATATTTATTTTCTCTCTCAACAAATTTAAATCTTTTTTAAAATATCTTTTTCCTGATTTTTTATTTTCTAAAGACATTTTTGTCCTTTGTTGTCCTAGATCTCATTATTTTAAAATATAGTTTACTTGTAATATCAGCTAAATTATGATCTGAATTCAGCTCACTTTCAGAATATATACATGTATTCTTTTTAGTTTTTCCAATCCAGATCTGCTATAAATTAATTCATAATTTGTTTAAAATTTTTTCCAAAAATTAGTTTTTCGTTTCATTTCTTTTCTTTTTTTAGTTCTTAATTTTTCTGCAATCATATTTTCCTTTTTTCCTGTAACAATATAACATTTCTGCCTGTTACATTATAGTTTTATTTGCAAATTTTTTTTGGGGGTGATTTATTTTTCATCATTGTGATCATGATAAACATTTATTATGTTTGAATAAAAAATAAGAAAGAGATGGATATTGGAGCCAAGAACAAGATTAATAGTTGTTCAAAAGCTTAATTTTAATCATTTTGAGAAGATTAAATTAATTCTTTCTTTAAATAATTAAAGTTAGATAGTTCATGTTTTTGAAAATGCTATGAAGTATTTTTTAAAATATAAATTAAAACCATTAGTTTTTCTAGTAATTAAATGTATAATTCTTTTTGATTCATAACATGCCTACATGTGCATTTAATCATAACTTCATAAAATAATTACATTTTTGAAAAAATAATAATTTTTTTTTTGCTTTTTTCATTGTTTATAATATTTTACAAGTGAAAAACAGCTATTGTTTTTTTTATTATTTTAAAATGATTAGAACTATATCAAAATCATGGACATCATTTTTTAATAGAAATATATATATATGTGTGTATATATATAAATACAAAATAACTGAGAAAAAGATTTTTGAAATTTTTTTCTAAAATTGATTTTATTGTGGGAAATCATTTATTTGGTGCTACAGATTTCAAAATTATCTTAGTAAATACTGAAACAAAAAATTCATTGTTAAATATATTTTATTTAAAATTATTAATCATCTGTAAATTTAACCAATAACAACTACTGAGTAGATAAAGTGATTTTAATTAATAATTTAAAATTTAGAGCATCTTTATAATGAAATAATTAAATGCATTTAATTAATTTTATATTTAGAATTGCGTTACTGATTTCTATAGTGTACACTTTAGTAAAATATGTTCATGAATAAATAGAAAAAGGATTTACAAAGATTTGTTATAAAAAATAAAAGTAAGGAAAATTCACACTGTTTAAAGTTGTTTAAGGTTTCAGTGTATTACAGTCATATATTTTGTTAATCTTAAACATATAAAGGAATAAAATACATAGCATAATATTTTGTCAATCAAAATATGTTTTATGTTTATTCTAAATCACTAAAATATAAAATGACAAAAACAATGCTTATTCATGTACTAAAAGATAATTTGCTTGGCACCATTCTAAATTTTTAGGATATGTGTTTTATGTTCAAAACATAAAATATAAAATTATCAAATAAAAATATAATCATTCATCATACATTTCACATTCCTCAGTTTGATGTTTCTTTGTAAATATGCATTATTTCAAAATATCATGGTTTTATGAAAAATCGTAAAATATCAAAAAATATTTAAAATATTAGGAATAGTTATGATTCCTTTTTCATAAAAAAAAATAAAAAAATATTAAGAATAATTATGATTGTTTTTTTATTTTTCTCATCAGTATTAAACATTCAATATCATTTGCATTTCTACTTAATTCAAAACTTATCTTGCCTTCTTTTAAAACAAATATAATTTCAAGTTTATTCATTCTTCTTCTTTCAGAATACTAGACTACACAATGCATTACTAATGAAATTAAGATAGCAATATAATGTATAGAACATGAATGAATGACTAGAGTAAAGACAATAGTATAAAATAATTCAATAATCCACAAGGAAAATAGTGTGAAGCAATAGGTACAACCTCATCTAATATCTTAAGAAATAATGTCTTGGCTATCTTTCAGCACTTATAGAATATTTAAAATACAAATATCGAACACTGTCCATGGAAATAAATAGAAAAATACAGGGCTACGTTAACTGTATTTGTATAACAATTACTTATATATAATATAGGCTAATTTTTCCTATCTTTTTAACATATTCTACAAATATAAAACATCCAGGGGTTCATTGCCTATTCCCCTGTTCACTATCATCTAAAAATTTCAAATAGATTTAAACCATCAACATCTAAAATAAACTAGGCAATTTTTCCAATAATAAACAAATTAACATATTAATTTATTCAATCATAAATACTATAACACGTGGTTTCAATACTTAAGCTTAGCCACACATATAAATAACTTTGATTAAAATATTCGATCAATATTCATATATTTAAAATAAATATAATATGGTTTATTTAGCAAGGAATCATATAAAATTATGTAATTATTAAAGATGTAATGAACTTTATAAATAAAAAATATATGCATATTTTTATTCATAGCTTATATCTCTTAATAAAAAATCTTATGTGTTATTAACTCACACATCCATATGTTCATTCATTCATGTAACATAAGATGAATATTTAAAAACTCCAAGCAATTTTCAAAAAAAAAATACATGTCATATAATATTAAAGCAATTTAAATTACCTATGTGATTTATTAGTTGTTATCACATTTTTAATATCTTCTGATCCCATCACATAAAATATAAAAACAAAATCACAAATACCATTCATACAGAAATGTTTTCAAAAATTTTTAAAAAAATCATTAAAAGATTTTAAAGTTAATATTATTAAATTTATAGCTTTACTTCTCACTATATGTAAAATATATAATTGTTAATTAGAGAAGATATTAATTAGTATTAAAGTTTATCGGCTTAACATTTTCGAGGATCCATGCCTCATATTCATAGCCTTCATAAAATGTATAATAAAATATGCAAATACAAATATTCAAATAAGCTAGTATTACGTAGTCCATTTCTTCGAGATCTCGAAGCAAGTATCCTTTTTATTAATGGCATGGATGTTTCCATTGATGTAAAATGCCTCCTTTATTTTTCTTTTGTGATCATTTGATTCTGAGCACAATATTATGGGATTGGCGGGTGTAAAGTTGTGTCCAGATTGTTTAGCATGTTCCAAGAATACAGAGAACGTGTTGCTGTTTTTCTGAGCTCTGTTAAATGTGTAAATATGTTGACCCAGTCTAGTATTGATTGTAGCTTTCATTTCACCATAATATATAGCATGGCATCCAGCCTGAGGGCAGGCAATAGAGTACACCACGTATGGGGTGAATGATCGATCAATGTGGTCTTTAGAGTTGTTAAGCAATCTATTAGAATTAGGTGGAGTTCTAACTGCTATGTTAAATTTATCGTTTAATGCTTTCATTAGTTTGTTAGATATTTTAGGAATGTAGGGGATTGTTATTCTAGGTAGATTGGTGCGAGGTACATTATTGTTTATTGTATTATTAAATTTTATGATTTTATTTTTAATAGCTTTGAATTTGAACCCTGCTGCTAATAGATCTTTAATATAGTTGTTTATGTTTTCTTTCCTGTCTGCTTCATATTTACATAAATAAAAGTTTCTAAACAAAAATGCATTAAGGCCAGCAAATTTATGCGATGCAGATGAGTTAGAGTTAGGGTGGATTCAGCTGCGAATTTCAAATGGTTTAACAATCATTTTGTAATCTATTAAGTGGCGATTTCTCGATAAAGAGAGGTTGAGATATTTAAGTTTTTTATTATTTTCATATGTGATGGTGAATGAAAGTTTGGTTAAGTTTTGTAAATCATGTAGTATATTTAAAGTATTATCTTTAGAGGTTATGATAAAGATATCGTCTACATAATGAATATATGTAAAGTCTTGGTTGATATTGTGATATTTTGGAAGGATCGATAGCTCGTATTTATTTAAATATATGCTAGATAAAACACCATTGATAGGAAGGCCCATGGGCCATCCATCTTGCATTGTGTACCACTTGTTTTCAAAGAGTGTAAATATATGTGAATCAAGCCATGACAGGAAAAATGTAACTTCTGTTGTAACCTATAAATAAATTATAATTCTAATGTTAGTATATTTTCTTATAATAATAAATAACTAATAAAAAAAATTTAAAGTTATGTATTCTTCATTTCATAAAATCCTTCTATAAAAGTTCTGTTAAAAAATTGTGGGCTATTGTCTAAAGCTTTTTTCTTTCAAACTCTTCTCCTGGCATATAAAATCACAATAAAAAAAAATGTTGACTTATAATCTGCAGAAATCTTGAAAAATAATATCCATCCTGTTTTAAAAGATATTTAAGATAGTCCATTTCTGTAAATCTTTTCAGGAAAACACTTATTTATTCAAGTCTTTCAAAAATCCATTTTTTAAAAAGGTAAGTTATTTTCTCCCACGTACGTAGACTCCAAGTCATTCAGGAACAGATGCATCACTTGCAGTCAGATATATTAACATGTAATCCTAAAATAAAATAGACATCTTTCCATCTCCAACTCATATTTCCATAAAGCACATATAAAGTAAACAGATGAATCCAAGTTTTAAATAATAAAAAAGTTATTTGTTTCAGATATAATATTTTTCTTTTTATTATTTATTGTCCTCTTCTTTGCAATTAAATTATAGCGAGTAAAGCATAGCAGGTTTTTTTTATATTTAAATATTTACTTTTTTTAACATAGCTTTTGTTAACATTTATATTCTTTATAGTAGTTATTTTTTTTAATACCTTTTTTTCCAAAAGTACAAGTATAAACTGCTTCAAAGATAAATATTTCTTTTTTTTATTATATTATAATCCTTCTAAATAATGTTAATATTATATATAGAGAGAGCAATATATTTTATAGTTTCATCTTGAATGTTTTTATAAAGTTCAGAGGTAAATTACATTTTAGTCTTCTCCAATAATTTTTCTTTAAATAATATTCTTTAAAAGTTTTTAGCTTTATAAACACAGTCATATTTACTATATGTATCATACCTCTGGATAATATTTGTTTGCAATTTTGAAATGCTCTGCAAAAATAAATAATTTTTTATGTGGCACTGGAAAAACCGTACTCCTATAAATTTTTCAGTCCTTCATTACTAATCTTCACACATATAATAAGTCCATAGGTTCCAGTTCCATGGTTTACTGATGAATTTTAATTAAGATTTAGAATAATTGACTGGCAGGAAATATATTAAATTTATTCACACATTTTTGGTTGAAGTAAATACTAGTTGTTAATCCTTTCAACTTTTTTTAAAAAATAAAATCATATTAAAATTTAAATAATTGACTGTTAGCTTAAATATAACCTGATACTATTTAACACAACAATTTTTAAAACAATAATCTTTAAACAATAATTACATAGTATTTATACCTGTTCCTTTAAACAAATTTGATTGGCTTACAAATCATCAGACTACAGACTAATTTATATATTTCCCAATTATGTACTTTTAAAAATTGGAAATAAAAATTAACTTTCTCTAAAATCTTGCAAGCACCACACACATATTATCAGTCATGTGATCTACTTTCATACATATGTTGCAATGTTTTAAAATTTACTGTGTGCAATAAACTAAATAAATATTTAATTACAAAATAATACACATTAGAAAATATTAAATGCAATAATAAAAATTTAGAATAATAAATGTTGATATTTTTATAACAATACTTAAAAATTAAAACATTTGATATACCATAGGAATCAAAACTTCAATAAATAATTATTATACAATTTAAATATAATTTTAGAAGATACATTTAATAACATATTCAAATTTATTAAAAATTATATTAAAAATTAGTGTTTTATAATGAAGCAATGGATCTGGAAGTCTGATCCATGCTTCACAGTCTTCTATAAACTTACCAATATTGTAAACCTGGGTTAAGTTTATATCCAAGTATCAACAGGATTCTGTATTAAATATAAAATTAACATGTTTTATTTTGTACATTTAATGCTTATTAAATTTAGTTATTTACTTTAAAATATTTCTTATAAAATAAAATTCTGTTTAAGATTAAATTGCTATTAAAATTTCCTTTTTAAAAAGTTATTAATCAAACATATATATGGAAGCGTATATATATGATTAAATGCAAAATTCTGTTGAACTAAAATGTTATTTTATTAAAAGAAATAATAAGATATTTTTCTTTTAATTTTTGTTAAAATATGGCGTGTGATTTTATTTTAAGATAAGTCTGCTAGCATTTCTAAAGGAATAGCATTTGTTCAATTAGTTAGTCCATTCAAGGCAAATTAAAGATGGCCTTTTTAATTAAATAAAATTCAAAGTTAAATGCAGAAATCGATAATAAGAAATGAAAGTTTATTTTTAGCAAAAAGTTACTTCAAAACAAAGGAGCACAGGGGGCTTATCAAGATCTAAAATCATACGCGAAACAATAGAAGAGTATCTCCAGAAAAGTATAAAAGGTGGGGAGAACAAAAGACTTGATTCTTCTTAAGATTTTGCTTGTAAAAAAATCTGTCAGATTTTGTTCCTGAATTATTCAGATTTTGCATTTAAAATGATTGAGACCTTTGGCTTTTAAGACTGATTATTCAGATTTTGCTTTTAAAATCATTCAGATTTTGTTCCTGAAATTATTATTCAGATTTTGCTTTTAAAATCGGTCTTATGCTTATTCAAGCAGATCCTTGCTTTAATAATTCGGTATTTTGTGCTTTAAGTGATCCTCCTAGGTTGCTCTGAAAACAAATGTGGAAAACAACAGAGTCCTAGTTTTGCGGAAAATTCCTGTTCAGAGTTCCAACATGCGACATGTTAAAAGTTCTATTAATTTGATAGACGTGACCATGATCGGCGGCTAGGCACAACAGCTTTGCCTGCCATCGGGGTCCTAATCCATCAATTGCCGTAACATGTCCAATCAATAGTAAACCCAAACTGTGAGCCATGTGTGTGCCCTTGGTGTAAAATGCTGCATATTTTAAATCCTTTTGTCTGGACAAATCCCAACAACGAATCAAGCCATGGACATCGAGGGAATTGGGTCAAAGGAACAAGGACTGGTAACTGTATATATCTCCTCATAACTATTACTTTACCTTTTTATAAATACCTTTTGTTAATTGTTTCTTTAATTTATATTTATAATGTAACTGTTTTTCTCTTATTAGATTAATATTAGATTTATATTTATCTTTCATTTGATCATCTATTTTATACTTAAATTTTTCCCCTTCGCTATTCCTCATTTTAGTGTGTTATATAAATGCTTTCTTGTTTCATTGTGGTGTAAATTATTTTTCATTTAAAAATATTTCCAATTTGAAATAATATCTGTAATTTAAATACTAGTTAAGTTTCCTTTTGTTTGCCAACTTGATCTCCTCGATAACGCTTACTTTGTTCGCTTTTAGTCCCATAGTTTAATATTAATATTTATAGATGTCTTTAAATATTTTAAAATTGTTTATAAAGCATAAAGCAACTAGAGAATGCTTTGTGAAAGAGTTATTTTAATTTTGCTTTATCGAGGGGACACGAGTTAATAATTTTATTTAAATTGGGAAAGTAATACTTAGACCGCAAA
Organism: Epiperipatus broadwayi; assembly: GCA_028023455.1. Taxonomy (NCBI): domain Eukaryota; kingdom Metazoa; phylum Onychophora; class Udeonychophora; order Euonychophora; family Peripatidae; genus Epiperipatus; species Epiperipatus broadwayi. The sequence continues at coordinate 1,141,089 of JAQFVV010000023.1, forward strand.
ATATTACGTAATTGCCATCCGCCTTATTGTAAAATTATTTATCATTAATCAATCGGGGAATAGCAGAGATAGTTAAAACATTTCTAATATTTTAAAATTACGTTTATTAAAATATATTATTTAAACTAAAAAGCTTAAGTCTTCTAATGTTATTTCAACCTTTTATTAGCTTAACCTTTTATATTACTTGTCCAATGATCCAAGCATGCACTAACACTGAACTCATGTTACATAATGTGCATATTTGACTTAGTTCCGTAAGTATTCTAGTCCATTGTCTCTCCCTGATGCTAAGCTGTGGGCCAGGGTTATAAAATAATTTATGCATGTCTTAGATATATTGTTGGTTCATGTTTAGACTCGAAAATAGATGAATAGGGCAGAGGCTTTAATATTCTTGATTTTTATATCTCACATATGAGTGGCCTTGAGGTACTTTTGCCTAGTATTTGAACTGGGTTAAATCAATATACATTTTCTGACTGGCACAGTAGATTTTTTTTCCCAGGTTTGTACGCCCATCCGTGTTGCTATTCGATATTTGTTAAATATATATATGTTTTTTTTCTTTCTTTTGAATAACACTAAATAATGTATATATATGTAAAAAAATTTCCCCGAGTTTGTCGCCATGGGACGAATTTCATTGTTTTTTAAAAAATTAGTACCCTGAGAAGTTTGTTTTAGTCAAATATATTTATATAAAAAATATGAATGAGATAAAAAAAAATTTTCCGAGTTTGTCTCCTAATGTGAGCCAAATTTCATTTTTTAGATTAAAAAGTTAAATGTGTCATAATGTAAAAATTTTTTTCTGAATTTTGTATCTATAGAAATGAATGTTTTATTTCTAAAAAAAAGTTAACACTCCGTTAATTTGTTTTTTTATGACTATATAATGAGAAGAAATATGTGAGAGTTAAAGCAATTTTTTTTACCTAATTAGTAGATCTTGAGATGGCCAATTGCCATATTTTTTTCAGTATAAAGTATATAGCTTCTATGTGGGCGGAAGTGTCAAATAAATACCCATCCACTCTTAAAATAGCTCTATTACTTTACTTTTATTTTAATATTGCTTAAACATGAGCAAATTTGGTATAATAATTTTTTGCAATATAGTGTACATACAGCAGTGTTAATAATAGTAAAAAGTACAAATTGATAATAGAATTTTTTTCCATTGGTATAAATTTTTGTTTAGATCTAATAGTTGATACCAAATTTTTTTTCCATTACTAAATTTTTTTTGGTAGATCTAAAGTTTGATAAGTTCAAATTGACATGTGTCATAGAGCGATGCTAGCAGATATTTTTTCACTTTCTCTGCGTTTCGTTTTTATATATAATGAATAATTATAATCATGCAAAAAAAAATTTTCACTTTTAATTTTGCAATTACATTTCCTCACAAATAATATCTAAGTATAAGTTTTTAAAAAAATATCAAACTTAATTTTCAACTTGATAAATAGTAAATGTGTTAATATTCGTTTTTAATAGAAACCTATATAAAATATGATTTTGTATAACATATATGTCAGCCAACTTTAGTTAAGATTTTTTTCTCAGTTCGGATTATGTTATTGGAATCATTTATTGAGTAACCATTAGGTGAAGACCCTTTTAGTAACCATTTTGGTGAAGACCCTTTTAGTAACCGTTTGGTGAAGACCTTTTAGTAACCGTTTTGGTGAAGACCTTTTTAGTAACTGTTAGGTGAAGACCTTTTACATTTAGAGTTATGGATTGTTGAGTAGCCTGAAAGAATAGGTCTACATTTGCAATCGTTGTTTTCTCATTATATTTGCGACCAGCATTTACTAACCTGAAATAATAGGAGTATGCAGTCTGCAATATAACGACCTTTCATAATAAAATCATGTACATGATGATAAAAGAAATATTTATATAGGTATATCTGTTTGTATATTGATATGTTGTCATATGTATGCTTATTCAGTGATGTATATATTCATATATATGGGTGTATATGGTAGACATTCGTTTATAGATCGGTAAAACCCGTTTTTATGTAAATGTTTTTAAACAGTTTTTGATTTCCATACGTTATCTTTAAAATTGCTTGATAATTGTATAACTTATTTCGGGTTGTGACCAAAATGGTATTTGGATTCGATCCCAGGTTCATAATTCGGAGTACCGCTTATCATGGAATTTTATTTTAATTTTTTGATTTTTTGTTTTGTTAATCGTACTTTGGTTGTCTTAAATTTATATTTTTTTTGTCATGACCAAAATGGTAGCATGGTTTCGAATCCAGGTCATACATATTACCTTACTTAGTGTTATACGTCCTAAGATAAAATTTTAAAATCATGTAAAACATAGCATTTACTTATACGTGCAGATATTTTTTCGTTTAGCAGAATCAATATGAGGAAGGGAATTTTTTTGAAAAATAAGTGAAACTTAAAATAAATTTAATTACTTTAAACTTTATAAACCTTTATCAATGTGTGCTTGGATCATTATCCATTAAAATGTATATTTGATATGGCCATTACCTTGTTGACTGGTGCCCTCCTATCAAATAAATTTGTCAGCAAGTGTAATCACTCATATCGGATTACAAATAAACCAAACCATAAGTATAGTAGATGATCAAAATAACAATGTATGCTTAGTGAGCCAAAATAATTTAAACATGACATATGTATATTTTGCTCACATATTCCCTTTTGATATATAAAAAGTTGTTGTATTAATGTAAATGCATTTTTTAGTTGTTTCAGGTGTCAGAGAAAGCTGGGTCAAGCTGTAAGTTGTATTATTTGGGATTATATTGTGACAAGAACACAGCAGTAAATAAATTAATTACTGCGACATTAATAATGAAGTATAAAAAATAATAATATAGAAGTAAATTGAGGAGATTTATATATATGTAGAATAAATATAAAACAGACACAAACAGGGCAAGATTTTTTTTTCATGTATAAACTGACACATTTGGGCATTTGTTTAAATATAGGACCTTGAGAGGTAGACAAAGTTGTGATTTATAAATACATTAAAAAAGTAAAAGAGTTAGTGATATAAAATAAAAATCATAATATTGATTTACTTCACAAAATAAATAAAATTTTGTTTTTAGTTTAAGCTATAGTGAATATACAAAAGCATAGATTAGCTAAGTACTTGATTGTTTTTTTTTTTTTGTGGTCTCTAGGTTAGTAGAGATAGAAGTAATTTTCATAAAAAAAGATGAAAATAAGTAATAAATAAGATGTTGTTGTCGAAGAACAAAATAGCCAGTATTAGAAAATGGATGAACAGAATAGAGATGAAGACTATGACAGTGAGGAGGTAGTATTCAACCTTCTTGAGATCTCAACATGTAGGCATAGTGACCAAGAATTGAGAGAGGAAAGAAAAATGATGATGACCATGCTCCAAGAATTCATGATAAATACATCAGAAAGGTTAAACCATTTAGAGAAAAATGTGGAATGCCATCAAAAACAGTATTATGACAAAAGCATCACCAGATGATGACACTCAAGTAATGTGGCAGGATAAACATAGAACACAAGAACAAGATGATACTAATGTGAAATCCTTGATTGATGATGAAACAGGCAAAGACACTTACCACTCGGACTTGTCTATACAACATGAAATGCAAGGAAGAGAAGAAAATTGGCAAATGAAGGAGGATAGAGAGAAGACAAAGAATCTTCAGACTTTGAACCCAATCCAAATGCAACAAGGCAGTCAAATCTTCACTCCAATAATAATGAATCCTATAACATCTCCTAAGGCAAAGTTTAAAATGTTTTACAGGGGAACTGGATGGGAACCCTAGACACCACCTAGATAGCTTCAGGGATTTGTTCAAATTTCACATTATGACTGAGCAAGAAAAGATGGCTTGTGAACAATTAAGTCGTATGGCTCAGCATCACAAGAAGAGAAAATGAAACTGGAAATATCAATTCAGGCAAGGGAATCAAGTATGGCTGAGAGACCCTAGGCCAAGGAATACAGTGTGGAGAGAAGTTAAAAAGTTTTTCCAACATATAAAGGACTATATGCATTGAAAAAGGAATGCAGAGGAAATGTTTTTCATTTGGAAGATAATCATGGCATAAAAACAATGTATAATTTTAGAATCCTAAAACCTTGTATATCACCTGACCCTGGAAAATACAGAAATTAAAAAAATAATATAACTTCGTTAGATTAGGAACAATATGGGACCCGACTTAGGTATATGACATCGAATTATGGATAAACAACAGAAAGTACAGAAAATAAGACTGTTAGTTAGTTTAAATACAGTGTGCAAATATTACAGCAAATTAAAGAGTTAGGCTTGAACTCACCTGGCACAATTTTTATCTCTGACCTGAAGCAACTGCATTTTTTTAACATTTTTTTTCTCACTAACTATTGGGAAATGAAGCAATGGATACGGAAGTCCGATCCATGCTTCACAGTCTTCTATAAACTTACCAATATTGTAAACCTGGGTTAAGTTTATATCCAAGTATCAACAGGATTTTGCATTAAATATAAAATTAACGTGTTTCATTTTGTACATTTAATGCTTATTAAATTTAGTTATTTACTTTAAAATATTTCTTTTAAAATAAAATTCTGTTTAAGATTAAATTGTTATTAAAATTTCCTTTTTAAAAAGTTATTAATCAAACATATATACGGAAGTGTATATATATATATGATTAAATGCAAAATTCTCTTGAACTAAAATGTTATTTTATTAAAAGAAATAATAAGATATTTTTCTTTTAATTTTTGTTAAAATATGGTGTGTGATTTTATTTTAAGATAAGCCTGCTAGTATTTCTAAAGGAATAGCATTTGTTCAATTAGTTAGTCCATTCAAGGCAAATTAAAGATGGCTTTTTTAATTAAATAAAATTCAAAGTTAAATGCAGAAATCGATAATAAGAAATGAAAGTTTATTTTTAGCAAAAAGTTACTTCGAAACAAAGGAGCGTAGGGGACTTATCAAGATCTAAAATCATACACAAAACAATAGAAGAGTATCTCCAGAAAGGTATAAAAGGTGGGGAGAACAAAAGACTTGATTCTTCTTAAGATTTTGCTTGTAAAAAAATCTGTCAGATTTTGTTCCTGAATTATTCAGATTTTGCATTTAAAATGATTGAGACCTTTGGCTTTTAAGACTGATTATTCAGATTTTGCTTTTAAAATCATTCAGATTTTGTTCCTGAAATTATTATTCAGATTTTGCTTTTAAAATCGGTCTTATGCTTATTCAAGCAGATCCTTGCTTTAATAATTCGGTATTTTGTGCTTTAAGTGATCCTCTTAGGTTGCTCTGAAAACAAATGCAGAAAACAACAGAGTCCTAGTTTTCTGGAAAATTCCTGTTCGGAGTTCTAACATGCGACATGTTAAAAGTTCTATTAATTTGATGGACGTGACTATGGTTGGCGGCTAGGCATAACAGCTTTGCCTGCCATCAGGGTTCTAATCCATCAAATGCCGTAACATGTCCAATCAATAGTAAACCCGAACTGTGAGCCGTGGGTGTGCCCTTGGTGTAAAATGCTGCATATTTCAAATCCTTTTGTCTGGACAAATCCCAACGACAAATTAAGCCACGGACATCGAGGGAATTGGATCAAAGGAACAAGGACTGGTAACTGTATATATATCCTCATGAAGTATTACTTTACCTTTTTATAAATACCTTTCGTTAATTGTTGCTTTAATTTATATTTATAATGTAACTGTTTTTCTCTCATTAGATTAATATTAGATTTATATTTATCTGTCGTTTGATCATCTATTTTATACTTAAATTTTTCCCTTCGCTATTCCTCATTTTAGTGTGTTATATAAATGCTTTCTTGTTTCATTGCGGTGTAAATTATTTTTCATTTAAAAATATTTCCAATTTGAAATAATATCTGTAAATTAAATACTAGTTAAGTTTCCTTTTGTTTGCCAACTTGATCTCCTCGATAACACTTACTTTGTTCACTTTTAGTCCCATAGCTTTAATATTGTTATTTATAGATGTCTTTAAATACTTTAAAATTGTTTCTAAAGCACAAAGCAACTAGAGAATGCTTTGTGAAAGAGTTATTTTAATTTTGTGTTATCGAGGGGACACGAGTTAATAATTTTATTTAAATTGGGAAAGTAATACTTAGACTGCAAAATATTACATAATTGCCATCCGCCTTATTGTAAAATTATTTATCATTAATCAATCGCAGAATAGCGGAGATAGTTAAAACATTCCTAATATTTTAAAATTACGTTCATTAAAAGATATTATTTTAAACTAAAAAGCTTAAGTCTTCTAATGTTATTTCAACCTTTTTATTAGCTTAACCTTTTATATTACTTGTCCAATGATCCAGGCATGCACTAACACTCAACTCATGTTACATAATATGCACATTTGACTTAGTTAGTTCCGTAAATATTCTAGTTCATTGTCTCTCTCTGATTCTAAGCTGTGGGCCAGGGTTATAAAATAATTTATGTGTGTCTCGGATATGTTGTTGGTTCGTGTTTAGACTCGAAAATAGATGAATAGGGCAGAGGCCTTAGTATTCTTGATTTTTATATCTTGCATATGAGTGGCCTTGAGGTACTTTTGCCTAGTATTCCAACTGGGTTAAATCAATATACATTTTCTGACCGGCACAATAAGGTTTATTTAATAAGATATTAAATATATTTTAAGTATAACCAACACCATTTATTCCAACCATACAATATCAAATTATTTTGCTTTCTTATACAGTTTTAACATTTAAAATAGCTTTAAAATATTTTCTAGCTTTCTATGTATTTATTTTACTAGGTTTAAAGTCTATTTAGATATTATTATTACAATTAGAATACCTATACTTCTAATTAAATTTTTTTGAAGAAATTGGCTTTTTAGGACATTCAGCCCTAATGAAAAGGGTACAGTATATATATAATTATTATTATTATTACTGTAAAACTCCTTACACTTCATAATTTCATTCTTCCTTTTAATCCCCACAAAGAGGATTTGTACAGCCTATCTAAAGGTTTTGATACTGAGATTGAAAACTACAAGAATGTTCATTGATGTAAGTTGTTTAGTAAATGAAGCCAGGCTTATTATAAAGTTCTCACTAAAATAAAACAATTATTGTTAAAAATGCAAAAATGTTTTGACTAAACGTCATAACTTGTTCAGGAGATAAATACATTTTATTCTTGCATATAAAGGCAAAAAAGTTATTCCTTCATCCATCATAAAAAATAATCAATTGGTCACAGGCTAGCAGATGTTCCCTCTACTATTCTATTATTTCAAGGCCAAATTTTAATCTTCTTTCTGTCCTTATATTGATGCTCATACTTTTGGATTTCTAATTGCCAAATTACAAAGAATGATATTATACTCAAGTTCAACTTATTTCCAGATAGCATACATTCTAATTCTCATGCAATCCCCATATTTATACCTACTTATCTAAGCTTCTTTACCACCCCATAATATTAAATCTATTCAATCATCTCTCTAAGTATGCTTACCAAATTGAACAACTATATCTGTCTCCTTAATTTTTTTTCTAAACAAAAAAAATTTTTCCATCCCCTCTAAATAACTTACATGCCATCTCCATAACTCCAATTTTAATCAAGACAATATAATTCATCATCATCAAAGATGTGATGTGATGTGATGCACTGTGACTTCTCCTTATATGGAGTCAGGAATCTCTCAGCAACTATGTCCAGAGAAACCTGTTAGCCACTTTATCTTTCTTTTCCATTTCCCACCCTATGTTTTCCCAAAATCTGCTCCATCCCATTTCCACAACATAATCTTTGTCAACTCCATGGCCTCCATATCTAAATTCCCTTTATCTTTTTCCAAACCCAGCATAAAAACTAATAATCCCCTTTCTGTATAATCACTTTGTTCATATTTATTTTTTTATAACTTCATTATTTGTACCCTTTCTGCTTTCAAGCATTTACATTGAATTAACAGATGCCTAATACTTTCTATGCCTTCATTACACAACTTGCAGACTAACTCACCCTTATTTTTCCATTTATGTGTATATTCCCTTGTTGCTAAAGATCCCGTTCAAGCCTTAAGCAATAAACTATTTTCCTTGCTATTATCATTAATTAACTTCATACCCAATGTTCTGTTTACTTCTATATAAACTCTCTTTACTCCCATACTAGTTCTCCATCTCCAATTCCCTATTCTTTATTAATGCATCTATTCTTCTATCCCATACCTTATCACTATAACACTCAACAATCCTCCTAACACAATCATCCCAAAGTACACGTATATAAATTCTTCATCCAACCTATCATTCTGCCATCTATTTTAGATTTTCAATTTGCAAAAATATATCATCCATTACTATAGCTACTACCCTTTTTAAAACAATTATAAATCAAGTGAAACACTTAATGAAAACTGGTCCACTTGCTATTCAATTAGATATTGCATCTGCCTTTGACTCTATCCCAATTGAAAATTTGATTCAGGCTCTTAACAACACACATCCCCATACTATACTATATATTCTTGCCATCCTTCTCATAAACAGAGAAAATTACATTATTCTTAAATAGAAAAATCCTACCTAGCTTCATCCATTACAGTTTCATTCCCCAAAGATCCTGCCTTAATGCTTTACTATTTATATTAATTCCTTGGTATTAGAAATTGAAAACAAACTAACAAGCATATATATATTCCACTCAGCAATAATAACATAAAGCATATTTCCTATATGGGTGACCTTTCTTTCTTCAACAAATTTCTTTCTGCACTAACAATTCTTGAAGACTATTCAAAGCAATGCAAACTCTATTTCTTGCTTAATATATCATTTACAAGAACATTTTAATGGCAAATAGTATATCGTCTACTTTCACAGTACCTCCTCATAATTTTTTAGGTTTTCCCATTCATAATCTATAAATTCCACAAGAACCTCAATCAAGATATACTACTTGCATCCATTGAAAACAAATACAATACCTATCTAAAATTTATTTATCATTACATGCCAAAATCACTCATTAATATCCTATTATTCCCCAAAACAGCAAATTACACACCAATAATCAATTTTACCATCTTCTTCCAAAAAAGAAAATAAATTTCTTAGGCACCAAACTGAAATGGGGAAAAAAGCTTTGGCAATGAGTATTAAAACCTGGCAAACACACACCATTAGTAATGGACTCTCACTCCATTTCATTACTATAATCCACCTTCAGAGAACAGTAAATGTAATAGTCAAATTTGTCACCTTTTTCTTGTCTCTCAGAAATTTATTTGCATCACCTCCAACAGATACACTACCTTCAAGTAAAAATACCTTTTTGAAAAACCTCAATATCCTTGCTACATACTCCGTCCTTAAGCAACATACTATATCAATAAAAATTAATTACCACGAAACTTATAATTTTTCCCCACAAAACAGTATTTATTAACACTATAATCTCTTCTTAATTCAAATATCTTGATTTCCTTATCAAGATTAATTTGTACGGATTATCAACCTGTATCTTTTTAGCTAAAAAAATGTCATCAGCCAATATACATTCAATTTTCCCATTCTACCACAAAGTGGAAGAAACTATTTAATTTTTTTTTAAAATGTCCATCACTTTAAATTTATCAAATTCTCATTACATATATCATTAATTGTCAATTAGCCTCACTCATATAGTCATCAAGAGCATAGACAGAGGTCTTTAGAGAAACTATTTTTATTCTATTCACTCTTTGGTTTCTTAGATGCCATTTCAGTATCAACCCAATTTTTAAAAAAAGTGCAGTAAAATTAGAAATCAAACCCTTGTACCTCCAGATATATATATGCAGCCACATGGAGGTTAATAACCTTACCTATATTACTGTAACTATTGGTCAATAAAATTTGGATATGGTCTTTACTTTAATACCAATATCTTACATTAACTATATAGTTTTCTCATTTTAAACATAAATAATTAATTAGCTACCCAATCGAATATGAACTCTTGTCTAAATTTAATAGCACAGCTCATATCCTAATTAATTTTTAACTACTTATATACAATTCTTTTTGAATCTGATATAAGTAACACATATATTTATATGCATATAGATTTGCAATATTAACTCCGTCAATACAAACTAAAGTATAATATGTATGAATATAGTAGGTACTACAGATGTAAACTATGTAACCACTGACTTCAACAATAAAGATTATGTTAAAAGTAAAATAAACAATTATTGTATCTTGTCTTACTGTTTCAATCAAAACTTTTATAAACATGGTAATTTTTATTTTTTTATACTTTTGAACTGCCCCCTAAACCTAACAGTAGGACTTCCCAATAATCTAATATATATATATATATTGTGCCCTTTTTTATACGTCAGTAATAGTTTATAACAGTCAATTACTAAAAATTTTAAATTTTAGAATATATTCTTTTAATACATTAATTATATTAAGTCAATTATATCTTTAAAGTACAATTTGAAGTTAAAGAGAATACGTAGTGTATAAAATCATTTAAAAATAGTTATATAAAGCTTTAAATATTGTTGCATATGGTTGTAAAAGCTGGCCATATTAAATAACACAGCTATAAATATTAAAAATATATTTAATAAATTCGATTTTAATAGTTTAAAACTTATAGTAATAAATGTTATATTTTAAATTTAAAATCATATTTAAATAGTCAAAATTAATATAGTATATTTTTAAAATAAACTTTGTGATGGTGAAAATTATATCTAATTCTATATTTTCTAAATTATTCTTCCAAATTTTTTATAATTATTTTATATAATATAATAAGTGTATCAATTTTATAAATCTAAGCAGAGAAATAGATTAAAAATCGTCTGTCAAAGTTATTAATCATGTGACTTTTAATGTATACTTTCACACACACGCTTGTTAGAATTTAATAACAAAGTTTGTGTATTATAGAGTTGGATATAATGATTATTTATCATAGAAGTGAATATTAAAATATTACATAGTTATTTCTAAATGCTTAAATGATGTAATAAAGACGAATACATTCATAATATAAAAATTAAATATTTTATTTAAATAAAAATAGATAAATTGAATATTAAGAAATGGAATAAGTTATTAAATGTTATTTTAATAGTTATTTTAAAAGATTAAATAATTTAAATAAAGTTATAATTGAATTAAAAGTGGTATTTTAAATAATATTTTAAGTTCATTACATCATAATTTCTAATTTTGAAATTTAATTCTACTATAAACTAAAAATATGTAAATTTGTTCTCAAGCTAAAGTAAGAATTAACCAATAGGAATAGGTATTCTTACAGACTATAAATATCATCATAACTAAGTTATCGGGGGAGATTAATAATGTATTGAAACCGGAGAAAGGTAAATTATAACTATCAAAAAGATAGTATATTTTTAAAATTTCTATTTTAGTCAATTTTTTTTTTTAGTACTTTCTTATCGTTTTATTTGCAAAAAACTAATTGATAATTTTTAAAAGTATTTTTTGCAAAAGAGAGTTTTAAAATATAATAATTTAGAAACTTCGTGGAAATGATTTTCTAATTTTTAAAGTACTTACCAGTCGTATTTTATCTAAAAATTTAACCTAAACTACGCAATAAAAAATGGATATACTGTGGAATAAAATGGATATAAATTGTAATACTGTAAAAATATTTGAAATATTTATTGATACAGCTTTATTAATATTTCACCGAAGAACTGTTTTGGTACATAAAAACCACAGCTCGGACATTATACGGAGTCTAAAAAAATGTATTGAAACGTATTATTTATAAGTTTATCCAAGATTTGTTTTTAAATAGTAATAAGACAATTATATTTCATGAATTATTTTATATAATATGATATTCAAAGGAGTAAAATGTTATATCCTTTCTGAAGGTAACATTTTTTTTTATTTTTAAAAGAGATTTATAAATATACCAAACGAAAGTTTAAATGTATCAAGAAGGAAACATATATCAAAAAGTGAACACATAGTTGAATAAAAGATGGATCCATGGAAATACAAATAGTACTTAAAAGTTTATCGAATATTTTAAAGTTAAATTAGATGGATTGATGCATCGAATACGCAGAGAATATTGGTAGAGAAGATTAAAAAGCTTCAGGGGATTAATTAATATTATGATTTAATAATTATCATCCTAAATACTAAAACCAAGGATTATTTTCTATAAATTTTACTAAATGGATTAATAATTATTTTTATTTTAAACTTTAACGCACTTGGAGGAGAACATTTTTAAAAACTCTAGAGAAAATAATAAACATTTTGGACTTATCAGGAACTATCATCAAGAAAATATGTAATTATAGTTTTGATTCCTTTTATTTTGTTAACCTAGTTTAAATCTAAATTTTTATATAAGATTAGGAAAAACATAAAAACATTAATTTATTAATATTAAAATTTTATAATATAACAATCTAATAATTTAGCTAAAAATATTTTAATATAAAGTGTATGGGTGTGATTTTTTTTTATATCTGCAATGCTCAAGTGGATAAAGGAAGCCTACTGAACACGATGACTAGATAAAGGTTATTGGTAATAATAATAACTATTGATAATTTATAATGTATATTTTTTTGTTTTCTTTATATCATCCATAAATTGGAAGAATGAAGTGTAAAAGTTTTTTACTTATATGTACTGCATTTCATACAACATTTTAAAAAACATTATGAGATAGGATTGATTTGAAAATATGCATACGACAATTTTTTTTTATTAGTGATATAATCCAACATAACAAATAATTATGTGATTCTTTTAAAATTTTCATGTTATTGGATATTCAAATATTGTCTAAGTAGATTGTATATGATTAGACATATAGAATAATGAAGTAAGCAGACTTTTCTTATGGAACCGTAAGATTGTTTAACTATTAATGAATTTTATTTATTATTTTTGTAAATGCAGATAGTTATTTATCGATGTAAGATGTGGAAAATCTTGAGAAATAATGTTGAGATAGTGGCTTGGAAGTACTATAGTTAGCAGGAAACCAAGATGATGTATTTTTAAAATAGGATATGATAAGGAATGGAAATAATATTTAGTCTTTATGTGAATATCAGCATAGTTAACAAAGCCCTATGACTGATACACATTTTATTTGGACAGTGTTTATATTTTTTTAAATATTTGATGTTCTAATAAAGCTGAAGAAATAGCTTTAACATCGTCCCTGTACTAGAGGATATTAGGCAGGTAAATGTCATACCTCTTCGCACTGTGCCATGATTTTGAGATATGTTAAGAGTAATACTCTAGCTTTCTTCCTTAATCCTATGCATCTGTTTTCGCTATCTTTATTTCATGTAACTGCATCGTTTAGTAAGATATGTTTAAGAGAAATGATAAATAATTTAGAACTTAGGTTATGCTATCGTTTTGTATAAGATTGGTTTATTTGCTTAGAAGGAATAGGACGTTATAACTTAAAATTGAAGATCCAAAGTATCCTAAGGAAAGAAAAGAATCATAGAATATATTTTGAATTTTATTTCGGAAATGAAATATAAACTTTTTTAAAATAAAGTATCTAAACAAAGATATTTTCTTTAAAGTGATAATAATTTTAAATGCTTTAGTATTATTTTTTTTAAGAGAAAAATAAGTATTGCATATTTTTAAAATACAATAGTACAAAGTAAATTATGTAAACAATATGCATAGTATATTTTTTGTTTATTGATTAACAGAAATATATTGATGATTACACTTATATCATACTAAAGTAAGGCTTAAAGAAGAATATATTATGATTAGTAAACATTGTGTGATAAATACTAAAATCTAGTACTGAATTTTGGATAATATTTTGTGTAACATCTTTGACTTTGCAAGATGAAATTTTTTTTAATATTTTGAGAAATCCATACTCATTATAAAATTTTGTTTTCTATAGAATGTTTTTCTAAGTATGAATTTTTTAAAATAAGATAGTTTAATAATATTAAGGATAAAATGCTGTTGCTAATAAAGTAGATAAATATATTTGTAATAAGTTAACCATAATGAGAAACCAAATAGTAACATTTTTTTAAAATTTTGTCCTAAATCTAAATAAAGATATAATTGAAATATAAATTATTTTTTTTATAACCTGGTAGATCAAACTGTAAAGTAAAAAAGTTAAGGATATCCACTGTAAATAGTGTAAATAAATTGTTTATTTATTTGTTGTTAGTAATAAACTTTGTTAAATTTTGTTATTTCAAAAAATTTTGTGTCCGAGTTATTTATTTCTCCACATTGCTGCATGAAAACATGATATATGCATAATAATTGAAACAAATATATAATTTTGCACAAAAGATAAATAGAGAATTATTTTAAGAATTTTAAATATTTTATTGGTATTCATTATAATTAAATAATCATAATCTTACATTATTTTATTGGTCATAAATCAGTTATCACAATATTATATTAAATTATATGCTATCAGTTGCCACACATATTTTGTTTGTCAGATTATTAAAATGCTACCACGTATTTATTATATCATTACATGAAGATATAAGATCATATTATATTATTTCATTATTTTATTATGGTAATAAAATTATAGTAAAAAGAAAAGATATCCAGTAGTAATTAAACAATGAAGAATATTATTGTTATTTATTATTATTAGTTTCAGTGTAGTAGATTATGACATAAAATCCCTTCTCATATTTTACTACCGTATTTTAAATTAACTTAGAATAAACTTTATGAACCTGAGATTATTTTATTTGAGCTAGATTATTATTAAATAGAAGATTAAGATTTAATTATTAGTTTAATCTTAGTGAGTAGAAGTTATTAAAGTCGTAAGAATACTATGAGTTTGTTATTTAAAATAGTAATAAAGGGGGATAGTGTTCTTATGCCATTGAGGTAGTATCCTGTAGGATATTGGCTCAATGTAATCTATCTTGTCACCTGTATTTTCACTTCAAGTCTCATGAAAATATTAAATATTTATTTAATTTATTTTTATAAACTGAACCTTATTCGTATTTTAAATTTGAGCTAGTGAAATATTTTAATTTTAATGCTGAATATTTTAGTTATTAATTATTAACTGAGATAGAACCCATTTTATTTTATATCATATATTATCTGGAAGTGAGGATGCACGAGAAGAAGGATAGATTTTGGCCCCCAACGTGGTTGGCATGATGTGTAGTGGAGCTACACATAGACAAGGTAAGATTTTGGCGCCAGCAACGTGTTGGGCCTGAGTATTTAAAATGGGAGAGTATAATGGGCTTACATGACATGGGGAAGTCTCGGTTAGATTTTTCTCTTCCAACGTGACTGCACGATATGTAGTTGGGACTACAATCGATAGGTCAGATTGTGGTACCCAAACATTTAGGCTACGAGGTGTATTAGGAAAGTAATTAAGAATATACAATACAATAGTTAGTATTAGAATTTGTTCGCGTAACTTTGAAGATTATTGATAGTATATCTCACAGAAGATAGATAATTTAATATTTTATTATAGCAATAATTATTTAGGATTTGATTATTATAGTGAACTAAGTGCTTATTACTAAAAATATTGCAATTTTATGTGGTAGATAATCTGATTGTTTAAAAATAGTAAAGTACTATATTGTTTGTAAAACAATTAGCAAATAAAATTTTAAAATATGCATATGTGGCTAACGATTATTTAGTATTCACTATGACCATGTCAATTATTGAAATATTAAAAATATATTTTGAAAATGCTTTAATATGTGCAAAATATCTGTGAATCATGCATGTGGGAAATAATGTTGTGACACACATAATGTTAATCGTTATTGTTATTTAGGATTAGATTGTATAAGGTGTAAAGGAGGTATTATCTATGGTTTATTGTGGGTGATGGTTAGATGGAGATAGAAGAAACTGGTAAGGAACTATTTTTATGAAAAATTAATAGTAATATATTGTTTAAATATTGAGTTTTGAAAAAGCATATTTGTAAAAAAAATGAATAATCAAGATAATAATTTAGAGAGTGAAATATCTGAGTTTATTGTCGATGATAGTTGTGAAGAGAAACGAGAAATAGAAAACTTAATCGAAATGGAAACAGTTGTAGATAGTGTCCAAATTATAGACAGTAAGTTAAAAGAAGAGGAGGAAGAGGTTATGGGAATTAGAACAGTGGAAGAAAAGATAATAGTGCCTAAAAAGGAGGTAGAGAACTCCCAAATATCTCAAATGTTATTGATGATGAAGGGGATGAAAGAAGATAATAGAAAAATAGAGAAGAAATGAACAAAAATAGTATCAAGTTAGATGCTAAATTTGATTCTTTTAAAGAAGATAGTAATATAAAATTTGATGTTCTTAATGAAAATATGAGTAAAAATAGAGAAGATAGAATATAAAATTTAAGCTCTTAATGAAAATATGGGTAAAAATAGAGAAGCTCTTAGAGAGGATACAAAAGCTCTTAATGAAAATATGAGTAAAAATATTGAGTCTCTTAATGAAAACCAAAATAAAACAAATATAAGATTAGAATCTCTTAGTGAAAATGTGGACAAAAATAGTAATGAAATCAGAACTTGTGTAGAAAGTATGAATCAAAAACTTAATGAAACCTGTAAGACGGTAGAAGATTTTAAGGTGGAAGTACAAGATAAATTTAATAATTTGGATTTAAAATTTGATAACAATGAAAAGGTTATTGATTCTTTAAAGGAAGAAATAATGCAAATAGAAGACAGAAATCAAAAGTTGTTGAAGAGAAAATTTTCTGAATTTTCAGAAAGAGCAGTAAAAGATTTTAAAACTCAAATAGAAGAATCTATTGTCCGATGTCAACTAAATAATAGTATGTTAGATCAGAAAATAGTGAGTTATAATTTAAGTGTAAAGAGTGAAATCTATGAAGTAAAGAGTAATATAAATCATATTAATGAAGAAATTAAAATTATTAAGGAAGAGGTAGTTCAGACTAAAATAAGTATAAAAGAGGAAGTTCACAAGGAAGTAATGGGAAAATTAAAAGATTTAGGGATACAAAACTTTGAAGGGAAGATAGTAAGTAAGAAAGTATCTCATGAAATAAGTAGTAAATCTGTTGAAATAATTAGTACAGATTTGGAAAAGAATCAAGAATCTATTAATTTAATTAGTGTAAATGTGGTAGATGATGAAGAAATTATAGAGATGGTAAATAAGGAAAATCCACAATTCATTGAGATAGTTAATAAAGATATTAACTTACGTAGTAATTTGACAGCAGAAAACATAGATTCTGTTAAATTAGGAGATAAAGATAGAGATAATGATGTATCATTTGTTAAGATAGCAGATGACGAATTTAAAAAAGATGAGTCTTATATTAAATTAGCTAGTAAAGAAACCAAGTTATTTGTTGAAAAAACTATTATAGATAATGAAATGATTTATGAAGAAAAGGAGATTCATAAAAAGTCTATTGAAATAGTTGATAATAGGAATGAAATATACAGAAGAATATTGAAAAATCCCAAAGAATATTTTAAATTGACTAATGAAATGATAGGAGTGAGCAAATCCTAGAAAGATTAGTTGGTGAAAGAACTATAGATCAACTTAATAGTTTTAAAAAATATTATATGGATGATAAAAGATTTGGTAAATCTACAGGGATAAAGTTTCTCTTCAGAGCAAAAGTATTTAAAGTTGTTGGAACATGAGTTACCAAAAATTATTGATAAAAGTAGTAATAAATTTAAAAATAAAATGCAAGATATGATACCTAAATGTAGTGTTAATGATAGAAATATTCGTTTACAATTTGATATTTCTAAAGAAATATTGTTTAAAGGAATTAGAAACTTGATACCTAATAGTGAATTTATAAGAGAATAATTTAATCAGAATAGAGATATAAGCAAGATAAAAGTAAGACTTAAATGTCTAAAGCACGAGAAATCCATGGCAGATTTTCTTAAGAATAATCTTAATAAAGGAAAGAAGATAGGAAAAGCTAAGGTGAGGCTTAAGGAAGTCGAAAGAGAATTAAAATTTAGAAAAGAAAATACCTAATGATTAAGACAAATAATTCCTAGATAAGACGTATATTTAAAAAATATAAAGTTATAGCCTTATTTTTTACAGAACAAATATAAAACTTTAAAATGTCATAACCTTCAAAGAAATCAATTTAAGAAATTTCTTGAGTTATATGAGGGTCCATATAAGATTTTTAGCAAAGTAGGAGAAAATGCTTTCATGTTGACTACACCAGATGGTGAAAAAGGGACGTACAACGCTAGGAGTCTAATCCCATAC
The DNA here is from genome assembly GCA_028023455.1 of Epiperipatus broadwayi. Lineage (NCBI taxonomy): Eukaryota > Metazoa > Onychophora > Udeonychophora > Euonychophora > Peripatidae > Epiperipatus > Epiperipatus broadwayi. Next base: position 1,159,451 of record JAQFVV010000023.1, read on the forward strand.
CCATCAGAAGTGTAGAATATATATACTGCTTATATTATTTTGAATGGGGTTCTCGGATAAATATTTTTTAATGCAGTCTTTGGATTACTTTAGATTGGGTATCCCTGCTTTTAATAATAGTGTTACTTTTTTTTTATTGTTGAAATAATTTTTCTTTATTAACAAGAAGTTTTATTATGCTAATGAATGTGTTTTTTTTTTTAAGTAGCTTTTCTTGCCATTTCACATTTATATTCTGTATATCTATATAAAAATCATCTACATTTTTATCTGAATTACAACTTGTTGACAAATAAACTGAATTATCTCTCTCTCTCTGGATATTTTCCATTAAGTTGAGTAATTAAACCTTGTTTCCAAGATCTTTTTGGAATTTATGAATATTTCAAGAATATAAGTTTTACTCCCCTCATTGTAAACCCAACACTGGTAAGATAAATGCAATAGGAAACTTGTGACAATTAGGCTTCTTAATTTTTTGCCATTCTATTTGATATATCATTAATCTCCACAGTGTTGTTTTTTATTATTTTTATTTATAATAAATTCTATTTTGTACTTCCAATATTTGTGACTTCACAATAAAATATATATCCATTTTTCAAATCAATTTATACTTTTATTTTTAACTTCAGGAATTCAACAATGTCTAATTTAACATTATGAAATACTTCCAATTTTTTCAGTGTTCTTTTATCTAAAAGTGATCTATAACTATAGGTAACCAATAAAAGATCATTATAGAATAGGAATCTAGATCTGTTAGCCAGTAATTTTTATTACATTCTGCCTTTTTATTCACCAGTCACTATCTTAAATGATTAGTTCTCAGCATGCAAAATATATGGGCCATAATTCATTTTTGATTATCATAATTATAAATATAAAAGAAAATGAGCATCTTACACATAGTTATATATTCATTCTAAGTTCAAAAAATTTATGTAATGCTTCATTAAGAATTGTCAGAATTCTGAGATATCTATGATATTTCTTTGTCATATTGATTTATGCTTTTGGTGAACAGTCTGTTCATGTTCTTATACTTTATGAATAATCACAGCTGTAATAATAATAATAATAATAATAATAATAATAATAATAATAATAATAATAATAATATATGAAATGGCCATTAAAATTTGCTGTGCTTAGTTTTTTAGATTTTTTTTTTTAAAAATCAAGTCTTTTTCTAGTTAATAATAAAGTTTATAAAATATTAAATTGTTTATATATATTTTTCTGGATATATTCTTATTTAATATTATTGTGTGTTTCAACTTTCAAAATCTGCTTTATATAAATTGTTTGAATCTCTTTTTAATCTGTGGTTAATGATGATAAAGGCTTGAAGTAACTGATGAGATTTTTCTGTACATTATGTCAGAGATTAGCTATTACTAATATTTTATTTTACATTTGAGTTTTTCTAGGAATATTTCAATGTTATATATATATATATTAAAATATTTATTAATAAGCATATGATATAATCATATATATATTTTATTTTTTATATTGTTACAACTATTTTTAATTACATTTGTTTGTTTGTTTTTTGATTTTCAAATAACAGTTTCACATTTATATTTTGCATAAATCCTACCAAAAATGGAAATTGTTCTTAAGCATTTTCACCCAAAAGCTTTAAATTTTATTTTAGATGTCTAAATTTAACACAATCTTTCATTCATAGTTGCTTTTATATACACCATTCATCAATCCAATTCTTGATTTATGAGAATTTTTATTATTTTATATTAGAAATGAATGTATTCTGCAATTCCAACTTAAAATTATTTCCAAGCTGTGTAACATATGTTGAATATTATTAATTTGCATTAAAATCATTTGCATAGTAAGATAGAATTAATATTAAATTATAAAATACCAATGTTTTCAATAACATTTTTTATACTGAAAAAGTTTTCAAAATTCTGTTAATAATAGTTCCACCATTTTGAATTTGTTTTAAATTATAAATCATATTATATTCAATTATTTATTGTAAAATTAATTTAAAAAGTGATTTATTTAAATATATATGTATATATTCTGCAGTTGGAATTTTATGTAGATCAGAAACTTTGATTCTTAAGGAAAGAGAGGTAATACATTTAGAATTTTCTGAGATATGAATTGGGAAGAAAAAGTGAAGTTGAATAATTGTAATCAGGAATCTGAAATATTACAAACAATAAGAAAAAAAAAACAAGCATTATTGAAAGAAATAAAATGACAAAAAAGATTGGTTTTGTTTTTAAAAGAATAATATAAATTGTAGTGAAATAAGAAATTTCTCTAAAAGGCAATGAAGAAATAAATCCTAAACATTTTCAAAGAGATAGTGATGAATTTTTATAAAACAGATAAATATTAACTAACTTAGAAAATGATATATGAAATTTCATTTGAAACTTTATTAAAGACAGATGAAAAAATAATAATTGTAAAAAGGAAACATTATTGGCATTGCTTTTTTTTTCATTATTACTTTGTGAAAATTTATATTTATAATAATGCTTATTTATTTGATTTTTTCAATAAATTTTTATTCAAAAACATAAATGAATAGATATTTTCAGTTTAAGTAATTTCTTTTTTCTTGAGTTGTAATTTTGCATAGAATTGAGGGTTATTTGAATTTAGTACATAATTTTATATGATAAATAAATATCAGAAGTATTGTGGATTTATCTTATGTTTACCTTCAATAATGTATTTATCAAAACAATAGTTCTCTAAATCATAGCTCTCTAGATCATATTTGTAATATAATATAACTAGACAATAAAACAACAATGTAAAATAATCCAAAGCATAAACAATCCATTCATAATAATTAGTACAGTAAATCTGATTATTCACAAATAAAGTAAGGGAACTGATTATAAAAGTGATGTCCATTTGAGAAACAAAGAGGCAAGATTTAATGTTGACATTCAGAACAGAAATTTTTATCCTGGCATTGCTCTATACAGAAATGCTTGATACTTTTATTTTCCTGAAATATAATGCATGCTTGATTTCAAATCAAAAATCTAGTGGTGAATAGAATCAGACATTTTATAATTAAAGACAACATGACTGGAGAATGTTAAATTTTATTAAAAGATGTTATAGCATTTCTCCAAACTATTAATTGTTACTGCCAGCAACTATACATGCGTAATTTCACTAATTAAAATGGATAGTAAACTCCTTTAACTATTGGAAATGTAAATAAATGAGATAATTAAAATAATGATACTATAAGATGGAAGACATTACTTTCTGATAATAAAATGTATATTGACAACAGAGTTGGTATAATTGACAGCGACTCTGAAAAAACTGTAAAAAGCAGTTGGAACCCTTGCATAGCTATAATGCTTGACTCACAGCATGTAACACCTAACATGTAGAAAAGCCCCCAGTTGAACTGCAACTGGACAAGGCTGTTAGAATATATCTCTCAATTTTTATACCTGCTCCAAATAATGAAGTAAACAAAGATGAACATGATAAAAGGTGATAAACATCACATGATCATTATTTTTATGCCTGCTCTTAACTGTTATTAAAACAGGCAAAACTCTATACGTATTGCCACTCAGTGTAAGCCAGAGTAATCAATAGATGCCAGAAGGCTAGTGCATAAAATTCCCATCTAGTGCCTACTCATCCAATATCCCCAGATTAGGATTCTGGCTTGTGGTCTTCATCAGTGAGGAGCCTTGGATCTGAGCACCCTCCGGCAGCTACCTTTAATCTCTACTTAACTACAAAACTATGAGACAAATTGAAAACAACACATTTTCAATCCAAGCTCATCGGCTTATATAGTCATATAGATCTGAACTCAGTTCAGTATCTAATAGTGGTGGCTATAGTTATTAAAGAACCAAAGACACCAAAATGTATAGGCAATGAACTGAGTTCAGACTTACATGACTATATAAGCTGATGAGCTTGGATTGAAAATATTATGGTATTTTCAATTTGTCTCATAGTTTAGTAATTAAGTAGAGATAAAAGGTGGGGCTGCTGGAGGGTTGCATTAGAACCTAAGATCTAGCTGCAGTGCTTTCAGATCCAAGGCTCCTCACTGATGAAGGCCACAAGCCAGAAACTAGTCTAGGGGTATTGTATGAGTAGGCACTAAATGGGGATTTTATGCACAAGCCTTTTGGCATCCATTGATTACTCTGGCTTGCACTGAGTGGCAATACATATAGAGAATTTTGCCTGTTTTAATGATAAAAACTAAATAGATAATGTGAACTATGTCTTATGTTTAGGGAGATCATATAGTCATAAATGCAAAGAGCCTGCCTACAGTAGTGTCCAATTCCTAGATGGGCAACAATACTCCACGCTAAGAGAGATGATTATAAAATAATATGCAGCAATGAAGACTCAATGAGATTAAATATTGATGAATTAAGCAGAACACTAATTTCAAAACCTACAGAAACTTTATTAGATGATGATGAAACTAGACCAGAAAATGTAACAAGATGTTGTAGATATCTACCAACTTGTCTCAATGGTTATGTACTTCAAAGCCAACTTTAGCCAGTAGTAGAGAACATTGTGGACTCATTTTAATCTTGCTTTAAGTCATGGACTTGATCATGTTATTGATTTCTCTAAACTGGATTTAGAATACGATACAGTGATCAATGATTCAACAATAACAGGAACAAATATAATAGTATAAACAGGCCAATCGCGTACATAGATTAATAAATATTACATTAAGATAGTAAATCTGACTATAAAACTGAGATGCATTTGAAAGCCATCAGACAAAGATCATTGCAGCACAATCCTAATTGTAATTTATGATCGGAAATCACTCTGACAGTCATGCAACTTGTGCATTATTTGTTAGAAAGCATTCAGGTATGCTTAAATTTGAGCAGGAAACTGCAACAAATAGTATAGAGCTTTTACAAGTCAATCCAACATGATTGGAAGTAATAGATTTTATTAGAAGAAATCTTGACATTTTTCCAACCCACTGGTCGTTACGCCAATGACTATGCATTTGTAATTTACCACCAATCATATGTTTCAAATTCTTAATAAATTTTATAATATATATATATAATTATATAGATGCAATAAATGTTTGATATTATTTTACTTATATTCTATTTATCAGCTAAGAAACTATTTTTCGGCAACAAAATGTATATACAACTAGGAGGTAATTTTTTTAACATGTATTTTATATCATCATAATAAAATTCTTATAAATTATTTAATTATCTGCTTCTACCATAGGTTATCAAAAATGTTATTTAAAATCTTAGATTTTAAATGTTGTCGTTGTTGTTGTTTTTTTTTTTTTAAAGTAAAAAAAAAAAAAAAAGTACAAAGAAGCTTTTAAATGAAATATTTCATCTTTTTTTTTTTATTGGAAAGAGATGGGGGGGTGGAAATAAACCCAAAACATCTGTTACTTGTGAAATATTTGAAAATTTATAATTATATTTTCCAAATCAATAGTTTTTTGAGATTTTTATTTGTAAATATTTGAAATATTTTCTAAAAAAGATACTGAGATTTATAGCATATTATTAAATATGAGTTTTATCGTCATCATTATACTCCACAGTAGGGATGAAGTTTGTTCATATCCTCCTCACATTAACTACAATCGCCCTTTTTTTCTTTGTAATCGCACTTTTTTTTTTTTTTGTAATAATGAACTTTCAAAACTTTTTTTAGTCCCATCTTCTCATCTATTACTTAATTAATAATGTTTAATCGGAACTCAAAATAGGAAATATTGTGAACTAAAATACCAAGTGTTTGAAAGGATCATCAGAAACAAAAAATAGAAATTCATACAGAACAAAATACAGTTTATTTTATATATATATTCAGATAGCAATATCTTGAGTTCTGGTATTTAGTTAATCTTGATAAAATTATGTTAAAGATGGTCAAACACAATTAAATCTAACAATACTATATATATTTAGATGATGATTTTAGTGAAATTATTATTTCATTTAGGAAATCAAAATTTTTTTCACATTTATTTATTGATATAGAAGTATAGTAGTTGTTATAAGTTTGAAGAGGGATTACATTGACTGCTTTTTTTTAAATATCATGTGCATCACTAATTTTTAGTTTCAAAATTAAAATCTTTCAAACTCGGCTCCTTAGTACAAAATTCCCATTCCCATGTTTTAAAAATATCCACGTGTTGTTGAAAATTTAAGTAAATATTAGTATTAATATTTCCAGTTCTGTATATTATGTATTCAAATAATTTTAGTATATTAAATTTATGTCTTATATCATTTAAAATGTTCATATATTTTTATACCTTACAGAATTTTATACTTTACCCCCCCCCCCCCAATAATCAAAAAGTAAACGTTAACCGATTATTTTTTTTATTTTCCTCCATTCTATTTCTTTTTAAAATGCAGATTGACTTATTCAATGATTTCTTTGGTAAAAATTGACTGTTAGCGGCCACAACATTTCGCCCTCTATTTTTAAAAAACTGAACTATATTTTTTCGTACTAAGTGTATCTAACTATAAATAAACTATATCTAACTATAAATGTTTTTACATAAAGGTTAATAATAAAAAAAAAACTTACATTTTTATGCATAGTTTTGAGCTATGCACAGGAGGAAATTCACGAAAAGGGTTTCATGTTCCTGCATACCTCTAAATGCAAATTTCTGCAGGTAGGATGGATGAAAGAAGTATGAATCATCGATCTCCACTATCCGTGGTTCACCGTTGTCATCAAATACGCCGACGAGTGCTGGATTTTTGTCGAAATATGTAGCACATTCTTCCCAGCAAAAATGACACCAGTGTGACTATTCGCTCGCTAACCTGTCTAGCGAACAATAAAATGCATTGGCAAATTATTCACCCAACAAAACATTATATCAACAATGGTGTTCAAAGACAGATGGTTTCGGGAAAAAAATGACCCACTTTTTATTCTGGAGTTTGAAATTGTTCAAGCAGGTGAGGGTATCTAGCTTTCTACCAGAACAGCTGCACGATTTAAAATTTCATTTTGGGGAACCAAAGAAATGATAGAAATTCTGTCTGCAAAAATTACATGTTGCAAAAGTAGTTCATAATTTTGACAGCAGGGATTTCTTTTGTGACACTTTGACACCATAATCTAGCACAAAATTACTCATAAAAATGTAAGTTTGTTTAAAATTTTATTTATTAACCTTCATGTAAAAAATACATTTTTAGTTAGATATACTTTACAATTGCATAGTAAGAATAATGTAGTTTGAACCACAGATAGTGGAGATCGATGAATCATACTTCTTTCATTCATCCTACCTGCAGGAATTTGCATTTAGGGGTGTGCACTAACATGATACCGTTTTCATCAATTTCCTTGTATGCATAGCTCAATACTACGCATAAAAATTTAAGTTTATTTTTTTTATTATTAACCTTTATATAAAAACATTTACAGTTAGATATAGTTTATTTATAGTTAGATACATTTAGTATAGTTAGATACACTTAGTATGAAAAAAATATTTGAAATATTTTCTAAAAAAGATAGTTATTAAAAAAGGCAAAACTCTATACGTATTGCCACTCAGTGTAAGCCAGAGTAATCAATGGATGCCAGAAGGCTAGTGCATAAAATTCTTTCATCCATCCTACCTGCAGGAATTTGCATTTAGGGGTATGCACTAACATACCATTTTCGTGAATTTCCTTGTATGCATAGCTCAAAACTATGCATAAAAATGTAAGTTTATTTTTTTTATTATTAACCTGTATATAAAAACATTTATAGTTAGATATAGTTTATTTATAGTCAGATACATTTAGTATAGTTAGATTCACTTAGTATGAAAAAATATAGTTCAGTTTTTTAAAAATAGAGGGTGAAATGTTGTGGCCGCTAACAGTCAGTTTTACCGATTTTTGTCTCCCTTCTCATGATTCTATAAAATTCTGTAAGATATTGCAATTAAGTTTGTTTTTTCAAATATATATATATATATACCTCAGTCTCATTTTATGTGATAGATAGATTCCTCAGAAAAGATGCACAATAGAAATTGCACAAAAATAAACGTAACTTATCTTGAAAAATGGGAGATAGGTTCTGTAATTTTTAGAAATTTGGCATAAAAGCAAAGCAACAAGGAAAAATTATTTGAAAATTTGCATTAAAAAAATAAGGAAATAAAGTATGACTAATAAAAAATTTCAAATATTTGAAAAAAAAGTAATACAAGACAAACTTTTTGTACTTTTTTTATTAACTACAGTATTTAATTTTACATTTATTCATATATATTTTAATCATTACTGCTATTTGACAATATGCATTTTTTTGTGAACTAGTAAGAAATCAGATTCATGATGTAATGCCAATTTCAGTCTTGTGCTGTGTTAATCATTTTCTGTTTCTATATTTAAAAAAATGAGATGGCAATCAAAACAAAAAAATTATACATTATCATTAGAAAGATTATTTTCAGTTTATAAAATCAATAAAATCTTTGTTATTATTTATTTTAAAAATCTAAAAAAATATTTATTTCTGTTAATATCAACAAAATAAGTTTTAAAAGTTTAAAATTTTTGAATATTTATTGCAATATTTTTATATGTACATATAAATCTATTATTATTATTTACTCATTAGTATAGGTAAGTTATTTACATGGAAACTAAGATTCTAAATGCAGCTTCATGCCATATTCATGTTAGCTGCTAATTAATATAACGTTATATTTTTGAAAGAAAAAAAAAGTATTTCAAGTCAAAATAAGTTATTAATAATTTAAATTTCTTGATATCTAATAAATATAGTGAAATATGAAAGATAATAAGAAGAAACATGAATTGCATAACTTCAAAATCACATTAAAATAATCTGCATAAAATGAGACCCAGGTGTACTGCAAATCTTTCTTTTTTTTAAAAAAAGTTAACGTGGTTTCTTATTTTAGAAAAAATATACAACAAAATTGTGAACTAAATAAAGCACTTTTTTATTAAGGAAAATTATTTATTACAGATAAATACCTTGATATCTTATTTTATATTAACAACTTGGAAAAACAGTTTTTGAGAACTGGTCTTCATCATCGTTCATAGCTGCCTTGTTCTCAGGTACAACTATAGTTTGTTTTGCAGAAGGAGGTTCATTTATGTAAATCCTTTGATTATATGGTCAGTTTTATTAGATTTGAATGTCAATAAATGGTTTAATTGGTGATTCTGAGTTCTATTCCTATTACTGGTTTGAATAGGCCTCTTATCAGCATTTCAGTGAACTGTTTCTGAAGTTATGCTTCATTATTGTCCACAACTGAAAGAAATCCAGGAACCACTATAGATTTCTCCACCAGCACAAGAATGTGTCTGTGTGAACCACTTAGTCATGTAATCATTTTTTATGGATCTTAACTCCAATCTGTCATTTAGTTTGTGTTTTCTGAGTGGTATCCTCATCGTTTTCTGCCACCATTAATCATTTCACCATCTCATACCATGGATGGTAGTCTTAAAAGTAAACTCTTGTTTTTCTTTCAATATGCTCAGCTATTATTCCAACTAGAAGTGCCTATCCAATGCTTCAGATACCTTGCTCTTCATTGCTCCACCTTTTGTCAGTTTATAGTTTTTTGTCAGTTTATAGTTTGGACATTATTCTCTGAGGGATGACCTCATTGTCATTTATAGATATTTGATTCCAAGTTTCCACATATAGACTTTCAGGTGCCAACAGTCAGTCCCTGACTTTAATGTTGCACAGGTTTTCCTTGAATACTTTCCTCAGGTTTGGCATGCTTTGCTTAAACTTCACATCTAGTAATCCACAAATCTTTCATTGAATCTCCTGCCTCATAGCAGATCTCGACAATGCTACCAGGAACCCAATGAAGTTTTGTGGTTTCCCAGTGAATTTGGATGTGACCATTTTGCCACTATTATTTGCCACACTGCTGATTTTGTGGGATTAATCTTTAAATTATATTTTGCTGCAAACTCTTCCAGCACTTTGTATAGTCTTGGAAGGTATTTAAGAGATGCAAGGAAGATGGTGACATTGTCCACATACAAAATGTGGTGGACTTCCTTCTAATAGCTGGAACATAGACCCTAGGCAAGGTGTCCTCAACCTCCTTTAAAAAGTGGTCTATGTAGGTAACAAAGCACAAGGTGCTCAGCAGGGACCCTGGGGAATAGAGATGTGAGGCCTAAACTCAGGGCCAGAGAGCCATCTAGAGATATGTGATTGCACCTGTTCAATTTCAAGTTGGCAATTATTCTTATATAAAATGAGGGGACTCCATAGTGCCTGAGAAGGGCCAACAGTAGTTCAGGCCTGCAAAGTCCAACTGGACCATGATGGGCTGGGTACTTCTTTTGGATCTGATGTGATCCACCAGAAGCATGAATTTCCTTACTGCATCAGTGGTGGATGAGCCCTTGCAGGCAAAGTGGTGCCTAGAAATCCTAGTAAGCATTTGCTTTTGGATCTTATCCTTCACTAGTGTTTCAACAGTTTTAATTAGTAAAGGAGTCATTGAAATTGGCCTTATGTTTAACAGATGAAAGATTTTCTCACTTTTTCATGAATGATATTAGAGCAATGGGATACAGGTCAGGGATAGATTGGAATTCCCCTGCCTGGACATTGATTACCCTTCATACCACTGGGACAGTGAACCTGCTTAGATGTACCAAGACAAATCCGGGCACACCATGCAGGGCTGGTATGTGTGTTCTGGATAGGCCAGCAGCCTCTGCACTACGTGGCTTTCTGAGATACCATGGTTATCATCAGCATCTTGATCACTCCAAATTTCTCCATTGCTAATTGTGCAGTCTTGTAATTTGCTTTTGAAGTGTTGGTAGATCTTCTCTAACATTACAGAGCCTGCATAGTTGCAGTTGTCAATTTTAATCATGGAAGGCATTGGCATTTTTGAGGCCCCAATAGCCCATTTTATGTAACTACTCTGAGATAATAAAAAAAATCATAATTTTCAACCATTATCAATCCTCTTCCCAAGTTTAATCTTGTTACTCTGATCCATAACTTCTCCACATTACTCAAAAAAACTTTCTTGTATCATTCAACATCTGACACATAGTCTCTTTCTAAGTTTTATAAAATATTTTGGGATCCAATTTTAAACTCTGATTGTCATCTGTTATCATCTCTCTTAACAATATACCCAGTTTTCTATTTCACCATATTAATTCTTTCAATGATGTCTATAATATGTGTTTGTTATTTCATCATTGTATTTCATTACATAGATCTTTTTTATATTTTATTGTGTATTGTTCTTTCATTTAGCATCCAAGTCTAAGATTCATAAATAAAAAACTGGTAAAGCATGTTTATTAAAAATGTTATTTTACACTCGAGACTTTTATTCTCTTCTACAGCTTTCCTTGCTAGTTCACAGTTATACTTTTTTATATCATTTTCAACTCTTTTCTGCACCATTTTACAGAATCCAAGGTATTCAATCCTTTTTAATGCATCATTTTTGTATATCTTCATATTCCTTCTTTTTTTCATAAATTCTCTAGTCTCAGTAGAAATTTTATTGGTTAATTGTTGCTTTTTTCTACCAACTATATTTGTTGCAGTTTTTAAAAGTTTTGATAACTTGAACATTTGACAATATCTTCAGTTTTTATCTTGATGTTTTAAAGCTTTAATTTTTTTAAAAAGCAGCTTATAGAGTCAAATGACTCATCAAAATCTACAGACCCAAAGTATAATGACAACTCATATTCATTTGTTATTATTTAATATTTGTATATGATCTGTTGTGTTTAAACCACTTTCAAATATAGCTTATTGCTTTGGTTGATATAAATCCAATATTCTTTATACATAAACTATAATAATCTTAATAAAGGTGTTGTATAGAACTAAAATTATACTCATAGATACATTATATCTAATGTTTTTTTTATATGTCTTAAATATTAATATTACTAATGTATTCTTCTAATTATATAATAAATCTTTATCATTATTACATTTGGTGTATAACTTCACTAACAATTTTTCTATTTTTTTGCCTGATTATTTTAAGATATCCATTATAATTTTATCATTTCATTCTTCTTAATGAATTTAATTCTGTGTATTACATCATTATTTAAAATATTTGGCATTTCAAAAGTTGTTGTAATTGAAGTGGCTATTTTGATTTGTATTCCTTATTAGTATACAGTTATTTGAAGAATTCTTCCACATATTTCATAATGTCATTTCTTTTTAATAATAGTGTTATTTTTTTATTGCTGAAATTATTTTTTTTCTAATACCAAGATATTGTTTTATACTTTAAAGACTTTTTTTCTATTCATAATTATATTTAATTACTACCATTTTATAGAATTCCAGATATTCATTTCTTCTAAATGAACCATTTAAAAATGTATTCCTTTATTTTATTTGTATATTGTCAATGTCTCCATTGAAAATTTTCTAGTAAATTTCTATTGCTTTTTTTTTAGTTTTATACGATCTGTTAATTATTTTTGTATTCATTTAATTCATTTATAATCTTTCATTGAAATTTGTTAACATTTTAAAATGATTTATGAGTTCATGCTTAAATTTAATGGAATATTTCTGAATATCGACTGTTAATACTTCTTTTTTAATAACATTTATCTCTAGTTTTTCATTAATGTATATGTTAATCTCACTCATTGATTATCCACTTTTTATATTGAATCTATTATGAAATAAAAATATATAATCTAGATCTAAAAATTATTTGTATATTTCTTAAGCTGATTTCTTCTTCAAATTTTTCTTTAAAAAAAGTTATAATATATATATATTTTCTTTTCCAGAAAATTCCCAAGTCTGTTCCCCTCCTCCTCTCTCTCTCCATTTTCAGATTTATTCACAGTATTTTCATCTCTAAATATCTTTCCATTTCTATCATTTAAACTATGATAATTTTAAAATATTATTTGGTCTGAACAAGAGCCCTTTATATATGTAAATAAAAGTCCTCTACTTCATCAGAATAGAAAGCTGTTATTGTATAAACTTGAATTATTTAGATTTGATATCTTCTATTAACTCCCGTAATGTTGTTTCATCTTTTTTTTATTTTTTTATATTGAATCGCATTCCATTTGTGCTTCCAATATTTGTAATTTGATAATAAAGCATATGGTCGCTTTTCAAATAAACTGTCTTTTGAAAATGTCCTATTCAATATTAGGCAATTCTTTTTTCTTCTTTTCTTTTGCTTGAAAGTAATTTACAATTGGAGGTAACTAAGAAAAAGATCGTCATTGAATGGCAGCCTAAGTTTAAAACCTATATACTTCTAATATTTTTTGTCTTGAGCTGCCAATCATTGCTTTGGACTAATACCTTCACAGCTTCTAGAATATTGAAGCCATTGTTAATTTTGTCTATTATGATTGAATAAAAGAGAATTATCATTAATACAAACATTCGCACATTTATCCTTGATTTAAAAATACTCAATTGATATATTAATTAAGACATGTCAGATATCTGACAAAATTGACCATGGGGAAAAGTTATAAGTAAAAGACATGCTTATTGGTGAACAGTCTATCTAAGTTAATTTATTGTACATAACAGTAGAGTGACAAGAATATATAGAATTACCATTAAGGATTTGCCCTGCTTGGTTCCTTTAAGACCTCACAAAGAAAGCAAAGGGTCATTTTTCAGTAAGAGCCAATTCATAGTAAAATGAAGCTTCACATTTACTGAATTATGTTGTGTGTTTTTTTTTTTATTTCCAATTTTTTTTTCACTGTGTTTATTTATTTTTTAATATTTGTAAATTCAAGGTAAATTAAAAAATGTAACTTAAATAAATTTTAACTTATGCTAAGATAATAAATTCTGATGATCATGAATGATTGAAGGTACTTTCATAATTTGGTTGGATCACAGAAATTGCTTAACCATAATAAATGAATTTAATGCTGTCCTGCATATATAAAGATTCATTAAAAATTTTAAATTATTTTATAACAGCTTTTACTATTTTATTCCAGAAATAATAAATTGGTGCTTGTATTATAGATAAAGATGCCGTTGGATGGTGCCATTTTCATGCTTAAACTATAAAATATGAACATTCACGGGCCGTTGATTTTAATAATTTTTCTGTGCTTTTTTGTAATGAGAAAATAAAAACAAAACAAAATCGTCTTTTTTAAATATTATTTTTTATTAACGTCTACAATTTAAATAATAATAATAAATGTAAAATAAAATCAACAAATTACAATTTGATTCGTGTTTTTTATATCGTATACTTTTTAAATTGTGTTACGGCTTTTTTTTATCAATTTTCTATCGGATATTTTTTTACTTGTGTTACGACTTTTTTTGTTGTTGTTTAACTAAAAAATAATAATCGTAATAAAAGTAAAAGTTGTTATGGTTAGATTTATGATTAATTTTAGTTTTAGGGTTAGTTTTAGGGTTAGGTTTAAGGTTGGTTTTAGGGTTAGTTTAGGGTTAGGTTTAGGGTTAGTTTTAGGATTAGTTTTAGGGTTAGTGTTCTGTTTGTTTGTAATGCTAAAATAAAAAAATTCAAAATCGTAACCGTACTCGGACAGAAGAAAGAAACTCAAACTTTTTTAAATAACAACAAATACATACAAATATCTTCTTTACTTATTAAACATGTTTATAATATTTGCTTTTTATTAAATTTGCAAAAAAAAACTGTATATTTGGACTTTTCTTACTGGATATTTTTTTCCTACCGCTCTTATTTACTTCAAAAATATACAGACGGTAGAATCTTCTTTGTCACATTACCTAATTGCAACTCAATAAAAACATAGATATTTAACATTTTCCCAAATAAAAGTTCAATACAGTATGTTGTAAAAAGTCTTATAATTATTGTTTTAAAAAATCTGAACATTTCAATAGTTTAAAATACAAAAAAAAATCCAATGAAAACAACATTTCAATACAATTCAAATACAAACTCTCTCATCAAGCCGTAATTATTTTATAAATTGTGCGAATTCCGAACATGTATTTGCAGCTATGCGACATACATGTTGTACTGTGATGCGACATAGCGGCCTGCATTCTGTAGCACAAAAAAAAAGTTGTATTGTAGAAAATGCGGGTTTGAACGTGGCGGCCATGGAAACAGCATTTTTATGTGTTTTGGCGTGAAAACCGCACCATAGAGTGGTGCCTTTAGCTATAAGATGAGTACCAATAAATTATATAATTTGTTAAATTAATACTATCAATTTTTTACATTATCTTTGTTCATGAAGTTTTTTTTTGCCATTTTCCTGTGCAAATGAAATTTCTATGATAATCTCTCTTCACATTTTTAACAAAAAAAAAAGCCACTAAATTGTTTATCTGACTATTCATAATCACTCATCAATACTAACTAGCAATATAAAGTAGATACGAGTTATTTGTTAATCTCTGGATGACTAATAAAGCAGCAGGATGCTTGAAGTTTAATATAGAAAATTATACAAATTTTAATATTTATATTCTTTTATTATACATGCAGATACAAAACTGTATTAAAGAGCAATTTTTTAATAACATAAACAATATTGTAGTGCTTAGCATGCTTTTGACTGATAATTTATCATAAACATAGCAATGCTTGTAACAGAGGTGGGGAAATAAGAGCTTGCTTAAAGGCTAAAAAATTAGTATAATATTTACATAGTGCATTAGTTAGTTAGAGCAAGCCACTTTTTGGAAAGGGGAATGCAGGATTCTTTTCTATTGATGGCATAATTATCCTTGGAAATGTACCAAACCTTCTTGACCTTTCACTTGATGTCAATGGCCAGAATTAGTGAAATGCTCGAAAAAATGGCCATTGATTCAAGCTCATGTTTCAGTATTGTTTGCTCAGAACACAATGATGCCAAGCAAAAGATCAAGGAAGCTTGGCACATTTACAAGGTTAATTATGCCATCAATAGAAAAGAATCCTGCATTCCCCTTTCCAAAAAATGGCTTGCTCTAACTAATTAATGCACTATGCAAACAATATACTAATTTTTTAGCCTTTAAACAGGATATTATTCCCTCACTTCTGTTACAAATATTGCTACATTTATGACAATTATCTGTCAAAAGCATTCTAAACACTACAGTGTTGTTAATGTTAATAAAGCTTTTCTCTTAATACATCTATACATACTACATTCGCAAAAATAAAGAATTTATAAATTTTACTCTCATTCTTTATTATTATTATTTTCTCAAAAATTTATAGTACATATTAAATTTTAATGAATTAAATAGAGGGGAAAATTCACTTTAAAAAAATTATGGTAGAGAATCATTATTCTGACAGTGTCATAAATATAAGCAGACATTTTCAAATTTGCAAATGTGCATATGTGCTTGAGTAAATATTGAAAGCAGTTATCTAAATATTTATTTCAACTGATTAAAAGGGGAAAAAATATAAGTTAAATATTTATAAGATCATTTTTATAACTGAAGAATCTCTTTTAAAAAATAAATTCTGCAGATTACAAGATAATGAAAAGAATATTTCTTGCTGGTCACATTTCATGCTTATCATGGAGTACTTCATAAAAGAGGCAGTTCACTGGGTATCACAAGGAATAATGCAAAAAAGGAAGATGAATTGAATATTAAGGCTTAATAATATATTTGATAAAAAAAACTTTGTCACTTGATATTCTAAGTAGTAGGATAGAAAGACCAAAACACTTTAGGAAAAGTAAGAATTGACAATTGTAATAAGTTTTAGGATGAAATATATATATATGTAAAAGATTATTCATTTTGTAACAAATACTGGAGCATAGTTATTAACTGAATGATAACATTAGTTGGAAAATATTGATAGGCTTTTGTTTGATTGCAGTATCTATTGGCAAGATAATTTTTTAGAGTCTTAAAATATATTTAAACTTATAAAATAATTAAAAAAATAATATTTTAGAATCCAGTTAAGGCTTCAATTGTCTGTCTATTGTCATCTCTTCTAGTAACACTCCCAGCCAACTTCATTTTTATTCTGTAATTCTTTCAATAAAATCATTGATATGTGTTTTCTTATTTATATATTTTGTTTATCATACATCTCATTCATTCATTTAATACATGATTCTTTTTAGGTATTTTACAATCTTTTGAGATATAGTTAAGATTTTAATTGGCTATCTATTGTTATCTGTTTTAGTGACATGATCAGAAACCTTCATTTTAGCATCATAATTTTTTCAATGATATGATATTTATTTTCTCATTCATGTATTTAGCTTTTGATCCCTCCTTATGTTATTTCTAACATACATATCTTCCTACTTCATTGTATGGTTTCTGTGGCTGCTTTGCAGAAATAGTAGAATGGTAGTTACTGGAAATTAAAATCCATAAATCATAGCCCAGCTCTGTTGACTTATGTTATTATTTACTTATGTGGTGTAAAGTATATGTCTTGCTTTTTTATTAAGCAACAAAGTTTGAGATTTATAAGTAAATATTGGTGAATAGTTTATTTAAAAAAATTTTTTTTCAAACATGTAGACAAATTTCCTCTTTAATATTAAGTTATTTTTACCAAAAGCAAAACACTTAATCAAAGTTTAATTTTAATATTACTTCATCCATCAAGTTTCCATCTATATTAATAATCTGATAAAAATATTTATTTTTATTAATTTCTTTCTATTCATTACTATAAATTTATATTTTCTCTTTTTTTTTTCTTGTCAAACTATTAAATATTGAGTGTAATATTTTTTTTTTTTGAAGAATTATTTATAAAAACAACCATAATTATTATTCTGTAAAATCTATGACTTAAGTAACATGCATTTCTTTTTATTTTCTTAACTTTTAATCCATGGAATAATTTCCATTCTATTGATCATCCTTATCAATGTTAATATTCTTAATGACAGTACATAATCTAATCCCTGCTATTGCATTTTGATGAATGTTCTTTAGAATTTTTCTAAATCATGGTTTGTGTTTTGATGTTGCAAACTTTTACTTAATTGTTAATATGCTTATAGAATCAAGTGTCTTTTCATAAATTTATAAATCTAAAACATAATTGCAGCTCATATGTCTTTTAACATTTGAATTAGATCTATTGTACTATAAGCATTTTTATATACACCTTGTTTTTTTTGTTGGTTTGCATCCAGATTTTTCTATAGATGAGTTGTAATAATTTTAGTATAAACTTTAACATAGAACAGATAAAAGATTGATAGGTCTATAATTTAGTATATCTTTTGTTTTACTTTGTTGAAGTATTACAACTTGTATTTCAATTATTTAGTATATGTTATCATATAGATATTTGCTATAAAGTTTTGCAAATAATTTTTCTATTTTTTCAGGTGCATTTTTAAAAGTATTTATAATGATTATATCATTTCTTGGAATTTTTTTTCTTTTCATAAACTTAATGTTTCACTCTTGATTTAAAATACTTGTAATTTCAGATGTAATTGTATTTTATTTTCTTATCCTTTATTACTACTATATAGATTTTTTTTGTAAAATTCTTTCATGCATTTCATATTATATTTCTCTCTGATCTTTTTTTCATTGCTGATTCATTTTTCTTTCAGTATCAAGATGTATTATACTTTTGAGGATTATTTTTCCCATAACTTATTCTTATGATTTTATAGTTATATTTTCAGATGCTCAATTCTAAAAAAAAATTTAAAAAATATTTTATTCATACATTGTCTTGTTCAATTGAAAATTTATTGGTCAATTGATTTTTTTTTTTCCATGTGTCATAGCATCAGCTGGGAAGCGAATCCGCTAACCCGGGACAACTACTTGTAAAGCAGCTATCGCTGACCTCTCGACCACCAATGCTTAACTGGTCAATTGATGTTGTATGTATTATCTATCAGTTTAGCAGTTTTTCTCATCAGTTATCTTTTTATTGATTTATTCAGGTTTGATCCATTTTCAAAATTTATTAATATTCACAAATGTTGTGCAAATTCAAACTTAAATGTACTAGACATGATTATTTCTATAAGTTATCAATTCTTGATACTGTTTTTTTTTTTTTTTGCATTAATTTGTTATTGCTTCATATATTAAATTTATTAAACATATTATAGTCTGGAAATATATACTTAAACCAATAAACATCACATGATCACCATTTCTTATGCTTGCTTATAACTATTATTAAAACAGGCAAAACTCTATACATATTGCTACTCAGTGGTTGTCAGAATAATCAATGTGATCATGTGATGTTTATTGGCTTAAAACCAATCATGTCCAATAGAATAGTGGTGGCTATAGTTACTAAAGAACCAAAGACACCAAAATGTATAGGTACTGAACTGAGTTCAGACCTATATGACTATATAAGCTAATGAGCTTGGATTGAAACTATTATAGTGTTTTCAATTTAAGACTCATAGTTTTGTAGTTAAGTAGAGATAAAAGGTGGATGCTGGAGGGTTGCGTTAGATGTTAAGATCTAGGTGCAGTGCTCTCAGATCCAAGCCTCCTCACTGATGAAAGCCACAAGTCAGAAACTAGTCTGGGGATATTGGACGAGTAGGCACTAGATGGGGATCTTATTCACAAGCCTTCTGGCATTCATTGATTACTCTGGCTTGCACTGAGTAGCTATACGTATAGAGAGTTTTGCCTGTTTTAAATATATACTTGTTGTCAATCAAAATATAATCCAACTCTTTTGTGCTTTGAGTCAAAATACAATTCAACTACGCTGTGCTTTAATTTGAATATTTCTATGCCTATTTTTAGTTTGCATTTTTTCAATTTATTACTTTTTGTTATTAATTTGAGTAATAATGAATGTTAATATAAACTTTAATAGGCACAGATATAAAATTATCAAACAATGAACAAATTACCTGAATATTATTTTTTCAACTAATAAAATTGTACTTAGAGATTAAATCTTAGCTTATCGCGGATATTTATCCAGTCATATAAGAGTTTTTTCTCATTATCTAAAAATTAAAAAACTTATACTGGTCTGATATTTTTTATTTGGTATTATTTTTTCTGTAATTGTATTAAAACATCTTTATATTGTAACTTCTTTGAATAAATTTTAAAATACCCATTTTAAAAACTTTGTTATTAACACTGAATAAATTTATTAATAAGTTTTTTTTTAATGCAACCACACAATTTCCCTCCAGGTTTTTTTATGTGTAATAGTTTTATTTTAATTATTCAATTTTGCATTGTAATTATGTAGCTTATAAATAATTTATGTAATAATGTATAATTTATTTATATAATTCGTATATAATACTTATAAAACAATTATATATATATATTATATTTAAGTATTTACTTTATATTATCAATAAAATTTAATTTAAGATGTATTAGGAATCTTTTTTTTTTACTTAAAGATATTTTCTATGTTCTGAGATTGAAGTCTTTTTTTTTAAAAAAAATAAAATAAAATTTAATTAAAGGTTGTTGCCTTTAATCGATCTTTTTAAAGACTCATTTATCAAAAAACTTTGAAGTGGATTTAGAATAGGTATGAAATATGCTCTGAAAAATTGTAATCATCTACTGATACTGTAATTAACTAGTATTATTAGATATTATTGACTTCTGATAATCTTATAATAATAACATTTCTCCAGATCGATTTATCATTCAATCGTTTTATAGACTGCTGAAAGGCATATTTGTTAATATGATGATGGAATTCATTCATCTCATGGTTGGTTATTTTTTCATTTTTCACCAGTAATCTTTCCAAAATATTATACTTCTTTTTAATGAATTAGATTATTTCATGACATAATAAAATAGGATAATTTCATTCTGGATATTAATGCTCCAAATGATATGTGATCAAATACTTATTTGTTTGTCCTCTTTACTGACAATAAAATTTTTAAAAAAATTTATTGACACCACATTTCAAAAACAGAATTACTTTTTTAATTTTCTTTTTTAATAATCTAATTTTCACATTCATAAAATGCTATAGAAAACATCATGGCTTAGATGATTCAGATCTTTGTTTTAATTAAATATATATATATAATCAAAATGTTTTACAAATGATGCTAATTGAAATTTAAATAATAAAATATATGCTTTACATTTTTTTTGGACATTATTAATCATTATCTGTATTATTTTGGTTGCTTAGGAAAAATCCGTCTGCTTGAATCTGCAATTCAGTTAGTTACTTTATTTTAAAATTGATATACATGATGGGTTTTTTTATTTAATCATTAATAATTTTTATCTTTAATACAAAATGACTAATGATTTTGTTTTAGCCGAAAGAAAATAGTGTCATTGGTAATTATTTTTGAATCGGAATATCTGCTTCAGTGAATTTAAAAATTTTAATGATGAATGTGAAATTATATATCTAAAAATGTTGTACATATCAGGATTTAGATTTAATAAAAATTTTGTTTGCTATATTATTGTCTAGTAATCATCTGTCGATTGATTTGCGACTCCAACCAACATTATGAAAATGAATCATTACTTAAATAAATAGACTTGGCTAGCTTATGCGTGACAGTCCCTGAAATAACTTCTTGTCTGCATGCAACAATTTCTCACTTATAATATATAGTCATTTAAAATTGGTTAATTTAAATATGGTTGGGGGTTTAAAATTTTTAAATACGAAACGAATATTTTTTTAAAGAAATATTTAATGGTATTAATAGCATTTATAAAATGATTTTTTTAAATTTAAATTGTAGAAGTATACAATTATTTAAATTTATTTATTTTTATATTGTACTACATTTTTCTGTTTTAATCTTAATATATATATGTAGTTTAATTCAAATTCAAAATAGTTTTTCAATTTTATTTTGAAATAATTTGTATGTTTTATTTATGAAAGTTAAAATGCATTTTTTAAAATAATAGTAATAATAATATTGCATTTTGTATTCACCAGTGATTATACTATCTTTTTATCATTTAACAGCCATTGTAAAGGAGTATAGACATTGTTACTTCAGAAAGATAAAGAATAAATATATATATATATTGTAACGATATATAAATATGTCGTTACATTAAATTGAAATAAAAACTTTTAAGTTCGCATATAAAAATAAGTGTATTAAAAAGAAAAAAAAACTAAACGCTAAAATTAAAATGTTTGTTAAACGTATATATTCGCACAGATGCTAAACTTTAAAAATATTTTTTTTTAATAAATAAAAAAAGGTATTTGAATGTATTTTTTTTATAAAAAAAGATTTAAATATAAAAATAGTTTAAAAAAGAAATAACGTAAGTAAAAATAAAAACAGGTATTAATTAATTCCTGTAATCTGTAAATGGAAATGATTGTTTATTAATTATCCAAAAGCTGTCTAATTAAAAAGTCAGAGAGTAAATTAGATAAGAGAATAAAGAGATTTTAGCTTGACCAATGGAAGCACCAAGCCTCAGCCCGGACCCGAACGAAAATTTGGATTAGTGACGTCTTTGTTCATCCAATCTGGAGATTTACTATAAAAAGAGAAATATTGAGTTCCAGACAGTTTTTTCGGACTTGATTTGATGAGAACGGTAAGACGCACTTGCCGTTCTCTCTCATTTTTTTTTTGTTTAAAAAAAAAAAATAAAATGAAAAGACTGTGATACAAGAATGGAACCAGCTAATGCTACCTCCAGAACATTATCTTCCAATGGAGACATCGCGGGAATTAAAAGCAGAAACCTGGACTCTTCTACCATAAGCTATATGAAATGAACAATTGTTAAAATCAATTAAGAACTTTCGTCAAGTTTTACAAATTGATAAACAAGCCAACTTAAATGTTAAAACAGACTCTTATCTGACTCTTGTAAGTTTTTAAATCAAATTAATAATGTTTAATTTTATATGTTTTCCAATTGATAAAAATCATTTCCATTTTTTTTTCTTTCTTATTGTATAAATTGTTTATTGTTTAAATTTTAAATGATGAGATTTAGGTTGGGTATAGACGTTGCATAGGTTCGTTAGCGGTTGATTATGTTGAAGTTTTCACCTTTGATTAGAATATATAGGTCAACGAGGTTAATGCGGGCATCTTACGATGAATGCCACGGAGCCTTGTGTATTCCCTTTGCAATTGACGTGATCGATGATTTTGTATTTTGATCGATTGTGTTTAATTTGGATGTTTTTGACCATGGAATCTGTGCTGCCGATCTATACTCAACATTTTAAAAGCAAATTTATAAAAATAATCTGTGCGAACGTATTTAAATGTTAAATTTAAGTCGGGCGTGAATGGCTATATAGTTTTGTAAAGTTATATTAAGGGAGGGTAATCTTAGGTTATTCATTTCGTAGTTGAATTGGTTCAATGGATTGGATATATTTGTGTAATTGTAGATGTAGTATGAGGTCTGCTACGGGCAGGATTATAGATATACACCACACACCCTCTGTTTGCCTATGGATGGGTTTGTAAGTCGGCAGAAGACCGCAGTCCATTCCTATGGAGTTTTTTGTTTATTGTTCTACTTGCCAACAGATGTAACATTCCTGTTGGTGGAGAGTCAATGTCTTCTCTATTTCTACTTATTGTTCAGATGTACATTCCTGACAGTATAGTATTTTGTGTTGTCGTATCATGCTACATTGAATACATGAATGTATCAGATGGATTGGCCGGTTTCAAACTCCTTCATAATACATTTATAAATGTATTATGAAGGAGTTTGAAACCGGCCAAAACTTATATATACATATAAGTAGGTGGTTTCAGCAGTTCAACCTGGTACAATATATATATATATATTTACAATAGAGCTCAGAAGAACAACAATATATTGTCTGTATTTTTTGACCATACTATGAAATCTGGACACAATTTTACATCTGTTAATACTTTAATTTTATGCACAGAATCTAATGATCATATGAGAAAAATAAAAGAAGCATTATATATTAATGGAAATTTTAATGCTATAAATATAAAAGACGCTTTGATATATCAAAGAAATGGGCCACATAACATGAGCTATTTAAATATTTTTGCATATATTTTATTATATATTTTTAAGAAGGCTATGATTGTGAGGCATGGATCCTCGAAAAATGTTCAGCCTATTTGTATTATAATTTATTTATTACTTCTTTATTAAACTTTACTTATAAGTTTTTATTTATATATAACGGGAAGTAAACTGTTTTAAAATTTATTAAATATTATTATATCTGCTCATTTTTTTTCTAGAATAAATATAAAATTATACTTAGAAATATATAAAAACTTAAAAATTGTTTAATCTTGATTTTAATATTTATTGATCTAAATCTGATATTTAGTTTGCATTTCATCATCTTTCAAATAGTGCAAGATTCAGAATTTTTAACTCTTATCCTTTCTCCCCAAATGAAATTACCCCTAGATAAGTAGATATTAAAAGAAAATTATTATTATTCTTTCACATTAGATAAATGGTTTGGTAATATATAGTTTACCTCATTCTTCTTTTCAAGTATCTTTTTGAAGTTCATTTAATTTAAAATTAAATTTTTGTAAATTTTATCAGGTAAGATTTAAATAATTTTTAATTTTATCAATAGGTTTTTCTGAAAATTTCAATTCTTTAAATAAATTATTCTACAATTGAAATTACTGTTTTATAGCAAAAGTGTTAGTTAACTCATCACCAAACTGCTGAATAATCAATAATTTTCTAAGTTTTGAAAATTATTTAAATTTTTAATTTCTATATTTTTTTCTAAAGTAGTTTTACTTTTAGTTATATCTATAGATAATATTGATACCTTCCCCCCACTTTTTTAGTTTTAAAGAATTTAAAAGCAGTATTAAATATGTTAAAATCATTGTTTTAGAAAGCTGTTTCTTATTTGACAATTCTTCAAAAATCTTTGTGCTCAAGTAAATCTTTAAAATAACAATGCAAGATTTAACATTCCACATAATTATACATAAGTTTCATAGCTCAAATTAACATGATACTTACTTGATTTATGTCTAAATATAAAATATATTATTTTTATTGTGGTTTTTTAATGTCATCTTGAAAATAATGAACTTTTTGTTGTATAATATAGTAATATCTTACTATGTAATGGCTAAAATATTTTTACAATGGTTTTATAAAATGTTTTTTGTACATGCTGGGACAAAGTTATTATAAAAGAACATTTACAGGTATCAATATTTTTCTTTTTAGTAGATTTTCATCTCTGCAATATATATATATATTGTAATGGTAAAGATCTTGGGGTAAATCTGTGGTGATGGAACTCATCATCATCAACTCCAAGTTAATGAACTACTCTAAACATACAAATATATATGAATATAAGCATGAGAAATAAGCAGTGAATATAATGTCTATGAATATGAGAAGCATAAGAGATCAATACTATAAATAAGTATAAGTTTGCCAGCATTACCGACAAGAATAATAATCATTCATCATCATGAATGATCAATAATACAAATAAATCAATACACAATCTTGTTACTGGATTTGAAATTGGTTTACTATTTAAACCTTGCCAGTTTGAGGCAAATTATTTTTTCACAACAATATGGATGCACAAACTTAAGTGCTAATCTATGATAATATTCAATAACAAAAACAATAATGCTGGGCAACTAAAACATGCTGATCATTATTGGGCATAGAGTTGGGTAACCAATTGTAACAGTGTAGAATAATAGGGATTTAAATTGGGCAATGATTGTAACTGCATGGAAATAGTGGTCCTTCAAGTTGAATGACAATTGTAATTGTACAGAAAATAGGGGTTAATAAGAGAATCTGAGATTATATCCCACAATTGGGTAGCCATTTGTAACAGTTTGGAAAATAGTGGTTAATAGAAAAAAATCTGATATTATAAGATCTTACAATTGGATAGGTATTTGTAACAGTACACCACATTAGTAAGCCTGAATTATGAGGAGATGGGAAACCATCTTCCCCGAATAAGCAAAATATAGAATTAAATATAAAAAGAATGAGCATGAGATATCAGTACAGAACTAATTATAAGTTCACCAGCATTACATAGAAATAATAATCATTCATCATAATGAATGATCAAACAATAAAAATAAGTCAACCGTCAATCTTGTGATTGGATTTGAAAGTGATCCACTACAACCAGGCTAATTATTTAGTGACTGCCAAACCTAGGGCAGAAATACAAACAATAACTGGATGCACATATTTAGGTGCTACTCCATCAAAATACAATAATAAGTCAAATAATGCCGAGATATCAAAAACATCCTGACCATCATCAATACTCTTCCCACTTAATACCATTAATGTATTGGCAAACTATAATTTCTAAAGAAATAATAAATAAAATGAAATGTAGTGCATGGACTTTAAAGGATATTCCTTTTGTGCTAACTAGGATCATCATTATCAACTGGATGTCCATAACACTAAAAATAAAGCACTACTTTAAAATAACTGTTTGCACAAATCTAACCCAGGAAGCAAGAACTTTATAAACTATTTCTGTGAGCAAGAGATAAATAAATAAAGCAACTTATTACAAATCATTTTAAATAATTCATAGGCTTACCCTACTCTAAGTAAATAGTTTTATTGAGATCATTAAAAAATCCTAGAACACTAAGCTTTCATGAAATAAGATTGGTAGAATAAAGAAATTAAGATTAAAAAATATTTTTAAAACAATTATTTACTAACTAATTGATTAACAGTAAACAAAAAAATATGATAGTATGAAATTTTAAACATTCATTTTATCCAAAAAACATATTTTTATAAAAATTTTAATCAATCAGTGGATTTCTAGTCATAAATTAACTTTTACTTAATTATTTCTTTAAAATATCTAAAAATTGGGAAACAATATTTTCATAATCAAAGATAATCTTTGATTTAACCCAATTAACCTTTTTTAGAAGGGAAAATGAAGAAAAAGAGAGAAACAAGTTTCCAAAATATATATATATTTATAAAAAATTAAATTTTATAAAATCTATTTCACAATTTTGAAGAAAAAATTGACTGGATTTAAAAATATATATATTTTTTTGGCAGATTTTAAAACAATATATTAACTTAATGGAAATATTTAAAATTATCAATTCTTACAAAAACAAAAAAAAATCACTTTTTTTTGCTATACATGAAAATTTAGTGTGCACACATAAATTAACTTTAACCATGATTTGATTCTTCTGTGGGATCCTTCCCAGTTATAATTTCCAGTTTTCCAATTGTTTTCTTCTTAAAGGCTTTTTCTACAGATGTACATGGTTAATTTGTCCTTTTCTTTGTTTGCAGTAATTCTAAGTTAAAAAATAATAAATTTCATTTATTTCTTTCCACTAAGAAACTCATGTTCTTGGTTGAAGATAAGATTGTAGATTACTTTAGGTGATAACTTACTCTCTACATTTTTACTGTAGTGGAGGCAGGTTACAAGGAGGAAGATGATATCTAGCTTTTAACTGCATTTAGCTCGTGCTTTTCTTTGTTCAAACCATTTTTATGACTAAACTTATAGTATGGTAAAAGCTAGGTTAAAATTTCTGATATTCTATGTAATAGCATGATAAAGACTTCAGCTTCTTTCTTCTTTATCATCTAGATTAAGACTTGACTGCAATCTCTTCAATAACTAAGTTAGGAATAATTTTTCTACTGTCTTTTCCAGCAGCTGGATTAAGATGACTATTCTCTTCAACATCTAGGTAAGGAATATTTCTTACCAGACACTTGGGTCTTCTGACCTATTCACACCCTATTATTATTTTTTTTCTAGAACAATATTGACTACAAGTCAATCATAATCTGTCTCTAACCTGATAATTTTATAACAACCAATTAGGTAAATTATTACAAATACAATTGTTTAGCTATTTCCTCCTTAATCATATACATTTAAAAACAAGTCAAAAACTTAAATTAACATTATAAAATTCTTGACATTTTTTTTAATTACAAAAATTTTCTTGCAAAAAGAAAACAAGATAATCAGTTAGTTGCACTGATTTGATTTTTTCATTGAAGAGATAAAGAAAAGACAACAATTCTGTCTAATTACAAATAAAATTTACCAAAATTATTAAAATATTTTTTTAAAAAAAAATACTATTAAAAATAAAACTTTATCTGTCTTAAAAGGTTAAAATTAATATTCATTAAATAATTTACAAAGAAAAAATTATTTTTCTCTTAGTACATTTTCATAATTTAAATTAAAACTACTAATTAATTATAATTACTGAAGAGAGAAAGTTAAAAAACTTGTTTACATTCTTTTACAATTTTCTCTCCCTTCTATAATAATTTATAACTCTTATTAAAATATTTACATATTAAAATCATATTATTATTTAACAAATTCAATGTTTGAGAACTCTCATATTATCATTTTGGGACTTAGAATAATTAATTAATTGATTCATTATTACAAAAACATGCATGGGAAAATTAAATATTATTTTCCCCATTAATTAAATAATTCTATACTTAACCTGAGGGACATTCTTCCAACTACCTAATTATTTTAGTACAACTATGCAGCCAACTGGTTACAATATATATATATATATATATATATTATAATATATATATATTGTATATATATATATATATATATATATATATATATATATGGCATACAATAATATGCTGTGTGTGCACAAATATATATAAAGTTGAAAGGAAAAGTAGAAATAAACAGACAAAAAAATCTAGTAGATATTTTCTACATTCACTGAGAATAATAATTCTATAAAGAATTAAATTGTTCTAAATTTAAAATAATATTTCATTATAAAATTAAATATTTAAAAAGGTCTGATAAATAAATTAATATTGAATTCTGATTTTGAAAATAAATTTAAGGTAATAGAATGAATACTGAACCCTACCACTTGATGGTGTTGTTTTTCACACAGTGCACATCAATATACTGTTTTAGCAGCCTAACTTATGGATAACACTACAACAGTGTTGTTTAGAACCATAATAGGCTGCCTCCTATGACTATGTAATGAAATACTATGCCCATTGACTTGCAACAGTATTCCTCAGGTGAGTGCATTTCAACTTTTGCTATGGTCTGATTTGATGGTGGCAGTATGTGAAACTATCAAAAAATTCATTGTGGATAAATTTTGAGAAAGTGTAGTGGATTAGTATTACATATTAAGAATTGTCAGGCCATCACACACACTTCCCTATGATTTTGAACTGCACACAATCTGAAAAGTTAAGGTGTTCAGCAGAGTTCTACCGAGTTCATGTACAAATGCACATTTATGCATGAATCCATGCAAGAGCAGTAAAATATCAGCATGGCAAGTGTTCAAAATTGGTTGGAGGGGAGTGAATTTCTGGCCACAAAAGTTGATGCTGTTGTCTTTTTCCAGAAAGAGAACATTATGCTAGATGTGAAGCTATGCATTTGTGGGAGGAGCATGGTTTTAGTCAACTACAGGATCTGGGGAATTCCATTGCCATTCCTGCAAGTGTACCTGGGGTCTGCATAAGGGAAGTTGGTTGGATGGCTCCAAAATCGCATTACTTACAGCTTTGAGTCTCATCTCCTTCCTATTGGAGTCAAACAAACCTTAACTCTCCGTCCCCTAAAAAATGTTCTTTTTTAAAAAATGGATTGTTTAATTAATGCTTTTTGAAAAAGGCAAAAAATAAAGGAAGAACTTTTCACTATCATATAAAGGTTTTCGTAGCGTAAATATTTTTTAAAAAAAAACCCTCATAATAAGAAAATAAAAGATGATAATTAAAAATCAAACCAACCCCCCTCCACACTCTGAAAACCAACTGTTGGTTTATTAAAAATGAATTGATTAATAAGGCTTTCTAACAAAAACTCAAAATCAATAAAAAGTCGATAAGAAAAAAGTCGATAATTTAAAAGCAAACCAACTCCCCTCCAATAATTCGTATATTTCATTAATCTATCTCTTTATAGAACACATTTAAAATTAATATGTGAAGTTTCCAGTACATCAGCAAAAGATACTGCAAGACAAGAATTAAAATTCAAACCAACCCCCCTCCACCCTCTAAAAACCAACTGTTGGTTTATTAATTAAAACTGAATTGTTTAAGGCTTTAAAAAGAAGCTAAAAAAAAGATAATTTAAAAGGAAACCAATACCCTTCTACTATCTAAAAACAAAGTGGTGTTTGTTTATTAAAAAGGAAAAAGAAACAGTATGAGTTTTTTTATATAGAAAGGGGTAAAAAAAATTTTTTTTGCCATAGTATTATGTATAGAAACTGATAATTCAAAATTGGCAGAAAAAAGCTCAAAATCAAAACAAATTTTATAATTTAAAAGCAAACCAACTTCCCTCCCCCCCACACATCATATAAAATCAAAGTGTTTGTTTATTAAAAATGCAAAAAAACATAAGAGTTTTATGTATAGAAAGTGAAAATTTTTTTTTCTATACCATAGTATTTTGTAAAGAAAGTGATGGCCCATGAATTGGTATAATGATGTGCATTGGGCGAAAAAGAGTGTCATCAAACAATAGGCTTCAGTATTCATACTATTACCAAAATTAAAAATAAGCGTGTTTCTGATAATTGTAAAAATGTCTTATCTGTTTTGAAATCTTTTTAATTAGTTAAACTGATAAAATTTCCAAAATGTACCTTTTAATTTAAAGTGCATTTGAAAAGGCTAAAGCTGATTTTAATCAAGATAAAAATTGGACTGAAAAAATGCTGTTTTTAGTTACTTTGTTTTTAATACCGCAATATTAAAAAGGATTAGACAGATTGAAAATAGTTGGCAATGTGTTTTTATCATCTCAGATGTTTCTATAAAAGGGCTGATAAAGAAATATCAGTTTGGTTTTGGTTTGCAGTTTTTGTAAGGGCTGGCCAGAAGAGTCTGATTTTAAGATTTTGAGAAGCAGTGGTCAAATAGGCCAGCTGTGATGTCTGGGTAGTAATTTTTGAAAAGATAATTGGCTAATATAGTTTGGCTAATATTTTTATAAGAGTTAGCTGCAGTTTGTTGGTAAATGTGAACAGAATTATTCAGAGAACTAACATGAGGATGTAGCAATTCAAGATAGGTGTGCTACAGTTCACTGGTGGACTTTGAATTCACATGGAGGAAAATGACCCACTTATTTGTGTTGATATTCATAGCTATAAATGTGTTGTGAGAAAACAGCTAACTTTTTTTGAACTAATCTTAGCCAGAAGGGAACTGATCAATGCCAACAACCATACCTGAATTATACTTTTACCTGATGATGACAATTTCCTGGTTTATACCTGTCTTACCAAAAGCAACTCACAAAGAGAAGCACAGATAAATGTATATGCAATGGTGAGTAGCATTATATATAATGAAAATGAAATTTTAAATAATTTCTTTGGTAAAAATGACATTTAAAAATGTATATATTTTAAAAGATAAGTAAATAATTTTGCTTGAATTGAATTAAAATCTAAAAGTAAAGATTGTATCATGGACAATTTATTTTGAAAAAAGAAAAAGAAGACATCAAAAATTCTTTTAGATTAATTTACAGATATAATTAATTAATTGAGAATAACCTGACATAAAAAAAAGCTTTTGAGTTATCTCAAAAAATTGACTTTATTTTTTAAAAAAATGAAAAAACATTATTGGCTGAAAAAAGAGACTAATTAATAATATTAATTCATATCATCTGTGTTCATAGATACACTTGTATGTGTGGATTTTTTTATATAGTTTCAAATGAAATTAATTATGTAATATATTTTTAATAATTTTATTATTTTGATAAATTCAAACATGTTCTTTTTATATCAAGCCACATTTCTGTGTTCTGAATGGGCTTCAAGTAAACATAATGTATTAATCATGTAAATCATAATGTAATAACTTGAATTGTGTATAGTAATTATAAATCACATATATGTAAATCATAATGTGATAATTTTTATTATTATATTTTAATCAAAATCAGAAGGCATAATTGATATGCATAGCCTTTTTCTAGACCTTAATATTATTTTTTATATGAATTTTTATTTAATTGTTAAAAATTGTATTGCATCATCTCTTGGTCACCATAACAGTAGTTGAGCTTATGTTCTCTGAGATAGATTCAAGTATAATGACAGAATATATGAATGGGGATATTAGTGCTTTTGGGCATCCAGAGATTATCAGTCATCATCCTGGTTAGTGCAAAAGAGAATACTCTTTAAAGCCCATACATTACATTTTATTTTATTTTAGTTTTATTAGAAGTGAAGTTTATAGTTGACCAGCTCAAAAGGTCAGGGCATTGATATATTTGATGATGATCAGCATGTTTTAATGTCCCAGCATTATTGTTTTCCTGATTTTTTTATTATTATATATTGTAATGGATGTGCCTCCAAATTAATGGGTTAAATAATTGCCCAAGCTGGCAAAGGCTCAATAGTTAGCTTGGTCTACAGAAGACCCATTTCCAATCCAGTCACCAGATCGGCTGTTGATTTTATTTTGATTTATTCTGTTAACATATTTTGATTATGGATCATTCATGATGATGAATTGTTCTTTTGAGTATTATTTTTATTTACTTTTATAATTATAATGCTGGTTGATTTAGTAAATTATGCTTTCAGTTGCCCTGAGGAGTAGCTGGCTGATCTCAGTGATCTCTCAATGAGATCTATTGATCTCATGCTCTCTTGATATGATTGTGAATGATGATTTGCCATCACCCTAGATACAGCTCCCAGGACCATTCTATCTTCTCCATCCCATTACAATATATTGTAATGGGCTGGCAGATTTCTCAAGAGATAGGGGGAGCACATCTTACTATGGTTGGGCTTTGGGTCTTTGGATAGGATGCAAGTGATTACACAATGAAATACTTAATCTATGATTGTATCTACTTCCAATAGACTATCTCTACATGTTTTTATTAATTTAGACACAATTTGCATCAGTTCATCCAATTCACACCTCTTTCTGGCCATATTATACCATAGTATTCGAATTCAGGGAGTAATAGCTTGGACTCTTATCAGGGAAGGAGATCACACCAATAGCAGCTGTTGTACCTCTATATAGGTGATATTTTATTAGTAAACCCTATAAGCATATCCAAATACCACAAAATATAGAACAAAATGTGTATGTGCAGTATATGTATATATATTACAGGTTATAATAATTAGCTTGATTATATCTATTTACTTCCTCTAAAATAATAGGATAATATTGTTAGGTATAAGAATAATTAAACTAATAATGCTTAGAATGGATATATGAATAATGATGAGCTAGATACCTGATTAAAATAATGAATTATATTAACATTTATTGATTAACAAAAATAAACTAATAAATACTAATTCATTCTGAAACATGTTATTTATTATATCAACGATGATCTTCTACCACATTGATAACTAATAATGATATTTATAAAGTCCTTATGCCTCAACCCAATGGGAGAAATTCATGCATTTGACCAATTATTTATAAAGACAAATATATAAACATTGATATATACATGATCATGATTCTAACTGGCTAATTAAAACTATATACAAACACATTAAAAAAATCCTTGTTGTCCAGTTAGATCAATGATTGTAAATCTTCATGGAAGTTCACCCTCTATTTAATATCCTTAACATTAAGAAGAAAAAACAATAAATTCATGCAAGGCTGTTAAATCATCTATACAAAAGCAATATATAAATAAGATTAATTAATAATAAACAAAACAACATAAACTCATGTCATAATCTAATGTACTGCATAATGTGAGATAATACTGAAAACTCTTACCTCTTATTTCACATTATGCTGTCATGGAGAGTAGGATTGGGAAGACAAACTAATCTAGATTTTATTTAATATAAGTAAAGATAAAAAAAATTATTTAGTAAAATCTAATACTTTTCCCCTTTTTGCTCTCATGGTGAACTTTTCCAAAATATTGACACATTTGCTTCAAAGTGTGGGAACGACAATATACAGAAAAATTTACAATATACAAAATAATAATAATAATAATAATGACGATGATGATGATGACAATTTTGATCCTCTTATACTAATTAAAGTTTGATGAGTCTGTTGGAAAGTATTTATTCACAAGGTAAGTCTCTTTGGATGAAGATGAAATACTGCCCCCTCGAAGAGTGGCAATCTCTTATTTGGATCAAAAGACAGTGATCTTCTCCAGTTGATTTCTCTTGAATTTTAGTAGGCATTTTATCCAAAACAGGATGTTCTTCAGGTTTCTTATAAATGGGTAGGTGGAATCTTTATGATTTCATGGCTTTATTGATGGTGTGATATTCCCTATGGTTTGAACCTTTTTACCACACACCCATTGTATAATAATATTATATATTGTACCGGGTTCGATCCGCAGAAGATCTTACTTACACTGAAAGCTTGGTTTAGCTGAGTTATAACCTTATTTCTAATACACTTACATTTATAATCATATTTAATTATTAATATTATGTGAATGAACTGGCACATTCGAACAAAAATGGAAAAAATATTATTGATAGCTTTAGCTGTCAACAATACCTATGATCAGATCGAGCTATGCAATGCATAACACAATCACATTTCCAGATCGTGGCCCATCTCAGCTGCTAGATTCAAACCCCTACTATCCAAACACTTTATTTGTTTCAGAGTAAACCCCGGGTGCCAGCTAGTCTTAGACTAACATGTTTGGACAGTAGGCCCATAATCCAGTGCTCGAAAAATCCCCTAACTAGCTCAGTCTATTATTTAATTCATTAACAAAATATAGTTTCAATTAGTGGTGAAAAGAATTGACCAACAGAATAAAGTTTTAGGTGTAAAGACAATTTATTTTAATTATGGCATTTACTAAACTAATTTTAAATATTTTATAAATCTTATTTAACTAATATAACAAATGCACATTTCTAATTTACACACTATAATATATTATGAGAAAGCATTAAATAATATTTGAAATACAAAATACAATGAAATCAATATATACGAACGCATGAACACACATATTAACAGTTCATTTATGTCTGCTATAGAGTTCTTAAACTTGACTCTTGGAGCTTTACGAATACATGGCTACTTAAGAAATAAGAAAAATGTTTTACCTAGGATTTTGAATGTGGATATATATTGCTGTTTGCTGCTTCTAATGAAGTATTTTTAACTGGTTAGATTTGAAGTTTCCTTGTGGAGATTTGATGCTGATTATTCTGAGGCATTTCTTTAAGACAATCAGACATTGAGCAGTTTCAGGTTGTTACACAGTCATCACTTTTATCTGATATTTGGCTGTTTCATTGGACTTCAGGCTGGAGAAAATCGTAT
This sequence comes from Epiperipatus broadwayi, assembly GCA_028023455.1. Taxonomy (NCBI): domain Eukaryota; kingdom Metazoa; phylum Onychophora; class Udeonychophora; order Euonychophora; family Peripatidae; genus Epiperipatus; species Epiperipatus broadwayi. Next base: position 1,194,824 of record JAQFVV010000023.1, read on the forward strand.
GTTTTCTGAGGTTTTAACACTGCATTGCTGATTCTTTATATACAATAAGCTGACTGATATAACTCACTGATAGATTGTACTGAACTGTGATCTCAAATGCAACTGAAGTCAACTTTAATGTGATTAACTCGACTTTTACACAACTTAACACGAACTCAACTATCTTGACTAACTGTCCGATAAAACCTTGGCTATTTATACCTATGACATGTTGTCATTTTTGATCTCTGGCAATATCTGTTGTCAAAATTCCTTTGATAATCCTTTACCCATGTGTTTTTGAAGATTGTTTAATTAGTAGCCACATGTGTTGTTTTTATCTTTTTATTAGTAGCTAATCCTTTGGAGATAAGCTCTTTAATCCTGTTATTTTTTACATTTGTGATTAGTAGCCATCGCTGAGTGTTTTTTAATTTTTTTAACTTTCATTTATTTTTCAATATAATTTTAACATGCACATATACATGCATTTATCATTTCTTTGTTTACTCTCACACATATATAATTTAACATCAATTCATTATTTAGTTTTTTATGACAACCTTTTTTTCTTTGACTTGAATGAAAAGATATTTTTATTTTTAAACTTTTAACTATTTATTTTAACAAATACTAATAAAAAAAAAACTCTTTACTTCTTTTATAAAACTTTTAAACTTGATGCTTCTAAACAAACCCCCTCCCCTTCTAATTAATTAATTGTAACTTTCATTTCAAGAACTTTTAAACTTTTAATTTTACTTTGTCTTTTACAAAAGATTTTTATTTTAATAATTTTTTTAAACAAAATTATTATGTGCCAACACGATATTGGTACATTACACCGCCCTCCATTTGACAGTAAAATGCGTCATTTTTGACCATTTTATTTCTGACACCTTTAATTCTTAATTCTAAATATTTATTATTTTTTTAAGTTTGCTTTTTTTAATATCTTTTACTTTACATGCTAAGGGCAATATTCAATTATACTTTACTTCTTTCGATGCTGGCAACATTGCTTACAATGGTTTTAGTCCTGGATAATGACCACAAATAAATTTGTGACATAGGGATCTTTGGAAATGAGGCAGATGCAGATTCGCTGACTTATACCAACTTACACATATGAAAATGAAGCTTCAGATTCCAGTTCTCTTGACCAGACTTTAACAAAGAAAAGTTGCTGTGAATGGCAGGATTTATCAACTGTCCATTTTCATCTTATGCTTTGAAAATGAGGTATGAGATATGGGGATTCTGCCCTGAAGAAGTGACTTGGGGCTTATGCTGGGTGACCCCAGTGTGCTGTCATATCCAGATTTTAGTAAACCATTTATTGTGCAGGCAGAAGCAGAATCAGATTGGGGGCCACACTGTCACAGATGCAGGATAATGGATGGCATGGGGTGCTTTTCTTTGTGAGTCACTTGTTAAATGGGTACAAAAAGAATTACACAGTAAACAAGAGAGAGGCTTTAGCAATCATGTGGGCATTTAACAAATTTAGACAGTATTTGATAGGATCACAGGTGTTGGTGATCACTGACCATAGGAACCTTGAGTTTTTTAATCACAGCTTTCTCATAAATAGTAGGCTGATCTGGTGGAGTCTGTTCTTGCAAAAGTTCAATTATAGTGTACAATACTGCCGAGGCAAAGATAATATGGCAGCCAACATTCTAAGCAGCTACCCAATTGCAACAATGTGTACATAACTACGGCATAAGTACACAGATGAAGAAATAGAACATAGTTTACAAAGACTAAAGGAGCTGCAAGAGGAGGATGTAGATTGTAGACAAGTGATATGTTATTTATGTCACCAACCTATAAGTAGACCTATAAACAGTTCATTATGGAAGGAGAGAAAACAGTAATCCTTAAAGGGAGGACTTTTGCAGAACAAGATGAGAGAGGGCAAGCATACATGAGTCATTCTTCTGGTGGCCATACGGGAATAGGTGATTAAATGCATACATGAAAGATATGGACATTAAGGGGCAAGCAAAACAGAAGGATGGATAGGCCATTGGTTTTATTGGCCAGGAATGTATAAGAATATCTTAAACATCATTGAGGGATGTACTATATGGCCAAAGACCAAACCCCCTAACATGTCAAGCATGCAGCCATTGAGAACCATATATGCATATCAGCCCAACAGTTTGTTGGCAATAGATTTTTATGAACCCTTACCCAGTTTAATAGAAAGAAATATTTTGTTGTGGCCTATGATGTCTTTTCCAAATTCATGGCTGTTTATCTGGTGATGCAGGCTAATGCCAAATAGACTATAGAAGTACCGTAACAGCAACATTTTCGAGATGTGGTAATCTGAAATCAAATAATATCAGATCACAAAACACCCTTTCTGTCTGAAGAAGGGAAAAGATGGATGGAACCTCACAGAATAAGGCATATCCTCACTTTGATTTGCAACCTGTATTATGAGGGAGTTAGGATGCTTATTTCACATATACCTACAGAATAATCATTGAAGATGTGTGAAAAGAAGAGTCACCAGCATAATAAATTGGTCAAAAAATGAATCAACAGGGCTTGAGACCACCAGAATCCATCATGGAAAAAATATTCCATACTCATTTAAAATCATTTTTCCAATTGGAGCACAGTGTATTAACAAAAAAAGATGATGATGAAGCATGCCATATGCTCAGAAGGATGTGTAATATAAGACAAAAGAGGCAGGGAGAGTCTGGTATGTGTTTAAGTTGGGTGATGAAGTCATGATAAGGGTAAACTCAGTAAGCCATCCTGAGAAGGATATATAAAAAGTTTTAGCCAATATATGATAGGCCATCTAAAATCATATGAGAATATGGAAACAATGCATTTGAGATCACTCAGGGGACAGAAAAAAGGGAACATTCAATTCTCGATCATTGCAATTAATAAAACAGAAGAGATAGAGTTTAGCGAATAAACCCCATCATAATTATACAAGAATGAAATCTAATACAAGTATTTTTTAATTATAGGTATTAGAGATAATATGCTCAGAATGACATTTTACTCTCAAGGAGGGTGGGGGTGGGGGTGGAGAAGATGTACCGATGTAGGTCATTACATAATATTTTTAGCTTTTGTTAAGAGTGAATTTTAGTGAAAGAAATTTTTAGAAAATATTTTTAAAATATAAGAAAAGGAAAAAGATTTTCATGAAAGTTTAAGAAAAAGAATAGAACGAAAGAAAAGGGAGGGGAAAAGATTTCAGTAATGAATAACAATTAAAAAAAGATTAATATTGTTATTTTAAATTAACATATAACATAAATATCTTATTTTTGTCTTACAATATGGAATGTGTGCATCTATAAATAAAATTTAAAAGAAAGGAATTTTCTTAAAATGATAAAATTGAAAGCTAATAAATGCAAATAAAAGAACTGAAAACTTAAAATCAAAACAAAGGAAATATAATTAACAAACAAAGGGACTAAGTACTACTGTTTGATTAAAATAAAAACCCAATAGGATTGCAGCAGATTGCTTGATCAATCCTCAGATAAGGAACACTGTTTATATAAGGGAAATTTCATATTGTTATATTCATTCATTTATTAAAAATCATTCATCATCATCATCATCAACCATTATCAATCCACTGCAGGATGAAGGTCTCTCCAAGTTTAATCCATCTTCTCCGATCTTTAGCTTCTCTTCTCCACATCACCCCTGCACACTTTCTTATTTCATCCATCCATCTCACATGTGGTCTCTTTCTGGGTCTTTTACAATCTCTTGGAATCCAGTTTAAAATTTCAATTGTCCATCTATTATCATCTCTTCTAGCAATATGTCCAGCCCAACTCCACTTCAATCTTTTAATTTTTTCAATGAGATCAGTAACACCTGTTTGTTCTCTTACCCATACATTGTGTTTTCGATCTCTTCTTGTTACTCCCAACATACACCTCTCCATACTTCTTTGAGTGGTCTGAAGTCTCTGTATTGCTCTTCTATTGAGTGTCCAAGTCTCAGATCCATAAGTAAGAACTGGTAAAACACATTTGTTAAAAACCTTCCTTTTCAAACACATAGGCATATTTCCTTTTAGTATCAAGTTATTTCTACCAAAAGCACTCCAACCAAGTTTAATTCTATGATTAATTTTCTCCATTATGTTTCCATCTGTATTAATAATCTGACCAAGGTATTTGTAACTGTTAACTTCTTCTAATTCATCATAATCAATCTTTATTTTCATATTTTGAACAAATCGATTAAACATTACTTTAGTCTTTTTAACATTTATCTTTAGTCCTACTTTCCTACTTTCATCTGATAACTCCTGCAACATTTCCTGCAGCTCTGAAGCATTATTTGCAAAAACATCTACATCATCTGCAAAATCTAAATGACTTAAATAATCTCCATTTACTTTCACTCCTTTAGTTTTCCATTTTAATCCACAAAATACTTCTTGCAGTACTGCTGTAAAAAGTTTTGGAGATATGGAGTCACCTTGTCTTACACCTTTCTCAGTGTTGACTTTCTCAGTATCATTATGTAATCTAATTGTTGCTGTTGCATTTTTATAAATATGCTTTAAAATATGACAATATCCTGGATCTATACCTTGATGATCCAATGCTTTAATCACTGAAGAAATGTTTATAGAATCAAATGTCTTTTCATAATCTACAAATCCAAAACATAATAACAACTCATATTCATTTGTCCTTTCTATAACTTCTCTCAGTACCTGAATATGATCTACTGTACTGAAACCACTTTTAAATCCAGCTTGTTCTCTTGGTTGGTGGAAATCCAATGTTCTCTGTAGATGAGTTGTAATTATCTTGGTAAAATATAAAACTGATAAAAGGCTGATAGGTCTGTAATTTCTAATATCTTCTTTATCACCTTTTTTAAATATTAATATTATTACTGCATTCTTCCAATCTTCCAGTACATCTTTATCATTTAGACATTTGGTATATAACTTTGCTAAAATTGTTTCTATTCTTCACCTCCTTCTTTTAATATATCAATTATAATTCCATCATTTCCTGGAGCCTTTCCTTTCTTCATACATTTAATTGCATGTCTCACTTCTTCATTTAAAATTCTGGGCAATTTGGAAGATGTAATAGATATAGGAGGTACTTGATCGTTATTACTATATAATTCTTGATAAAAAATTTCATCAGTTTCATGATGTCATCTCTCTTTTTAGTAATAATTCCATCATTTTTCCTTATTGCAGATATAAATTTCCTACCAATACCAAAATGTTGTTTTACATTCTTAAGACGTTTATTTTCTTCTACAGCTTTTCTTGCTAGTTCACAGTTATACTTTCTTATATCATTTTCAACTCTTTTCCACACCGTTTTACAAAATTGGAGTTATTCAATTCTTTTTAGTGCATCATTTTTGTATACCTTCATATTTCTTCTTTTCTTCATAAATTCTCTAGTCTCAGTAGAAATTTTATTGGTCATTTGCTGCTTTTTTCTACCAGCTATCTTTGTTGCAGTTTTTAGAAGTGTATTAGTTATTTTCATATTAATTTCATTCAAATGTGAATCATGTTCAAAATCTACTAATACTTGAAATCGACTTGTAAGTTCTAATTTAAATTCATTAGAATGTTTCTGAAGATTAGGAATATCAACTGTAAATATTGTTTTTCTTAACTAATAATTAATCAGGATTGATCAAAATTTGATCCAAAAATATTGAAATAAGGAAGAATGAATGCCCTATCACATAGAATGCATGGTTGAATCCATCAATCATGCAGTTGGCCTGAATCTTCTCTGCAGTAAAATCAGTAGTTAGTTTGAGGGAGAAATCATGTTCATATGAAACTGGGAATCATTGGAGTGTCCATTCCAAGATTCACAAATAATTCACCTGCACATCATAAAATAAATAAAAAGGCCTATGAGGAATCAACACCAATGGGTTGGAATCAGAGAATCAGCAGATAGCCACATTGCCTTATTCACTCATGAAAGTGTTCAAATCCTAGTTAAATCATTTACTTTTTTGTCTTCAAAATCTTGATTCATAGCCATAAATAAATGAGAGAAATCTCAAGAACTATAAGTTAGACTTAATGAAGTATAGAACTATTAATTTCCATAATATAATTACATGCATTAATCAAATATCTCATTAATTATGTGTGTGTATTATATGATTAAATATGTGTTTATTTTATTTATTATGTAAATATATGTGTGATTTGAAACATTAAAATGTATACTTTAATAGAATGTGTGTATGTGTATATTATAAGGCAAGAGCAAGCATTTAAAGAAAGTTGGATATAAAATATTTTAATTATCATTAGGAAGATAATTTGCTGTAATGTTAAAAGTGAGGGAGGGATTTATGCTATAGAATTAAGAACACATAAGTATTCTACTGGTCAAATGTTTGTGACCTAAAGATTGAGAAATAGAGATTCATAATATAGTGGAGAATTGGGAATAGTTAAAGTCTGATGATCTAGCTGGGGAGGGCAGGTTAGTTACATTGTAATTAACTGGCATCTAAAGGTTTTTTTCTTAAAATAAATGAAGTGCTTAGGTGACCAGTGTTATAATTTAGTAGCAGAGAGTTGGTATTATTGTTAGTTTGCTACCAGTGGTATTATTATCTCTACCAGAAAGATCGGAAGATTTCAAAGACAGTGATAGAAACTAAATGAAAGGGATAGAATAAATAAATCTAAAAGAATAGATTTTTTTCTGTTTTTTTTTCTTTACAAAGATAGAAGGCAGACAGCACAATATATTACAGGAGCAAACGTACTGATAAAATATTAATTTTATAAATACTTTATTATGCATCATTTACAAAACGGTTTCTTTTTAAATTTTTTTTTTTTTCTATTAAAGTATATATTTTGTCAAATCTAAAATGGAAGATGCCACCATTAATTGCCAAAAATAATTAAAAGTGTTGAAAATATAATATTGTTTTAATCTTGCAAAGGAATTTTAATTAAAGTTTTTATTGAAAATAAAATGGGGAATAAGATTAATAGATTTTACTTTTATTATAAACATTTTTGTCAAATCTATTTCCAATCTGGAAATAGATTTGAATATATTTTTAGACATTGTCTAATGATTGCATTTCTGAGAACAATGGACAAAGAAATGTAAGATTTTGTTAGATCAGAGATTAGATTTTAAGCTAGAAATACGAAATTAAAAGCATTCCACAAATACCTGAGCAGGATATAAAATGGGCTGATTTTAAATACCAAGTGAGCTACTATTGAGAGAACTGTCCAGTTAACAGAATTTATGCTTCTTTGAAATTTAAAAATGATTGAGTAGAAATTTTCCGAACTGTGGAGGTCATCTTCCACTGCCCGACCATCCTGCTGCTAAGAATGAAGTAAAAGCCTCCCAGAGAACTTTGGAGTGCTGATCAGAAGCTTGCTGTTACCTAAGAACTCACATGGATCCCTAGATACTGTGCATAAGCTGACTTTTGAAATGGACTTTTAAAATGGTGCAAGGTAAATTATTTTCAAGCTGCCACCTAAAAGTAAATCTAGTCTAACTAATCTCAAACCCTATTATCAAGACTTCTCCTAATGTATCATTTAACTTTATTTCTGCCTAATATATAAAAATAAATTGCTCTCAAATGATTTTTTTTATTCTAATCCTATCTCATATGCTCTAACTTTTTTTAACTTTGGTGCGGTCATTTATTTATTATTTGATTTTATATGTCTGTTTTAGATATTATTAAATGCCAATCTCAAGCAACTGATGAGCTGAATTTCTAAAAATGTTTTCTTTCCTTTTTCTAAGTAAACCTCCATAAATTAAGGTTATTAACATCCCCTTAATATATAATGTGTGATTAATTAATATGCCCACCAGATTGTTTTACAAATCAACATTTTATGTAGGTTTCTATTATAAAATTGTTATTTCTTCAACTCCAAATAGAAATGAAGTAATTCTACCCATGGTAAATCCATCATTTAAGTTAATTAGTGCTTTGAAATATTTTAAAATATTTAGTATTCAATTCTGAAAGAGTGACCTATTAGTTGCTTTCTTTGTAACTGCTAGTTTTACTTTACTTTTCATACTCTTAAAATATTTAAATATTCGTTATTATAAAATCCATGATGGTGGGATTGAATCAGTTTTATAGCAGAAAAGAAAGGGGTTAAATTTTAATGTTTCTTTTACTAAACAAAATCTTGTATATGTATATATTACAGCTGTATAGCATAGTATTTGTATAAATTATGGCATTCAAACAATGGTAATTTATTTTAAAGTAGTAAATCCTATTCCATGTCATTAGTGGCATTTATCAGTACTGTGTTTCTGACATTCGGCTCATCTTCGTGAATATATAGGTACATGCTACTAACCTGGATGTTGTAGCAAGATCAAACTCATGGATTCCTATTCATGATCCTATGGATAGTTGAGCTTCCCAGGGCCTCCTTCATATAAAAAGGCCTCTGTGTATCAGTGCCTCCAGTAACCCTGGACCACACCATGCCTCATCACAATTCTCTAAGCACTGCCCTAAAATAGGGGTCTTAAGACTTCATTTTTGTTCAGAAGCATGACCTTTTCCTCTTATTTCTTCACCATTATGTCAGTACCACCATCTCTTAATTTATTATTACTTTTGCTTCATGACCCAGTTTTAATGTTATAATATTAAAATTGCTCTGCTCAAATATATACATTAATTCCGGATATCACTAGCTTGTTAATTAATAATGTTATTTCAGTTTTATACAATCTTACCATCGTAAATTGTTCTGTATTTAAGAATATATGCCTTAGAGAAAATAAAGCATTTTTCTTACCAATGTTAATTAAAAGAATTTTCAATAAATATTTTATCAAATATAATTTTTCAAATGAATTTTATTTTCATGACTGTAATGGGTGAAAGTAGTTTTTTTGTTGTGAGGGTAGTTCAAGATCACACCCACAACAAACCTTAGCTATCTGAAATATTGGATTGTTTTTTCTTTAATTAGCGTGTAAAGATCAAATTTTGCTAGAACACTTTTAAAAAAATATTTAAATAGTTATAACAGTGTACTAACTACATATTAAATAAACATCACATGACCACCACCTCTCATGCTTGTGTATAACTGTTGTTAAAACAGGAAAAACTCACTAAACATATTGCCATACACAGCAAGCTAGAGTAATCAGTGGATGTCAGAAGGCTTGTGCATAAAATCCCCATCTGGTGCCTACTCATCCACTAGATGGGGATTTTATGCACAAGCCTTCTGGCATACACTGATTACTAAATATTATTATTCCTGTAACTTATTCATAACATATTGGCAAAGGTAAATTATATTTTTTTAAATATCACTAAACTAATATTAATAAATTTAATAATAAATACTAATAATTATTATTAATAACGCACAATGAAAAAAGTTGATAAAAGTAATAAATATTTTTATTCTAATAGATTAAAATAGGGAAATTACTAGATGTTAATCCATTAATGAAAAAACAACAGTTAAACAATTAAAAAGTTCTTGGTTAAATAAGAGTCTCTTGATCAATATAAAATGAAAGTGTATATCGGGGTCCTATTATAAGCTTATTTTTTTAGAATGATTTGTTGACAATTTAGTCACAATCAGGAATAATAATGAGTCATAGCTTACCGGTAAGTTTAGTGAATTCACGAAGCTAGTAGATTACTATGCATAGTTTTTTGGGTTAGAATGAGCTCGGCCATTGGTTATAAGTTGATCTTGTGGTCTATTTTCCTAGTCGGTCATGAAGGCTTTTCTGGTGTCCATCTTTAGGCACAATGTCCGCAGCAGCTCTGGTTCACTCCAACATGCAGAATTGTTTCAGCATAGGGTGATCCTAGATATATTCTGTTGTTATCCAGGACCAACTATAGAGAAACAGACAAAACAAGACACTGATCAAACTGGCTTCTTCCTTTTATATTAGAGGTCCAGTTTTCAGACTTCTGCACATGTTATTATCATGGCATTTAGGTTCATAATCTTGTACATTCTTTATCATTTTTAAATTACAAAGTTTTCTTTTTTATCAAGTCTTTCTTTTAGCTTATCTTTTTTACTTTTGGAATTCTTTTAATTTATCTGGATTAGTAATCTGCATGTCTTTTGTTCTCTCCAATTTTAACTTTCACTGTATGTTTTTAAGAAAATAAATTATACTAATAAAAAAAATTAAGTTTTCTCTTCTTTTTTTTAGCTTTTACCAAATGCCAATATATTTGTACCATATATAAATAAACGGTACAATATAGCAGACAAATTAAGGAATATCTGCAATCATACAACATCAGAACAGCCTTCCAGAGCTTTAACATCTACAAAGCCTAAACTTGAAATGATGAAAAGAGAAAACTGCATCTATGAAATACCATGTGAATGTGGAAGAATATATATTGGTGAGACCAGTCATCCCATTGAAAAGTGCTTCAAGAACACAAACTGATGAATTAAAAAGAGAAAACAGATGTGTCTAAGATAGCAGAACTTATATGTGACAATGAACATATATATGTTCAATTGGAATAATACAAAAATATTGGATAGAGAATAAAATGAACAAAGAAGCTGTTCACATGACAATGGCAAAAAATCTCATAAGCCAACCCAGTGTGACTATACGTAATGTATGGAAATCGCTAATCAACTTTGCTCTTAGGAAAAAATGGATAAATCAGGAGCAACCTCATAGATAAGTATATGAAATTACTACAGACTCTTGCCTTTGGCAGGATGGCTCAGTTGGTTAGAGCATTACCTACAAATTTAAAAACTCAAGATTGTAAGGACCCAGGTTCGAATCCTATGCTAATACTGTCACTGGTCAAGCTAGCAACACCTGAAGAAGTGGGGAGACTAATACCTCTCGAAATGTTGTGCATATACTAACCTGTTTGATGTGATATTACTAATAGTTGAATGTATTTGGAATATTTAAATAATGTTAAATTTTTCTAAAGACATTCAAAACATATATTAGATGATGGAAATAGTCCAATATTAAAATACAACTTTTCTCATAAATATCTTTTTCCATAAAACATTTCTAAAGAATTTACAATACAAGCAATTTTCATTACCCAAAAGTTTTCACTTTTCTCTAAACTGGCTTTTCTTTAAATATTATACATGCAGAGTAAAACAATACACAGGTATGCTTATATTCAGGACACCAATAAAATATATACTTTACACAGTGAAACTCTCTAAGGTCGCAATATATATATATATATATATATATTATAAAAATAGACATGCCTTCAGATACACATTATATTAAATTCTAGGCAAAGTAGATAATGAAAACATGAATAAGCAACATATGAGTAGACACATGGTAACTATGTGCAGGCAGTGCTAATTAATAAGTAAGCTATGCTCTAACTCATGGAGGAGCTGAGTGCATATAAAAAGAATATACTATCCACAGAAATTTGCCCAAATGGATACCAGTAACAATTTTTGTAATGCAAGCTTATTTAAATTAGGCTATGTGACATCTGACTTGATTTATTTGTAATGTTAATCCACTAATATTACAAGCAATGATTTGATAGTGATAATAAATAAATAATTAAACATCTCACACCCACATGTAAAGGCATACAACATATCCACTGGACCTAATATTCTGTGTATACTGACAAATCATAATTGCATAATGATAATAACATTCAATTTTATAAGCTATCTCAATTTTCACATACTTCAATATTCATAACACTCCTTCATAAACATTTATATCATATATAAAAAGGCTACTATACTCTGGGTATAATAATTCATTTAGCCTGAAACAACAAATTTAAGAATTCTGAATAATAATAAAATAACTTATAAAATAAACCTTTTTAACTGATACTTTTTACCCAACTTTGTTTAAATATGCATACCATCATAAATATAGTTTAAAATATTATAAATAATAATAGAAATTAAATATAGGTTGTAAATTATGACTACATGATATGAATAATATATATATACACATACTAAATATTTTGTTTTACCATTTCAGATTAGTGATTTTTTTTTATCTTATAATAAAAATAATTCCTTTTCATTCAGGTCCTTTTGTATCTTCTTTAGGAAAATATTGCAATACACTGTTTCTTCCAGCAGATAAACATACACACATCATACTTAAGCGCAGGAATTCCTTTAGAATGATGTTCATAATTAAAGCACAAATTTGAGGAGATATGAGCAAGTTCTATATTATACAGTTTACAAATTTTAATAATTTTAAGTATGATGAAGTTTAAATCAATTATTTCTTTAACATAAAGTAATATATTTCAAGAACAAATAAGCAATTTAAAAAATATTCTAAATGGATATGCAGATAAATTCAGAATGGATAATTATATCAATTTAATGTTCCCTTATCTGCATTAGTAGAAAATTAAATGAATAAAATCTTTTCTTCAAAGTATTGAATAAGCTGATTTTTATGACCTTTTCTTTTTTTAAAATTATATAATATAATTTCAAATCATTACAATTTCTTTTCTCCTGAATACAGTCAATGCATTTACAATAATTCATCATTATTATACTTTTAATTTGCCACAGATATAATGACTTTTACGCATATTTTTGTAACAAATTAAGAATGATTGTCTTTCATAAATTATTCATCATTTATTCATATTTTATGTCAGCATGTTATCAAATATGTACTAAGTACTTCATTAATAAGTAAGATTAATGTTAATAATGAATTAAAATATGATTTAAAGTGTCAAAACAATTATTATCATCAAAGTTTAAATTAACATTTTAGAACAATAATATAATAAACATATTCTTGACTTTCTTTAAAAATTAATAGAATTTTTAACATCTTTCTGTGATTTACTGCTTAATAAACCAGTTGACCATATACTTTAGTGTTATACTGCAATGGATAACTTTAACCATCTATTCAGACATTTGAAATGATAAAAGAAAAAAACAATTAAAAACTTTTAAACTGATTCAAAATAGTGAAACAAAACAATCAATAACTAAAATAATTTCAGTAATAAATTCAATAATAATAATCATTTCCTGATTTTTCATTTTTATATCAAAATACCTATGTATGTGTAAAAATTTCCACTTCATTTTTATTATATGACATAGTTCAACAATACCATTTAAATATAGAGGTGAGATATTTTAATTAATAGCATAGTTTTAATCTTTTTAATTAATTACTGTGATGTGGAACTTTTTAATCCAGACTATTTAATCATGTGATATCTAGAGACTGATAATGAACTTTATTAATTGCAATTTAATTATTAAATAAATGATTTATTTAACTAATTTAAACTTATTTAATTAATTCTTTAAATTATATACTTTTCACTCAACATACATTCTTTGTTTTAATTATTTAATGTACCCTTTTTATTAAATATAATTTTTAATAAATCTCTTAAACATTCCATTCATTCAATCACATGCACCAACATACATATTAGGTATAACCATTATTATAAAAGCAATAAAGTTTACTTATTAAAATTTATTTAAATTAAAACTTATTAAAATTGAAACTTATCTCAATTAATTATATTTAAACCTAACAACTCTAAACTCTGACTTCAAGTAACTCTTGCATGAACCTACATTTTATGTGTTATTTTAAAACCATTTATTTTAAAGCTAACAGTGATCCTAGTGAAAATTTAATAATCATATATTATATAGAATAAAACAAGTTTATTAACTGCCTATATCTAAAACATAATAGACTTTAAACCAATTCTTATTTAGATCTAAACGAATAACTTGGAATTTGTAATCAAACATTAAATGATCTAATTAGTAGTTCTTAAATGAATAATATTTAAATATGCTAAGTAAATTATTTTAATCAATAAATTAAAACATTTAGCTAAGACTATAATTTAATATCAAGAAAGAAATTTATTTAATATAATATAAAAGACATGTTTTTAACACAGTATAGAATACATATATTTAGCCCATGGGGTTAAATATATGGTTACAATATATATACAATTATTTTTATATAATTTCTGTGAAAGGCATGATTAGAGTGGCCATGCACAAGGTGGCTGTAGTGAAAGCTTCAACCACTTATATGTATAAATAGTTATATTTTATCCGTTATAATAATAAATGAAGTACAAATTATGTAAGCATACTGTTACATGAATGGTGGTGGTCTGTGCATATATTTTTACATACACACAGGAGTAAATAAAGTAGTAAAAGTTACGATTTATAATTTTTATGTATAATTATATATTTTTATTTTTAACTAGCAAGAATTTTTCTAATTTGAATTTTTAAATTGTTTACCTGTTAAAATATATATATATAGAAAAAAAGAAGGATCAAATTGATTCTAAATGTTCTACATGTCTATTTTTTTTATGTTTATCATATACTTTTTTCTGTTAATAAGTTAAAGCAAATGCAGGTTGTCATTGTTTGACCAAATTTTTAATTGTCATTAATGGATAGAAATGGTCATCCTCCTTTGTATTTTATTTTTAAAAATAAAAATATAAAGTCATTAAATGCCAATATCCACAGAGGTAAATCTAAAGCAATTATATTTTAGAATTGTTTGTTTTAATCTTTTGTAAGAGAGGAAAGTGAAAACGCTTTCCCCATTATCTTAAAATTTAGAAAATTGGTGTAAATAGAATTCCTTGATCAATTAAGATGGTCTGAGTGGAAAATTAAAAATAAAAGATAAGAAAGAATAAGGCATACAAACCTTTACTCATTGTTGTGATTCATTAACCAAGAAATTAGGTGCAGCTGATGAAATAGTGACAGGGAAGATACTCAAATTATATTGTGATGAGTGTGATATAAAACTGTTCAACAGGTAGGTGCTGGAAGGGTCTCTTTTGCTCTCTTGACCTCTTTTCACTAGCCTTATCTGAAGTATTTTGACCACATTGCTATGTTTCATTGTTGGTCTGCTGTGAAGTGCTCAGGTGGTTAAGTATTTGACCATGGGTCTAGGAATACTGTCTGACTGATATTTGTTCATTGTAATTTGCTAAGGCTGTTGATTAAGGCTTTTTGAGAATTCGTCTGGAGAATTAAGAAGAAGTTGTTCATCAAACATAAAAGAAATTGGTAATAATGGACCAGAGCCAAACCTCACTATGAATGAAAGTTTCTCAAAAGTTGTGCAAATAATTAGCAGTTTGTTATTGCTGTAATAAAGAAGAAAAATATTGTAGAAACCTGAATGAAAATGAGGATGCCTAAATTAGTCAGTATGATAAAGATGGAGTAAGCTCCCCATGTCAGTGCACCTGCCAGACTCTTTCTATGCTGCCACCATGTAGCCACCAATGCCAGATGATTATGAATACCTAAATGCCTATATTTTTTTTAAAAGAAGGGAAATCCTCACTGTCCTGTTGTCATGTTTTACAGCACACTCTGAAATTATGAAGTCTGGAGGAAGAAACCAGAAAGAAGCTGGAGGGTATAATTTTTTGGGGTTTTTATTTTATTATTATCAGTATGCCTTCATTATATGAATTTTATTGATATATTTTTTATGTATTACATGTATGTTATCTCATTTTTCCATCAAATGTTTGATTTTTCTATTTTAAACAACCCTCCCACATTAATTTTAGAAAGTTTAGATGCATGTACATATTGTATTTTCTTTTTTGTTCTTGCTTATAACACATATATGCACATAGTAGAAAGAAATTTAAATTACTTGAAATTGTATATGATTTTGCTTTTGTTTTTGTGTGCTTTTGATTTCTACACAAACGCACACTTATAAAATGTTTAATAAAGAAATGGGAAGAATGCGTATGTCGACATACATATGTTTTTTTATTATTATCTGTAAGAAAAGTAATTATTAACCTCTGTGTGTGTGGGTAGAAACTCAGACCATATTATTCAAGGATATTTAGATGAAAATAGGGAGAGGATAGTTCTGTCCGGAAATTAAATCAGTACTACTCATAGATTTTTCTTTTATTATAATGCTTGTGTTAATAAGGTATATTTTATTCATATGTGTAAATGATAAAACAGGCAAAACTCACTATATATGTATATATTGCCACACACAGCAAGCTAAAGTAATCAATGGATTCTAGAAGGCTTGTGCATAAAAGCTCCTCACTGATGAAGGCCATAAGCCAGAAACTAGTCTGGGGATATTGGATGCGTAGGCACTAGATGGGGATTTTATGCACAAGCCTTCTGGCATTCATTGATTACTCTAGCTTGCTGTGTGTGGCAATATATATAATGAGTTTTGCCTGTTTTAACAACAGTTATACACAAGCATAAGAGGAGGTGGTCATGTGATGTGTAAATGATGATGGATCATTTGGGGAAATTCTTTTTAAATTATTTATTTATAAGTGTTTCATCTTATTTCTCTCTCTCCAACAAGATTATACAATTTTTCTAATCATATCATAATCTACTATTTACCTGAGATAAGTAGTTGACTGAGTAAAGCCTATGAGATGATTCTTTATTATGGTATTAAAAGTTTGTTGACATTTGCTGATATCTTTTCTTTTAGTTTTATTTTGTATACTTTATTGATAGTAATATATCCTTTCAGAATGGGTTTTCTTTTTTCAAAAGTAGCACATAAAGGCAAGGTTAAAATTCTGCCTTTCAAAGAAATTCTACATTCAAGATCATGATATCAATTAGCATGGTAATAGAGTTTTGGTAAGGGAGATATCAGGAAATATAACTATATTTGGTTTTGTCTCTCATTTAAAACTTCAATTACATAGCTTTAATTCAAACTAGAGTTTAGTATTGAGTTTATTTAGATGTCGTATTCTGATGTGTCACAGTAACCTCATGTTCAATTCTGTGAGCATGGTATGAATCCACTGGGTAGGCATTGACTAGTACATTAACAATTTACTTCCAGATTTAAAGTCACACTCAAATTTCTTTAATAACATGAGTTTTTTTATTTATGTCTAAATAACTGGTAATGAATAGTTGGGAAGAAAATATTTTTCAGGATTTTAAAATTTCATCTGTCTCCATCACATGATTATAGCTTATATATTGGTGTCACAGTAACATATTCTTTTACCATTTCCATGACATTTACTTTATGCTTTAGTAAGTAACAATAGATGCCAGGTATCGACTTAATAAGTCTATCATCTGGCATCTATTACTACTTCCTAAAGCATACAGTAAGTAGTATAGAGATAATGAAAAATTATTATTTTTCAATTTATAAGTTTAAAAAGTCTTATATTTTAAATCATTTTGTGAGTGTTATGATTCAGTATTTTATATTTTAATGTTTTAAATATTGTTCAAAAATTAAATGATAAAAAACAGCAAAAAAAGTCATATTTGAATTTAAAATCATTCCTAAATTTCATTAACAAGTGAAAGAAATTTATTTGAATTTAAACTTCCATTCAATTTATATTTCAGCATGGTTTTGTTTTACAATTTTAGATATAACCTTTGTATTTAGAAGATCTAATAACAGATTTCCATATAGTTCATTATGTGCAATGTTTTTAATTCACTCTTGCACTTTTTATATGAACATGAGTATTTTTTATACTGATGCAATATGAAGTGATTTATTTTGCAAACTTTCTGTCTATAAAACTTTCATTTCATGAAACACCAAAATATCTTATCAAATTGTTCTACAATTAATTAATTATGAATGTACAGAAACATGTAGAATAATAATATGAAGAATGAAAACTCCCCATATGATGCTCAGAGATTTATTTTATTGCATTAATAGATTTCAAGTTAAAATAATTTTATTTAGAAATATTTTTATATATTATTAATAATAAATTAACAAAAATGGTAAAAATTATATGAATATAAAATCATAAATTTATTTATATGCAAAATTTATGTATTTAAAAAAGTTTCACAAATATGTACATCAATTATATAAAAATGTGTATTAACAAAGTAAAAATATTATAAAAATGGTTAAAACTTTATGCAATTGCAATATTTTATGTACAGAAGAATCAACATATATATATATATAAGTGTACAAAGTAAATATCTGGAAAAAAAAAAAATTTAAAGTTTATATTGGAATTTAATCAATTTAATATTAATGAGTACCAAACTCTCCATACAGTAGTGCATTAATCTTTATTATATATGTAAAATATATTTACATAAAATTTCATAATTATATTTTTATGTAGAAAATGT
This sequence comes from Epiperipatus broadwayi, assembly GCA_028023455.1. Taxonomy (NCBI): domain Eukaryota; kingdom Metazoa; phylum Onychophora; class Udeonychophora; order Euonychophora; family Peripatidae; genus Epiperipatus; species Epiperipatus broadwayi. The sequence continues at coordinate 1,213,047 of JAQFVV010000023.1, forward strand.
AGCCATAAATAATAACTTAAATAATTGCAAGTTGTTTTATTTTAAATATAATACAAAATAACTTAATGATAATAGAAAAACATATAGTGATATATTAAATTATACATAATAAAAATATTAATTACATGAAATTATATATATATATACTTATAATCATTTTTGACATATTTTAAACTAGTATATTTTTAAATATAATTTTAATATAATTTTTCATTTTTTTATAATATTGTAAGTTTTTTCATTTAATAGATAAATTGTTTAATAATTTAGGAACAGTGATTTCTAATTCTAGTTTCATATTTGTTGTAAGATTTTACAAAGACACATCTCAAGTTATTTTGCAAATATTTGTTGAAAGTATTACCTTTTTTTTTCTATATTTATATTGATTTAATAATAAAATATTTTATAGCCAATTGTTTTACATATATCATTGTCTTCTATTAAATTATACTGTAATGTTAGTAGCTCTAATATCCATTTATTCCATATCTTAATAAACACTTGAAGGAAAACATTATTTATTATGTAAAATATTGTTATAAAATATCTAAATTTATTAATTAGAATGTTACTGTGATGGTTCCAAGATATTTTTTCATCTGTTATCATTTTAAGATCTAATATATTTTATTTTTGGACATTTATTATCAGCACACATATTATTTTATACATGCAATCATGTTAACAGTAATATATATTAATAATTTTATATTTCTTGTAAGGTGAACATGTTTAACATACATTTTACTTTTCCTTCATTTATATCAATTCCTTTATCAAATGTCAATGAACAAATTTGTCAAAGCATTCTTAACAATTTCTTATTGTAATGTCAATATTACAATTTACATCCATGGTAATAGAGTCAGCCATCTGCATAATGAAAATTGATTCTTTATTACTAATATTTCCCATTTATAAAAACCAGAAACAATAATCTAAGCATTGTATAGAACCCTGAGTATTCTATAATTTTTTTTGTTAACTATACATTTAATGTTTTGTGATAGAACAAGTATTATTTAAATAATTTTTGAATCATTAGCAATGTGCTTCTTATTCCACAATTTTCTAAATTAGTTTTTTTTTCAATAATTCTTATACAATTTTTTTTTATATAATCCATTTTTGTATAAAGAAAAAATAGACATCATAGTTATATTTATCTTTTTAAAATTTTTACTTTTAGTACTAGATAAAATATGTTCTAACTATATGCAGAGTAATTATACTATCTTTCTTTCTCTCATTTTTTTTTATTATTTGAAGAAGTAATCATTTAACTTAAAATTGCACGCATAGTTCATTTACTGATGTTATATTATTTTAACTTATTTAATTATAAGAAAAAAAAAACACCCAATATTTTTAAAGTATATGTTTGTTGTTTGTTTATTCATTATAATGAAATGAAAGTTTGATGATGTCTGATAGAAATAAATAAAGCACTTTATGACAGTAAATAAAAATCATTTAGTATAAAAAGATGTCCGATTTATTTATTTATTAAGTCATAAATGTACAAAGATAACTTACGTTTTACTCTTCGTTTTGAATGGACTATTCCAATAAACAAGATGAAATAAGAATAATTTGATTCTGGTATTCTCAATTACATTTATCTAAATTACTTTAGAACAGCCGGCAGAGAATCAAATCAAATTAGAAATAATTGTAACAAATACAAGCTTTTATCACTTACATGTGCTACATATTATTACTAAACTAATTTCCTTCTCCTAAGTAGAAATAATTTTGTTCCTGTTTAAAACTACACATATTCTGTAAATTTATATATTTTGTAATTAGTATTCATAATTTTATAATTTTTATTTATTTAAAAAGAAAAATAGTAATAGATTAATGACAAAGCAAATACCCCAATTAATTATGGTTAAATGATACCAAACTTGAGATAAATGTCTGAGATTTTATTCTGCAGAATAATTTAATAGATTTTATCTTTAAATGCTAACTCCAACTCAAATATCAACAACTAAATTAAATCATTGGTAATGAAACTACATTAAAGTAAAGATATTAAAAAGTATTATTATAGAAATGTTCTCTTAAATAAAATATTTATTTGTTAAATTGTAATCTAAATGACTTTAAACTCAAGATATAAAATCAATGAGAATTTATTGATATAACAATTCATATTGTGGCTATAGATTTATTGAATAAAGATTTCATATGCCAGAGACCCACTAATTAAATAAAGTTTTAAAAGGATAGAAGAATAAATCAGATGGCTGAACAGAAAGCTAAAAGATACTAGAAAGTAGCATACTACTGGAGTACCAAATTTTAATTATACAACTCTGTTTTATGCAATGAATCTGGCTATCCAAATGTTAAAAAATCACACTAGATATTTTTACAAATTATTTTTGATTTATTTTATGTATTCTTATGAGCTTATAGGGTTTGATATTAATACATGTTTAGTGTAGTTAACTTCTATATTGTGATTATTTATTATATATTATTCTATAAATAGTTGGGAATATAACATGATTTTTTAATGTTTATATAAGTTGCTTAGTCATTACAGTAAATTCTAAAACATGACTGTTTATACAAACACTTACTGGTTGGACACAATTTTGAATAACTAAGGAAACAGATAACTTGATGGAGGATTAATTCATATAGAAGATTTTGTAAAATTTATTTGGGAATGCTGTTGCAGAATTGATGCAAAAATTAAAGTGGATTAATCTGATGAGAAAAATAAATAGTTTAAGTTACAAGCCAATATAGAAAAAATAATTTTGATAGGATAATTGTGCATACAATATTGTAATATGAATAATGTCAATGATTAGAAAATATATTTTTCATTTGTTGAGATATTTTTTTTCTTAACTAAAATAGATAGTGATAAAACTAAAGTTTTATTTCATTCTGTTTTTTAGTTCTAAAGTTATTGAAATTGCAAATAGGCTTTACACATTAAATGCTTCTGAAAGTATGACATATATAATGTTAAATAATTGTTTCAGCCCAATACTTTCATGTAGTAACTGTATGTGACTCTTTATGATTGATCAAGTCTTGCATGAAAGTGGTCTTGAGAGATGACATATTTTTTCAATAGTTATTGGTCAATCTAGAACTATAGGAAAGCTACAAGGAGAGACAGAAAGTTTTATAAGAAAGCAAAGAATTTCAAATCTCAATTTTATATTAAAAAACAACACTGACTGCCGTTTAAAACGTATATTTTTCTTATATAAATAAGTAGTCAAAAAATCAAAATCAAATCCACAAACAAGATATATGGAATTGTACTATTAGAATCCAATATTTTTTTTTATAAAATCCAAAAATTTATCTGCAAATTATAAAAATATATACAAGAAACTTTCAGAAGATGCAGCCAACATAGCAAAACTTTTCTCTGAAAATTAAACTGAAATAATACTGGTGAAGGTTAGAAACCAATGAATATCTAATAAATTTGTTATGTCTACATTTCCATATGATTGTTAAAATTAATAACAGGAAAATTCACCACTGAAAATTTTATCAAACAGAATAACCACTAAATAGAGAGTTGTTCAAAGCACTCAAAATCACATTTAATTTAGGAAATCAAATTTTTATCAAAGTAAGTAAAAATTGGTAAATATATAAAAACCTTTAGGTGAATCTATTGGAGATATTGTTAAACAAAGAGAAAAAATTAAAGAAACTCTACTGGAGTTGGTTAAAAAAGTTATCCAAGGGGGAATTAAGACTGTGGGGTGTTTATAGAAATATAGTTATCAAAGATTTATTACATGATTCATATCCATTTCTAAACATAAAAAAAGTTATTAGTCTTGCATAAATATTTTTATTTTGTAAAATTGGATCGAAATGTAGAAATCCACCAATGTCTTTAGATGAAGAGGCAGCCAGAATAATGACACTGCCTACCCATATAAAAATTTTCAAAGGTAAGGATTTTTTATTTCAGTATTACAACTGTTTTCAGAAAAAAATAGTTTTCATTGCTAGATATTGAAATGATTATTTCTTTCTATGATAGTTAATAATAATTGTAAGCTCAAAGAAGAGTTTTGAACATGTTGAAATATATATAAATCACAAAAAATGTCTTTGAGAAGATAGGGAAATCAACTTGTTTATATTATTTCATACCAAGAAAAATTATCATTTTCTTAGAAGATTAAAAAAGATTAAAATATAGCAACTCCCAAAAATGTAAAATAGTCTCAGATTTTCTTAGATTAGTTAACTTCTTTGAGAGTTTCCATAAGTGAAAATTCTATGTTGAAAAACCATTGAATGAACTCAAGAAAGAAAAATAAATAGTGGAGTATGGAGCAAAAACAAGCTTTCAAACGAAGTGAAGCATTAATGAGTTCAAAAGATTTTTGATTATGTACATTGACTACAGATGCTCTGGAATATGGAATAGAAGCAGTACTATATGTATTACTTCTGAGGATGAAAAACCAATTACTTATACTTCAACATTATTCCAGTTAGATAAGAAAGGCCTAACTATAATAATTGGAATTAACTAAAATGGTAATAGATTTAAACTCTTTTGAGATAAATAAATAGTTAGATGGATGGATGGATAGGCATACAAGAAGTCAAACAAACAGGCAAATTGACAGGAGTGAATGACGTCATAAGTTGTAAAAGTTCAATAGTTTCTTAAAATGTATTTATTAAATAATTTAAGTATGGCTGAAAATAGGATTATGCTATATAATTGTAACTATTTTACTTGTGTAATTATAATTTAGCTTAATATGAATTTAGATCCCTATTTATCTATTAATTCTATTATTGAAATAAAACTCATTATACTTTACTGAAAACTTTGTTTAATGAAACATAATAATATTTTTAATTTTATTTTATAAAAATTCAATTCAATTATAATAAATGATATTATCCAGGCAGAAAGTGTATAAAATATATTTAAAAGATTTTCAGACTATGGTTAAACATATTTTAGCAAATCTGTAATTATAATATTTTTTTCTCACTGTTCTTACCTTAAGTTTTAGTTCTAAGATTAGCAATTAATAATACAAGAGAATGTCGAATGTGCTTGAATATCACATAAGAGCACAGTTATTATATTATTGGCAACTATTTATATTTTAGTAGAATGATTAAGTAATCATTAGGTTTTAACTAAATTTTAATAAATAGTGTTTGGAAACAAGTCTCATGATAGTTTGACTTAGTTTTTTGTTTATGGATTTAGAGCATGCTGTAATAGTTGTTCCATAGATTTATAATAAACCACTAAAGAATTTAATGTTAAAATGTTGATAATATAATACTAGACTTAACATAATTTTTTAAATCAAAAAATTGTGTATAATATAGAAAGGAAATTGTATTATATTTCAGAATTCGTATGCTAAAGAATATTAAAAAATATATTAGCTTAATATAAATTTTCTAATAGTTTTAACATATTCGTATTTTTGAAATATTGAATTTAAGATTGTCCTTAATTTATATTTTCAAATTATTATTTCCTGTTAAAACTTAATAGTCTTTTTGTTTAATTTGTAATACCTAGAATACATTCTTTGTACTAATTTATTTAGTTGAAAATAAAAATAAATTAGAATTAAAAAAAAAACAACAAAATTTTAGATAGAATCAACTTGTTAAAAATTATATACAATTATGTTTAATTTATTATTGAAATAAAGCATTTCAAAAACAGTATTTATATTTATAAAATAACTGAATTTTATTCAGATGTCAAATGTATTCATAAAAATAAATGTCACGAATATATTTATCTTTTAATTTCATTGAATATTGCAATGATGGACAAATGTGGTAGTCGGGTTAAATGTGACTCCAATTGCAATCCGATTTTATTTTTATTATTTAAGATATTTTTCTTTAATTGCACAAAAATTCGTAATTGTTAAAAAATTTTATCAAACATTTTTATTACTTATTTTATTAAAAATTACATCATGTATGTACAACATATTATTTTCAAATATATTGGCAAACTGCATCATCAATAATATTCTATCCCATGGATATAGAGAATAGTCACATCATCAATTTATTCATTTTTACACTCTATTGTCTTTCCAGCTCTTCAATTCCATTTAACTCTTTCCATATCTTATATTATTTCAACTATGTCAATCTTTCCATCCTTCTTTTCACAGACTATTTCCTCCAAAATCTCTTTCATTAAACTATATTTTCTTCTTAATTAATATATGTCCAATCCAGTTTCTTTTTCTAATTTCCTCAATCAAACTTCTTTTTTTATTTACTCTTTTCCAAAATTCTTCATTTGTTATTTTATTTATCCAACTGATTTTTTCCATTTTTTTTCCCATGTCTACATCTTAAAGGTTTCTAATTAATAATTTTATTACTCGTTTTTCATATTTCACAACCATACAATAGCACACTCCACACATAGCATTTAATTAATCTTTTTCTTATTTCTTTCTTCAAAGTTCACAAAATATTTGTTTTTGTTAATAAATGCTTTCTTTGCCAATAGTATTCATTTAACTTTATCTTCATTTATTCTATCCTCACTCAACCAACTACCCACATATCTAAATCTTTTTACCTGTTGAACTATGTTGTCATGGATTTCAATTTGCAGTCCTTTTTGCATATCTCCCTAACTATAAATATTTAATCTTCTCAACATTAATCTTCATTCCATATTTCATACATCTTTTCTTCAATTTATTCAACATTTTCTGAAGATACTTTTTATTTTCAGTTATAAGTGCCATATTATCTGCAAATCTTATACATTTTATTATTCTGTCTTCAATATTTGCTCCTCCACAGTCTAAATAATTATTTAACATGTCTTCTAAATAAATATTAAAAAGAACTGGTGGCATACAGTATCCTTGCCTAACTCCTTTTTCTAGTATCACTTCATCAGTCTCATAATTCTTCAATCTTATTTTTTGCCCAGTGGACATATTCCAAATCAATCTTTTCTCTCTTTCCAAAATAGTTTATTCCAGATTACTCTATCAAATGCTTTTTCCAAATCCACAAAACATTTCCCAATTCTTTTATCTTTCAAAATAATGCAGTTGTTCTAATAACATCAATAGCATCTCTTGTCCTTTTACCTCTCTGTAAACCAAACTGTTCTTTAATATAATACTCTATCTTCCTATAAATTTTTTTGAGTTAAAATCCTCAATAAAACCTTAGAAGCATGGGTTAACTAACTTATTACCTTGTATTTTTTTACATTTAACAGCCTTTTTTCTTTTATCAATTGGAATCATTATAGTCCTTAAAATTTTTTTAGGCCAAACTCAATTATTATATATCAAATCACAAAGTCCAACTATTTCCTTCATAGAAATTCTCCATTTCTTTCAAAAATTCTATAGGTATTGCATCAAATGCAACATCCTTACCATTTGTCATTTGTGCAGTTGACTTTATTACTTTATCTAGCAATATATCCATACCTTTATAATCTACTTCAATATCTTCCTCATTTTTAAGTTCATAATTAATTAAATTATTTTTGTTTCTAAATAGACATTAAAGATATTCTTTCCATCTTTTAATGTATTACTGCTATCAGTTAATCTCTTTCCATTCTTATTTACATTTTCACTTGCTAACCATGTCTTTTCTCCCAAGTGACATTTCTAATTCTATCAAATACCAAATGTCTTTTCACCTGTTGAAGCATTTCTATTTCTCTACATTCTTGTTCTATGCATTTTTTTTTTTGCTAAATCTGTTTTGTTCTTAGATCTTTATTAATTTTTCTATATGCATTTTGCTCTTCCTCACTATTGACATTCTTCTATCTTCTCTGTACTTCCATGTGTGTATGGAGTGATCATGTGTATATTTATGATTTGTGCAATTTTGTGATTATATAATTCAGTGATAGGTTTTCTATCAGCTAAATGTCCCATTTTCATATTTTTTCATGAAATCTGTTAAGTACACTATTTTATTATGCAATTTTTTCCTATGGCATTGGTGCAAGCTTTCTTAAGATATATGTATAGGTTTAGAAAATAATTTTAATTGTTTATAATTAATGCACTTAGTTTCATGTAAAAAAATTTCTTGAAAATAAAACTGGAAGTCATTTGCTTGATTTTCATTATTGTTTCTAATTTTGCTCATAACTAATAATAAAACAGACATTCAAGAATTATCAGGAAAATATCAACCAAAAATAAATATAGTCCAAAATTGCTTTTAATTATTCTAAATTGTTTTTATTTTAAGAAATCCTGTTTCTTGGACAGTTTGTTGCACCATTTATGAATCTTTTAAAACAAGAATTAATACTTAGACATTTTTATTTTAATAAGTATTTATTTATGTATGTTGTTTGAATTTCAAACTTTGGAAATAAATTTACTTAAATTTTTTGATAACTCGACCTCAGAAAATATATATATAAGAACAAGAAAATAGAAGCTTTCAGGAAAAAATGGGTAGAAAATTTTACTTTTATTGACAATAATGGAAAGTCATTGTATCTTATTTGTAAAGTTACAATTGCAAACTATAAAATAAGCAATTTATGTTGACATTATGAAATAAATCATCCCCCACTTTTCAGCTTAATATCCACACAATTCAAAATTGTGAACAGAGAAACTTAAGTCATTGCAATCAGGTCTTCATAAGCAACAAGAACTCTTATCTTCTTTTAGTCATGAAGATGAGAGAACCAACAAAGCTAGTTTTTTAATAGCTTGGAATACTGCTCATGCCAAATGTCTGTATGGAGAAGAAGAATTTATTAAAAGAAACTTGGAAAAAGTGATTAAAGTTTTGGATCCAGATAATACAAAGCTGCATAAATTGATGACCCAAGTTCCTATGTCACACCGTAGAATTGACCACCATATTAGTGAAATTAGTAAAAATCTTGGAAATAGTTTGATGTGTGATTTGAAAAATTGTAAAGCATTCCATTTAGCTCTCAATGAGTCTACAAACATTCAGGGTGTTCCAGAATTGGCTGTTTTTGTCCACTATATATCTGAAAATGTAAATATAAAATAAGAAATGTTAGACTTACTAGTTCTTACCAAAACAACTCACAGTATTGATGTCAAAAATGCACTTGATGAGGTAATGAACAGGTTTGAACTGTCTTGTGATAAACTTGTAAATGTTGCAAATGTCAGAGCCCCTGTAATGATAAGGAACAATCTTATTGATTTTTTTAAACAACAATCCTAAAATTCCATGCATTGTACCTTTTCATTGTATAATTCACCATGACCATCTCATAATTAAATACTTGAAATATGAAAATGTGTGGAAATGTGAAAACACATTGTCACTTTAAGAACTTTTTAGAAGAATTAAATGACAAAACAGATGAATTGCCTAATGACCTCTCCTTATGATATGTTATAAGATGGCTGTCAACTTACAATATTTTGAACAGTTTTGTGGAAATCCTATCATAACATTTTTAAAAGAAAAAAATATCCTGAATTAGCAAATTAACAATGACAAACTCTCCCTATTGCAGTGATCATCATGTAATAAGTGGCTTACTTATAAAATGAAACTTGGCTTTCTGACTTAATGTTCATTACAGACACTAAGGAATATTTGCAAACACTTAATTTGACTTTACAAGAAAAGGGCAAACTGATTAGTGATTTGCGACAAATTGTATTTAGTTTTGATGCTAAACTTTGGCTTTTTGTGCATGATCACTTTCCATGAATAAAAGCAAATATAATTAATATCAAAGAAGAAAAAATATGCAAATGTAAAGAAAAAGTGGAAGGATTGCAAACGGATTTCAAATGCAGGTTTGAAGTTTTGAAAAGTTTTAAATACCAATTTATCTGTGATATCATTGAAGATGTATTTCCAATTTCTAAAATAATACTTGTCAAAAAAGTGGATGTTGTATTGGAGTTATTAGAGATGAAAAAGATCAAGGATTGCAAATGTATCACAAATATGGTTTTCTAATTGAATTTTGGAAACTCATGCAAGAATCAAAATATTTACTGTTAAAGAAAGCTGTTTGTCATCTAATTTTAATTTTTGGTACAACATATATGAAGTTTGTGAAGTTGAAATATAGTTCATAGATTACTAATTATCTCAGAGAATTGCTGTGAACTGCTTTAACAAATTATATAATAAATTGCAAAGATTTTTATTAAATCTTCTTTAAGTGTTATACTTTTTATTAATGAATTTTTATTATTATATTTTATTTTTACTATTAAAGCTTTGAAATAATTATTTTGTATTTTACTTTTTTCCCTTAATTATATTTTCTTATATACTTTCTACAGCAGTTAAAATTTATGTAGATTATATCATCATATTAATTAAGTTAAATAAAATTTGACTATATTATTTATTTTTATGTACTTAAATGATATGTTGTGTCTTTACAATATGTAAAAAACAGCATGTGGCTCTCGTTGACTTTATGTGTGTCCACCCCTAGAATATTGAGTAAATTTGACCTTAAATCAGATATTAGAATAAAATTGCTTTTAATTTCTCTCTTCAAATTATTATTTCCTGTTAAAATCTAGTAATTTTCTTATCTAACTTTAATATTGTGAATACATCCGCGTATTAAATTATACTGTTAGAAGTAAAAAAAAAAAATTTTTTTAAAAATTATACACAATTATATTGAATTTATTATTAAAGTAACGTATTTCAGAAACGATATTTGTAGTTGTTAATATATAGCTTGTTTTAAAATAAAAGGTATACTCATTTAAATGAAAAAGATTGCATTTAAATGATGTCTAAGTTTAACCTAATTAAAAAATATAAAAAAACTTTTAAGGAGACTGAATAAGAATTGTAATAACCCAATAGGAAAAAAAAAAGGATCTATATTATCACAACATTTGCAAAGATTTTGAAAGAAATACTTCGGTAATCTTTTGGGAGGATTCAAAAGTTCAATCTCAATCATGCTTTGTAACAAAATTTCATTATATAGATTATGTTGGAAATGAAAGGAATGCGCAGAAAACCTTACTACAAGGATAACAATAATGAAGGAACTTTCAATAGTGTAAAATGAGGTCAGATTAGTCTTAAAATTATTACCAAAACTTAAGAATTAATAGTACTATGTCAAAAATTTTTGAAAAATTGAAAGAAAATCAATTAAAATGCCAAGCAAATTTTACCATGTAATCTCTCTAAAACTCTCAATTTATTTATGTCTTGCATTGGTGGTCGAGAGGTCAGCGTGACTGCCTTGCACTAGCAGGCAGTTGCCCGGGTTGTGGGTTCACGTCCCAGCCGATGCTATGGCACAAAAAAAAAACCTCAATTTATCTTTTTACACTAAAAACACATGGGGGTACTTATGTTTCCTATAACAGGAAACTAAGATTATGGTGTAAATATTTAGAACCAATTAAAAACCTACAATGCAAGGCAGGTATCATTCATATATTGGTTTAAAAAAATTGAAGAACAAAGATAACATTGCTGATAATATGCACAACAATTGAAAAAGTCATGATATATCAAAATGTAGTTAAAGATATTTTATTAATTACAAAAGGATACTTTATGCACCATGCTAAGTTATGGAATATTATTAGAAAAACATATATAGCAGGACATCTCATTGATATTAGGAAGGATCTCTATATAAAATGTAAAGCTAAATTAAAACAAGATGTTGTGGAAATGGGTACACACACTGACAAAGAAGAAAGCAGGATTGCTAATTGTCATTCTATTTATCAAAATGTATTCTGAATTATACCCTTTTGTATTTACAATATATTTTACAATAGCAGTACTCTGCCTGCTACCATTTGGAAAAGTATAGCTCCTTGTTTTAGAGTAAACTACAGGAGATGGAACTGTAATTGCCCTTATAAATTTTCTACCAGTTCGATCAACATCTTGGCAGCCTGCTTTATGAATAGGTCTGATAACACCTCCAAATGTATTTGATGTCACTTGCCTTATGCAAATATTTGATTCTGTAAGATGCCAGTTCTGAACATGGATGCCTTGCTCTGATACCATTTAGCTTTCATAGCTATTGTCTGAAGAATGGAGATTCCATCTTTCAACTTTATGATCCTATTTTCAAAAAGACTGACTATTTATTATCAGAGCCTCAGTGATGATCATTGCCTATTGGCTTGTTCTTCCTATTGTCTATTCATTATCTATATATATACATGATGTTCATAGCAATAATTGCTCAATCCTCTCTAGATAAGATTGAATCTGGTCTAGTCCATTATTTGAAAGCAAGATGTGATATGACATTCTCCTCCCCCACTAAAATTAGCTCTAGTGAACATAGTCATGCAAGTGCATTTTGACTTTACCCTGCTTTGTGATCTCAGCCGATAAATTTTAATTATCCATCGATCTTGAAACTATAGGTTCATCATAGCTAGCTGATGACTCATCACTGTTGGTTTGTGACTCTTTGTTATCTGATGAGGTTTTGCTGATGGCTGATGATATGTAATTTACCTTATATGGTTTCTGTGGTGATGATGTTATTGTGCATCAGTACTTTTAACCACCATTGTTGATAAGTACAATCGACACTGCTGGAAATCATTTGGTGGCTTCACTATAAATTTGACTTTTAACCACCATTGTTGATAAGTACAATGAACACTGCTGGAAATCATTTGGTGGCTTCACTATAAATTTGACAGAGCTTGGGTGCTGTTAGTAGAACTAGGCCTAAAAACTGATAAATTGGTTCTCAGATTCATATCAAATAATAGTTCAACTGTTATTATTCTAGTAACTGTGCTGGGTGTAGTGTGCTGTGCCAAAAGCATTAATCTTTTCAATCAGTATTTCAGTATGACCAAGGCTCTCAGGGTACAATGTTGGGCTGAATACTAATTCAATGCTATTATTGGCACAAAAATTTCTGAATGTTAAAATTAAGTAAATGTTCTGACATTATCTGAAACTATAGTTTTAGGTGAGCCATGTGTAGCAAATAGCATCTTTAGAGTTTTGATAGTTGCTGTGGATGGGAATAATATTTCCACCTATCTCCTACCATTTAGAGTAAGAGTCAATTACTATTAATAATAGTTTGCCCCTCCATGAGCCTGCATCATGAACATAAATTCTGGTCCAGGGAATTTCAGGTTTAGGCCACTGAACTGTTTAATTCTTTGCTGGCATGTTTTGGTTTATCTTTGCAATGCCAATAATGATGATCTTAGACTCAATGTCAGATACCAAAATGGGATATAACCCATATGATCTAGCTAACATATTCATTCTCATGATTTTTGGATGCCAATTGTGTAACATGTTGAGTGCCTGGGATCATGCCACTGGAGGAATCACTATTATTGATACCCGGATACTGCAGCTGTTTTCAATTAACAATTCTGAATTTAGTAGCCTAGATGCAACTCATAAGGATTTTTGTTTTTCAATATTGTTGGATCAATTTCAGAAATTTTTGGAAACCAATGTCATTAGTGGTCCATTGTCCTATGATTTGTTGTTAACTGTGTTTTTAATTCAAATCTATCTTATTAATTCATCAACTTTTTGAATTTACATTGTCTGCAGACTTTTCCCTCAATATATTCCAGTTTAAAATTATAATCTAATAAAAAATTTAATCACCTCAACATTTATGGTGATACATGATGAGGGATTCTTTTATCAGATGTAAAGATACCAAGCAGGATTTATGATTGGTTTGTAAAATCAATGATCAATCATGATTAAGTCCTCTTGGTCAATCTGAGCATAGTTTTTCTTAATTTTTCAGAAACACTTTGATGCAAATGCAATAGAGCAGCGTGATACATCATCATTTTCATGAGATAACACAGCACCTGTTCTCACTTTTGATGCAGTTTTAAGTTAATATTAGCACTCTTTCCTGGTTAGTTTTTAAGCCAATACTATTGAGTCTAATATTAGATGTTTCAGTTTTTTGAAAGCACTGTCATGCTCACTGTTCCACTTTCAGAAGCATTCTTGTCCACAATTTTGTATAGTGGTTCAGCAACTTCAGTGTCATAATAATCAACAGACTGTATTTTTTTTGTTCTCAGGTGAATTAGCATCTTTAATTGCTTTAATGTTTTTTTGTGTAGGATGAATGTCACCTTCAACTATCATAAGTTGCAGAAATTCAAGTTTTTTAGCCTCAAAAATGCATTTGTCCAAGTTTATTTTATTGCTTGAAGCTTTGAATTTGTCTGGGAGTTAAGAAATCATCAAACTAAGATAGTGCACCAGGTATTCCAGCAGAAAGTTGATCAATAACTTACTGGAATATTGCTTATGTGATTTATATTCTAAAAGGCAACTGATTCACTGTGAATAAACTTTTATGAATGATTATTGTCAACAGTGCTTTTACAGCCTGATCATCAAATGGTAGCTACAACTGATGGTGGTAAATAATAATCAGATACCAGTATTTATTGGTCATCCATTAATAATCACCATAATTTGCATATATTATTTTTATGATTGGGACAATTGGAGCAGTTCTTTCTGCACAGGCTATGGACTCAGTGGCTCCAGCAGCTTGCCACTTCTCAAGCTCAGCCTTCACTTTAGCCCCAAGGCCAGTGGCAGTTGTCAGAAATGACAATTTATCAGTTTTACCTCTTTATTTAATGGGAAATGGACTGGATGATCCAAGTACACATACAATATTTTATCAAATACTTCAGGGTAGTCACTTTTCAATTTGTGTATAGTTATGGACTGTCCTGCTTTAGTCACTGAAAACTTTCTAAGTGATTGAACCATCATGGATAATAAATTGCTATATTCACCTAATGATACAACCAGGGTAGATTATACTTATATATTGGACTATTTCCATCTTCTAATATTAAGTATTGAATGTCCTTAGAAAAATTAACATTATTTAAATTCTCTAATTACATTCAACAGTTAGTAATAGCACATAGGTTAGTATATTCTCAATGTTTTGAGAGAATTATTCTGTCTTCAGAAATATGATAGCCTGACTTGACAGCATTTGAATGGGAATTGAACCTGGATCCTTAAATAATGTAGCAGATCATATATATATACCAATGAACATATGTTTAATTGAGAAAATACAAAAATATTGTATACAGAGGAAAAAGTACAAAATAGAAAATTCAAAGAAGCTGCTCACATGATAATGGTATATAACTCCATAAGTCAAACAAGTGTGAATATGAAAACCAATAATTGATTTTGCTCTTATGATAAAGTGGAGAAATCAGGAGGAACCTCATTATAGATAAGTATATGAAATTTGTTTTGACTGTTGTCTTTGGCAGAATAGCTTACATGGTTAGTATTACCTTAAAATTCAATATTCAAGAATCTAAGGATCCAGGTTCAATTCCCATGCTTGTACAGTCACTGATCAGGCCAGAAATACCTGAAGAAGAGAGGAGAATATATCTCTCAAAATATTGTTCATATACGCTGTGTGCTTTTACTAACAGTTGAATGTAATTGGAAAATTTAAATAAAGTTAATTTTTCTAAAAACATTCAATACATATTATTAAATAATGGAAAGATTCCAATATATAATACAACTAAAATACCATCATCACAAACCATTAAGAAAACCAGGATGGATATATAGTTTTTATTAGGCATTGTAACTTTAACTCTTGTCTCACCCAAGAGTGTTATTTGATTGTATTATAAATATATTGGGCTATTTCTATCATCTAATATTAAATATTGAATGTCTTTAGAAAAATTTAACTTTATATTTAAATTTTCCAATTATATTTAACTATTAGTAATAGCTCATAGGTTAATGTATGCATAACATTTTGAGAGGTATTATTTTCCTCTTTTTTGCTGGTCTGACCAGTGATAGTACTAGCATGGAAATTGAATGCGGGCCCCTAGATTCTTAAATATTGAATTTTAAGATAGGCTTTATATTGGGCTATTTCTAGCATCTAATATTAAATATTGAATGTCTTTAGATTAATTTTATTTTCCAATTATATTTAACTGTTAATAATAGCTCACAGGTTAATATATGCACAACATTTTGAGAGATATTATTTTTCTCTCTTCTGCTGGTCTGACTAGTGACAGTACTAGCATGGTAATTGAATATGGGCCCTTAGATTCTTAAATATTGAATTTTAAGGTAGACATTCTATACTTAATGTTAGATGATGGAAAGAGTACAATATACAAATACAACTAAAATACCATCATTACACTCCTTCAGAAAAATTTTATGTTATTTGATTGCCTTGGCAATTACTGATCGTTTTGCTGCTATGATGCAACTGATTTTTTTTTTTATTATTAATAATAGCTCATGCCTTTTTTAACACAATTTTCACTGCAGACCCAGTGTTCATTTCCTTTGTTGCAGATGTATCATTAACAAGAATTCCGTATTTAAAAGCAGAGTTAATGCCTCTCACATTGTTTATATAGGCATTTTGTTTCTTAAATTTTAAATTGACTTTCTGACTCTTTAAAATGGACTCATTCATTCTGTTATTAGCAACTTATTTTTTCCATGTAAAACAAGTAGATTTTATGTGGCTGACATGCTTGCAATATGTACACACTGTATGCTGGTGTGGACATTCAGTATGTGCATGTATTGCATGATCACATCTATACCAATGCTTTTCACTCATTCTTGATTTATATGAACAGTGACTTTTACTTGTCATCTGGGTGCTTGAATGACATAGCTTTGTATTTGATAGTTTGAATGCTGTAGTTCATTTTTTTTCAATGGACTTGCTTGACTAGCTTGACTAGCTATTGATTCTGCTAAAATCACTTGAGAGACAATGGAATCAAATGTTATGTCAGAATCCATTAGATGGTTGCCTCTGAGACTATGGTCTCTCATTTAATGGATAAAATGATGTCTCAGAGCTCCATTAAGGAAATCTTTGAAATTGCATTTTAAAGTTAGTTCTTTAGTTAATAGCAAAATCTCCAGCTTTTCCCCCATCCCCTTGGGTACAGAGATTAAAATCGTATCTCAGCATTATCATTGGGGGTTTGGGAGTGAAAAAGTTAGTTAGTGAAGACTGTTCTTTGCTAAAATCCAGATCATCTGGCATCTTGGTCATTACTTAGGTTTTAAGAACCTCATAAGGAACCTCATAAGTCTAAAATCAAATTACAGAAATGAATGTGGTTAATTTTAAGTCAGGCTTTTTAATTTGATTAGCCTGTAAGTAGAAGAGTAGTTGAGCTTTAAAACTTGGTCAATTTTTTGGATAGGCTGGAACAAATTCTTCAATTGAGCCAATGTTAGTCATTTTAGTTTTTACTTTTTTATGACAAAAAAAAATAATTTTATTTATGAGAATAACCACTTGAGTTGGTTTTCAACTTTTATTTGATGATCTACAGTTTGTGTATCTACCAATCTTTTAATTAAAGACAAAATTTAACTACCAACTGAGGGACATTTTTGCTTTTATTAATAAGAAATAACCACTCTCGTTTGATTCTAATGACCTATGGGAACAAGACTTTGTTATTTTAAACTTTTTTCCCAACTATGAGGAAAAAAAAAAAAAATTATTTTGTCTCCTGCACCAAATCTACTGTATTTAATCTGGATTATATATATAAATACAAACATGTGTAAATACATTTTATATTATATTTATAAATGAAACATGAAAACAAATATACTCTTTCATATTTAAAATGTATTTTACAATGGCTATACTTTGCCTCTACCATTTGATGAAATATAGCTTCTAGGTATAGGGTGAATTACTAGAAGAAGGGACTGCAATTGCTCTTATAAGTTTCCTAAACTTCCAGCTTCATTTTGGCAGTCTGCCTAATGAATAGATTCAGTGATACTTTGGCTGTAATTGATAGCTTGCCTCATGTCAATGTTTGGTCCTAGCAACTTCCAGTTCTGAACATGGACTTGCCTCTCTGTATAAACCATTTAGCCTTGATATCAATTGTCTGAAGAATGGAGATTCTGCTTTTCAATTCTGTGACAGTAATTCTTTGACCGTACTTTCAGAAAGACTAACTATTTATTGCCAGATAACCTCATTCTTAATGATAACATTAAGATTCAGTGAGCATCATTCTTGCCATTGGCTGTGCATTATCTATCTGTACATGTATTGGTTCATGACAATGAATGCTCAATCCAATTTAGATAAGATGGAATCTGAACTAGGCCATTGTTTAAAGGAAAGATATGACAGATACATAAATGTCATCACACTTATTGCTAACAAAGGTGAAGACCCAAAGGCACTATTTAGGCAAATTAAATAGCAGAGTGAATACATGGGATTATGATTCATTGTAAAAAGATTATGAAAATGTTTAGCAGATGATTTTAAAATCTATGATAAAAAAACAATAACATGAAAATATCCATTAATCAAAATATTAATTATAGTGTAATACAGGTAAAAATTGCTGTGAAAAATATGGAATACATTTTTAGATGAAATTTTTTTTAAAAAGGTTAAAATTTTCAAACTGATATTTTCAGTAATAATCATGAATTAAAAATTTGAATACTGGAAGAAATTATATAAAAAAATACTACTAATAGTTTGAATTATGATACTGATAATATGTTTTGAGAATATCATTGACAACAAGAAACCATGTGAATAGATAATCATATTAGACTTGATCTTTTTCCAATGAATAAGATTAAGTTGAAATTGGCTTAAGTTTGGAAAATTATAAAGTGAACAAATTCATTAAAAAAAAGTGTAATCCTAAAAAAAAAAAAAAAAATTATAAAAAGATTAATCATCACGAATTTGAAAAATCAAACAGATGACAGTCAATATAGAGAAACGTTATTTACCAAGGATTAACATTAACTTGAGGACTTGTAATAAAATCAATAATAATAGAAATAATCAGTTCAATACTATTGATACTTTTCTGAAGAAAATTGGGGTTTCCTTTAAATGTATGAATTTTGTTTAATTTATATAGTTATTAAATAATTTGCCTATTTTAAATAAGTAAATATTGTTTTCTTTTTCAGACAGCAGTCCTTGAAATTCATAATGTCTTCAGAAAAAGAAATGAAGGAAATTTATGATGAGCATTCTGCAATTAAGCATTCATTTAGTCATGAATACAATGAACATTCTCCTGTTCTTAAAGAATCTTGTTGGTCTAAGGTACCAAAACGTTATATTGTGGCTATCATGGCATTTCTTGGATTTTGTAATACATATGCTTTAAGAACCAATTTAAGTGTTGCTATTGTTGCTATGGTAAACAATCATACAATTATTAAAAATGGAACAATAATTAAGGTAAATAATTTTTAAGATATATATATATGCATACACACATATATATCTATAACAGTTAGAAACAGAGATACATGTAATAAACTTGTTTAATCAAATTAATGAAATGTATGAATAAATAAATGTATTATAGCCATTCATATTAATGCAATACACATGTATTGGTGGATTACAATATTTAAATTAAGAATGTATGATTCTACTCAAGAGGTTTAAAATAGATCAAAAATTTTTTGAAACATGTTATGCATCTCTTTTTAGACATTTAGACAAGCAATTAAATTCTATGAAACAAATTACTATATATTAGTGATTTGTTATATCTAAAGTTAAGAAACGTATAGTTAGCTATGTACCAAATAATCAAATTAAAAAAATTTGACAAATCTGAATGAATTTTCTGTTGTAGAAGAAAATGCATTTAATGTCAAGTTAGCAGAGGCTATCTTTCTTTGCTTTGATATGGGTAACTTTTATAAATTTATTTATTTACACATTTATTTGTTTATATTAATGAATGTTATTACCAAAATACACCCATGCTCATATATATAAATTGTAATGGCAGAAATAAATCGACTGTGGCATCAAAAGCATATTCTAATTTGCAAAAATTTGTAAGTTGATAATAATGAACATCATGCAAGCTAGATGATTTATTTGCAATAATATGGATGACACCTTTTTGCCTGGTTACAATGGTTTTATGGCTTATAGTAAATATGCAAGTACATGACATAAATGTTTAATGCACACCCAATCCAACATCTATCAGTGATACATTTTGCATTAATTTTAACATAAAATAGAGGCATAAAATAAAATTTTGATTGGCAACCGATAACAATATTAACTTTATTATACATAACATACAAAATACCAAAGAAATAATAATAAAATAATAAATTAATACTTATATACTATTTCTTCACCATCAATAAAGGAATTTTATAATCTTAAAAAAAAATTCACTTATGTTAAAATACAAACTTATGTAGTTCTAAGGGTAACTGACAACACAAAAACAAACTATTAATACATCCTACCAAACCTAGCCCAGTTAAAATATAAGTGTAACTAATAAGTGATTAAATATATGCTATCTTTTCTTTTAACCATATCCATGCACACACAATAAATATTTACATCGTTAAATATCAAAGTAAATAAATGTTGCAATAAACTAATTTTCTTTACTTAATAAAAAGCATAGAAGCCTATTTAATGAAAGGGAATAAAGTTAAACACTTTAAAGAAATTGTTTAAATATATATTGAAACAGATATACTGTTTCACATATGTATTTAAAAGACCCCCCCTTCCAAATTAAAATGACATAGGTTAAATTTAAATCTGACTAGCAATATTTCAAAAATAAAAATAAAAAGACTAATTATACTAAATATTTTAAAGAAGAGGAAGAAATAATGAAATTTGACCACAATTGAAAATGATGTTTTGGTCAAATTAAAAGTAAAATCAAACTTTTTAAAATGAGAAAAAAAGAAAAGCGAATACATTTATATTTGCAATTAAAGGTATAGGTCTTTCTTTATTAATAATAATAAATTCAAAGTTAAAAATCATTTAAATAAAAATCTTTTTACTGCTTTCAGCTCATTCTATATTTCAGAAGAATAATTTGTAAAGCAGAATAACTGTAGGTGTCAAGTCATTGCCACAAGCAAGAGAAAATTAATTAAAAATTTGAAAACACCTAGCCAGTTAAGTAAAAACAGTCTGTTCCCACCAAAGAACTGTCCAATGAACTGGGATTAATGGCACAAACATGGATGAAAAGACACTAAAAAGCAATTGGATTCAGCAGGCACATCTGAGGAATCTGTTCTGATAGAGAGAAAAGTATAAATAGGTTGGAGATTTCAGAAAAAAAAGACAATTTTATTTTTGAGAGAGACGACTGTTTGATTGTTATTCTATATTTCAAAATCATGAAAGACAATTTTTTTATTAAGAATTTTGAGATTGCTAGAAAAGTGAATTGAACCATCAAGCAGCTCCATGAAGAATCAGTGTAATATGGGTGGTTAGCCCATTTTCTCTCTGTCCACTACCATGAAGTAAACCTCCAGGTGCCTGTCCAAGTCTTTAGTGCCATTCAAATTCAAGACCCCCCTCATTATTTTGAGAAACAGCAATAAATGAAGACCTTAGTTAAAAGGTAAGCATTAGAAAATAATTCAATTATTAATTCTATAATAGTAATAATGTTTCATCTATCAATTATTAATTCTATAATAAGTTAACAATAGAAAATTAATGAAATAATATGACAACATTAATTGCATTATATGTTCAAAATTATAAATGTTCTACAAATATGGAATGGCTGATAACAAACTTATGTGTAAAAATATAAGTCAGTGTTTGACTAAATAATAATTATCTACAAACATGAAATTGTTATATATCAGAATAATTAAACAAGGATGATTTATAAATGTTCAAATGCTTACCCGAATAATCCACATCTGGATAAAAGGATAAAATCGATCTAAAAATATATTTGACTGAATAATAAATATCTATAATTAAATGATGATGATTTATAAATGTATAAATGCTTACCTGAATAGCCCACATCTGGATAAAATGATAAAATTGATCTAAAAATATACATCTATGTTTGACTGAATAATAAATATCTATAATTAAATGATGATGATTTATAAATGTTTAAATGCTACCTGAATAGTCCACATCTGGATAAAATGATAAAATCGATGTAAAAATATACATCTATGTTTGAATGAATAATAAATATCTACAGACTTGGAAGTACTATATATCAGAATAATTTAATGACGATGATTTATAAATGTTCAAATGCTTGCCTGAATAGCCCACATCTGGATAAAATGATAAATTTGATCTAAAAATATACATCTATGTTTGACGGAATAATAAATATCTATAGACTTGGAAATGCTATATATCAGAATAATTAAACGATGATGATTTATAAATGTTTAAATGCTTACCTGAATAGTCCACATCTGGATAAAATGATAAAATTGATGTAAAAATATACATCTATGTTTGACAATAATAAATATCTATAGACCTGGAAGTGCTATATATCAGAATAATTAAAAGATGATGATTTATAAATGTTTAAATGATTACCTGAAATTGTTATATATTAGAATAATTAAAATGATGATGATTTATAAATGTTTAAATGCTTATCTGAATAATCCACATCTGGATAAAGTGATAAGATCTATTTCTATGTTCAACTGAATAATAATTATCTACAAACATGAAATTGTGATATATCAGAATAATTAAATGATAATGATTTATAAATGTTTAAATGTTTGCCTGAATAATACACATCTGGATAAAGTGATAAGATCTATGTCTATGTTTGACAATAATAATTATCTACAAACATGAAATTGTGATATATCAGAAATGCCTGAATAATACACATCTGGATAAAGTGATAAGATCTATGTCTATGTTTGACAATAATAATTATCTACAAACATGAAATTGTTATTAGAATAATTAAATGATAATGAATTATAAAGGCCTATATGCATATCTGAATAAACCACATCTGAATAAAGTGATAAAAGCTATGTATATATATACTTGATAAAAAAGCTTTTTGACTTCTTCACACAAGATGAACTGAAATGAGCTTTTATTTTATACAAATGATGAACTCTATTGGAAGGACTTACCAATATTTATTGTTAATAAAATTGTTGTTATTAAAAATTAATTTTAGTTGTTCAGTTCCATTTTGTATCACTAATCATTCATTACATCCTGCTCAGAAGAATCTCATGCCTCCTGAACCAGACAATGGTAAGTAAAGTTGTGGTGAGATGGAAATCTAGTGGCACCATTTGGAAAACCAAACACATAAATTTCTAGATGCTACCAGTCTCTATGGCGCTACATCCTCTGATGAGCAGGAAATATTGTTGTAAGTGGGGTGACATCTGCATTGGGGAATGCCAATCGATAGTTCCTTCCTGCAATATGCTCATCAGGAAATAAAACTAACCAAGAAGTGGGGTTGGTTCTTGTCTGGTTACAATATGTATACTAATAGTAGACTAATGATCAACTTATTGTATGTCATGAATTGAGACAGACACTAAGTAAGCATAGTCATGACCCAATGTCAAGCTAATCACTAAGCAACCAAGTATGGAAAATAAAATTAGAATTCAATCATGTAATTCTCATTTAAATTAACTACTACCAAGGTAATTTATGCAACAATAGGCAACTGCAACAATGTTGAAAGAAATGGCAAAGTTAGTTTACCAAACACAGGAAATTAAGCTCAGTATAAAAGCAAACAGAGTTCATTTCCATTGTCTTCTCTTTTTTTTTTTTATAAATGCATTAACCATAGAAATCAATAGTGTAAGACTGAATTTTTCAAATTAAAGGAAAATGGATGTCTTGGTCGAATATTCTGACTTGCAGATAGAAGTTTATTAGCATAAAACCATAATAAATTTAAATCAACATTTGAATTAAGAGAAAGTTGATAAATTTGTATAGCTTAATAAAGTAAATGGATTGTTTTCAAATTGATATCAGAGAAATAATATTATTTGAACATGAACAGAAAAGGAATAAAACATCATCAGCAATTAAACAGAATGAAGAAGTAATTTCTATTGCCCATAAAGCCACTAAATGCCCAAACCACAAAAAGTGAAAATTTAATTCTATTATAAATTGCTGTACAATGTATTCTGGCTAAATTAATATTGGCATAGGAGTGAGTGCCATTATCCCAAAGTGCAAAGAGATCATTTACTTACTCATGAAATGCATAATGGAACATCAGTTGTCCTATGCCAAATGTGTACATGGATCAAGAGGAAGAGCTACTGGAGAGAATTGACACAATGTTATTGTGATTGAATTATGTAAGGATTCCAACTCAAGGAGAGTGGTCAAAAAGGAGATAGATTGTATCCCTAAAGACATTGTTGTCAAACTCATGAACATTAAATAAAATGATTTAATGAAGCTTTGATTTTGTTATGTATTCTTACCATATATTTATAAAATTCTTTTTTTTTAATTTTATTTCCACACTTGGAAGGTAAATGTTTATAACTTGGAAGAGTCCATTATAAGTGGATGCAACAAAAAGAAGGGGGAATCATTAAGTTAGATGATTTTTTTTTGTTTATGTTTTAAATAAAGTTTAGATCGGCTTTCTGTAGCGACTTAACATTACTCATCATAATATGGGATACGGTAAGATCTTTAATGTTATTCCATATTAATTGCATACACTTATTACAGGACAGGGTTTACATTATTTGTTTGCTGTTAACTAATAATCATTATATGTTTATTTTTTTAGTGTAAATGATTAATATTCTTGTACAAATGCTCTTTTCTGTCAACAGTAGAGAATAATTAGAGTGATCCCCTAGAAGATCAAACACTGTTAATATTAAATTAGTTAGCTCCATGATCATTTTAATAATAATTTTTTTTTTGACTTTGTAAATAATTTTGCGTCACGTCATGTATTTGTACCTTCGGATCAGGGTATGGAATCACAAATATATTCAATTATTGATATGGTAGAAATCCATTCTTTGCACATATAATTATACTGTTTTATCTTGTTGAAGAGTTTTAAATTTTTTTTATCATGTTATTTAGTAAATGTTGTAGAATTTATTCATATTAAACTAGTTTCTAGTTTATTAAAATCATCTTGCATTCACAAATCCACCAGTAATCTATGAAATGTACTTACACATGCTTATATATTAATACTGAAATATGCTTGGGTGAAAATTTAAATCGATTTTGTAAATTATATAGAGGTGCTGCAGTGGTTAACCTATCTAAATTCATCCCTGAAGAGAGTAAAAAGGCTGAATTTTCCCTGAGCTTGAATACTGAGACATAACAATCAGAAAGGAGTGACATGTAGATGAACTAGCCCAAATTGCATCCATATTTAATGAATAAATCCAGAGCTAGTCCATTGGAGATAGATATGATCATAGGTTATTTATTTCAGCACAACATTGACAGCATCCTACCAGAAGAACCTAGGTCCAACTGCAGTGAGATGCACTCTGCCTTTATTAAGTATAAACACCTGGTCCATTACATCTGGTAGCCAAACTTTAGTAGTATGAAACAGGAAATTTCTAGGGAGGTTCAGCCATTGGACTGGAAATTTAAAACATATTCTTTTGCCAAATATCCATAATAAGAAACCTTAATGAATTTATGTGCATAATGCACACATTTACAAAAGAGTGAACCTCGTGTATTTAAATCACTCCCAAGTGAATGAAAATTAAGTTGAAAAGGTGGAATAATAAACTGAGATCAATAATAAATAAATATTAATGAATAAACAAAAATTGAAATAGATGAGCTAAAAATTAGGCATTAAAAGGAACATTCACAAAAACAAAAAGAAGAAAAGTTAAACATAAGCACTAAATAGTGAGGAGTGGTAAAAGACCTTATGGCATATATCCATTTGTATCTTCAAATGAAGAATTAACTTTGTACTTAACTATATAAAGGAAATCTAATGATAACCAGGAGTGGAAGATATTTAGTGTGGTTGTGAAACATTTTGAAAAAAAAAACCCAAAGTATTAATGATAGTCAAGTGTAAGATGCTACTATTAGCAGTGGGAAGAATCTTCCCATATTCAGGTACCTGGGAGGTCTGTGACCAAGATTAGTAACCCTTCACATGTCACAGACCAAGTGACACTTCATACCCAAGAAGCACTTAACAATATGGCTCAAGTATCTGATACTGGAATAGCACAGTCTATGGAAGATAAGATGATTGTGGTACTAATGCTCCAAATGATCATGGAAATGAACCAAAATTTGAAAGCATATTCAGGTACCTGGGAGGTCTGTGACCAAGATTAGTAACTCTTCACATGCCACAGACCAAGTGACACTTCATACCCAAGAAGCACTTAACAATATGGCTCAAGTATCTGATACTGGAATAGCACAGTCTATGGAAGATAAGATGATTGTGGTACTAATGCTCCAAATGATTATGGAAATGAACCAAAATTTGAAAGCATAGTCAGTACCTGGGAGGTCTGTGACCAAGATTAGTAACTCTTCACATGTCACAGACCAAGTGACACTTCATACCCAAGAAGCACTTAATATGGCTCAAGTATCTGATACTGGAATAGCACAGTCTATGGAAGATAAGATGATTGTGGTACTAATGCTCCAAATGATTTATGGAAATGAACCAAAATTTGAAAGCAAAATTGGACAGCAACCTAAGCAGTAAAAAAGAAGAAATAAACAATAAAAAGAGCAATATGAGAGCAAAGATGGATGGCATGAAAGAAGAAATAAAACACGAATAATATGAAGAAACAATCTGAAAATGGAAATGAAAGATGTAGAAACTAGACTGTCCACAGACATGAAACAACTGTCCATAAATCTAAGTAATGTCCAGAGGGATAATACTGAACTGAAGCAGGCAGTAGAGGAAATGAGAAGAAAACGCGATGAGAAGGATGCACAATGTTAACAATGATTTGAGGAGTTTAAGTGTAGCTTCATTAGTCAATTAGACCTTAGGTGCAAAGAGGTATACTGAAACCATAGAACATTTAGGGATGAGGTATGCACAGACCAAGAAAAACATTCAAGTCAAAGTCCAGAGAGAATTCCATAACATCCACACAAAGGTTGACCCAACTTTGTACATGACAAAACATCAAATCTGGAATGTGTAACAAAACCTTAGAGATCATGGCCCATAATTTAGGGTGTCTGGAGGACAAAATGGCCTCTACTGAAAAGAAACAACCTTGAATAAAGCAACTTTGGAGATAGAAAATGCAGATGAGACACATGATCAAATTGGCTATATGCATGAAGCCATCAGCCAAAGATTAGTACTTATTGAATCCCAGATATGCCAGAAAACAGAAGCCATTGGCATGTGATAAGCTGAGATGGGCCAAAGGACCCAGAATAATAAGGGAAAATGGAAAAATGCAGGAACAATCTAAAGATTGCCATCAAAGATTAATATGATAAGTGATCCCTGTTTGGAACCTACTATCCCACATCAGTCAATGTCCAGATATATTATCCTCTCAATTTTAACTTGGAAGGGATCAGCCCAAGTACATATCAAACTAATCCAGATATACAAATATCAATCCCACAAATAAACTCCATGGAGACAAATAGAATGTATAGCCATCTAAGCCAGATCATTGCAATCAACCAATTTGTGAGACTCAAGATCTTTAAGGTGTCAGCCAGTAAAACCCCTATTGAGCACCTTAAAAGTCTTAACCTCTACATCTGTGAATTGCAATTTATCAAAAGGTGAAAAGTTAATCATCATGTACAGCCACCATCAAGGGGATATTTAATGTGGTAGGAATCATTATTTCAAGCCTCCTTTGCTTTTGATGATTATCAGACCTTATTGATCAAGAATTTATGGAACAGAGACAAGCAAGAAGTCCTACTCTACCAATTGCTCCAGGAAAAATACTGACCAATACCAGGGGAAATGTTAACCAAATTCTTTTGCCTGCAGGTCACTAATCTAAGGACATCAATTGCATACCACCTGAGAACAAAATAATTAGAATAATTAAGAGGAATTTACCCCTTAGGATTGAACAGTCACTTTTGTGCATGAATGGTAAAAGCATTGAACAAGTTGTTGAATTATTAAACAGCATCAATTTAAACAATACTAATCTGTCCACTAGAGCTCCTGAAAAAAGAAAAGAAGTAGCAATTTTTAACACCATATTTTATAAGAAAAGGAAGAACAATAATGACCCAAGTTATTGGAAAGGGAAATCACTATAGGAATTTTCCCACATGCTTGGTCACCCAAAAAAACCAAAACAACAAGAATAAAACTGGGACAGGTCCTCCCAATAGACCAGGGAAATCCCCAAAATCAGGGTGCAATAACCAAGCACCCAAGGTCTAACAGAAATCAACCTAGAATGGTACTTGAAGCCATGTTCATCATCTCAAGAAACCAAAGGGATAATGAGGAGTGTAGCCATGAGAAGACAAAGCAACTAATTTCATTTTACAAAGTTGCCCCATGATAGAGATTTTGTTTGAGTGTTTACTGATTAAAGCTTTGTTAGATTCTGGTAGCCAGATATCAGTGGTGTCAAATACATTCTACCAAAAAATCCCAGCATCAAAATCCTGCCACTGAAATCGATTCAAGTTATCATGGCTAACTATAGGAAGGCTAACGTAGCACAGAAACATGTGGATTGAAATGAAATAAGCCAGTGTTTCTCATAAGGCATGGCATAATATATGAGGTCATCTTAGGGGATGACTTTCTACACATGAATGATTGCACTATTTATTTTTTGATTGGACAGTTAGGGTGAACAATGAGATCTTGCAGAAAATATCAACCCATGGTTACACCCATTGAAAGAGGCATAGAAAAAAACAAAAAGTGTATGAGCAGCTCATGAATAGGGCTGGTCAAAGAAATAAAAACAAGAAGAGAATCCCATATAAAATTTAAAATAGGAGACAATATTTATAATGACTCCTCACATCAGTAAACAACAACAAAACAAGTACCATAAGTTTTGCCACCAATATGTAGGACCATTTACCATTGCAAAACAATCAGGTCCAAGCATGTTCTAGATAGAAGAAGAGATTAGGGGCACATATAATGCCCACATTTTGAAGCCATACTTTAGAAATCCAAATGACTACATAATTGCTATACATAGCTTGCATGCCAGCTAAAGATAATAAGAAGTGATAATTAAAACAATGAAGAAAAGAGATGACATCAAAAGAATAAGAACAAAAATTTTGATGAGGGTATACCCAAGTAAGTGCATAAAAATAAATAGTGTACCCAAGTAAGTGCATAAAAATAAATAGTGTTACTTTGGAATGCAGGAGTTGATTCATACTGAATGATGGATGCTCCAATATTTCATTTATATCTTCAAAAAAATCCAGTAAGTCTCAAAAGGGGAGCAGGATGAAGGCTAACAAATAAGATTATGGGCTATCTACAATAAAGACACATTACCAGTTTGCGTCTGCAATAGAGACCAATTACTGGTAAAGTTCAAACCATAAGACCATCAAAAAGGAAAAAACTTATGTCTAAATCCCACTTTAATATGATGATGCTTAATAAATTAAGAAATTAAGAGGAAATATAAATATAATTGAGGAAGTATCAGAAATTAGAAGACATAAGCTTCACAACTCTTTTTTTTAGAAAAAAAATAGAGAATCCAAAGTTAAATGCATACCTACAATTATTTAAGTATTAAAATTTTTGATTGCATCTTAAAATTTTAACCCTGTAAGAGCCAGGAAGTTGTAAGGGTAGCTGATAACCCTACAAAACCAACCTATTAATACACCCATCAAACCTAGCCCAGTTAAAACATAATCTTGACTAATAAGTGGTTAAACAAACAATGAATATTTACTTTATTAAATATCAATGTAAATAAATGTCACAAAAAACTAATTTTCTTTCTTTAATAAAGATTAGAAATGAAAGAGAATAGAGTTAAACATTTTAAAGAAATTGTGTGTATGTGTATGTATATATATATATATATATAATAGACTAATGATCAACATATTGTATGTCATGAATTGAAACAGAGACTAAGTAAGCATAGTGATGACCTAATGTCAGGCTAATCACTAAGTAACCAAGTGTGGAAAATAAAATTTAGAAATTCCATCACATAATTTTTTAAATTAACTACTACCAAGGAAATTTTCACAACAATAGGCAACTGCAATACTGTCCAAAGAAATGGAAAAGTTAGTATACCAAACACCAGAAACTAAGCTTAGTATAAAGAAAATCCAGTTCATTTCTGTTCTTTTTCTTTTTTTTAATAAATGCTGAATTTTTCAAAAGTAAAGGAATGGATACCTCATTCCAATATTCTGACTTACAGATAGAAGTTTATTAGCATAAAACCATAATAAATTAAAGTCAACATTTAAATTAAGAGAAGTTTTATAAATTTGTATAGCTTAATAAAATAAATGGATTGTTTTAAAATTGATATCAGAGAAATAATACTATTTGAACATGAACAGAAGAGAAATGAAATATCATCAGCAATTAAACAGAATGATGAAGTAATTTCTACTGTGCATAAAGCCATTAAATGCCTAAATCACAAATAGAGAAAATTTAATTCTATTATAAATTGCTGTACAATGTATTCTGGCTAAATTAATATTGTCATAGAACTGAGTGCCATCATACCAACCTTGAAAGCATAATGACATTGTTTACTTACTCGTGAAATGCCTAAAGAAACATCAATTGTCCACTGCCAAATGTCTACATGGATTGAAAGGAAGAGCAACTGGAGAGAATTAATGCAATGTTATTGTGATCATGTCAGATAAGGATTCCAATGAGCAATGGATATTTTACCCGAAGAGAGTGGTCAAAAATATAATGGACTATATTCCTAAAGACATTGTTCCTGAACATTAACTAAGATGATTTAATGAAAGCTTTGATTTTGTTATGTATTCTTACCATATATATACATTTATGAAATTTTTGTTTATTCCCACACTTGGAAGTGTAATTGTTTATAAGTTGGAAAAGTCCATTATCAGTGGATGCAACAAAAAGAGGGGGGTGAATCATTATGTTAGATAATTTTTTTGTTTATGTTTTAACAAATTACAAGCATATTGAGATGCTGGTAGGAGAAGCTATATAAAGTACTCTTGTAAATCAATAAATAATTAAGTAAAGGCTGAGCACTTTTGAGGCTTATTGCCTCATATTCAAATAAAATTTAGATCAGCTTTCCCTCCATAAGCTAAGGACAAAGTTTATGTTATTTGTTTGTTGTTAACTAATAATTGTTGTATGTTTATTTTTTCAGTGTAAATGATTAATCTTCTTGTAAAAATGCTCTTTTCTGTCAACAGTAGAGAATTATACATAGTTAGGGGGTTCTCTAGAAGATCAAATACTGTTAATATTAAATTAGAGTTAGCTTCATGATTGTTTTAATAATAATGAATTTTTTTTGTCTCTACAAATAATTTTGTCCCATGTCATGTATTTCTACCATTGGATCAGGTTATAGAATCACAAATATATTCAATTATTGATATGGTAGAAATCCATCCTTCACCATATAATTATACTGTTTTATCTTGTTGAAGAGTTTTTAAATTTTTTTAAATCTCATTATTTAATAAATGTTGTAGAATTTATTTATATTAAACTAGCTCCTAGTTTATTAAAATCATTTTACATTCACTAATCCACCAGTAAGCTATGAGATGTACATACAAGCATTTTATTCTTATATATTATAAAATATGCTTGGGTGAAAATTTAAACCAATTGTAACCTATATAGAGGTGCAAAAGTTATTAACCTATATAAATTCATCTCTGAAGAGAGTAAAAAGGCAGAATTCTCTCTGAGTTTGAATACTGAGGCATAACAGAGTCAGAAAGGGGGGGTTTGAAATGTAAAAAACTAGTCTAAATTGTATCTATATTTAATGAAAATACAGAGCTAGCCCATTGGAGGTAAATATGATTATAGGTTACGTATATTATTACACCATTGACAGCATCCCACCAGAAGACTCTAGGTCTGACCACAGTGAGATGTTATCCTCCTTTCTTGAGTGGAAATGCCTGGCTCGTTACAGTAATATTATGAAATAGTATTATTTAAAACCTTTTTATTATCATTTATCATTATACAACAATTACAATAATCACACATATTTGTTTATCATTTATGATTTTAATTATTTTTTAATTTAGATATTAGAATCATGAAATAGTGCAGAACTATATCAAATATTAACAATATTTAAATCTCCCCACTTATAGTAAAGATTATATATATATGAAAAACAAAAAAACACAAGTTAAAACTTGCTAACGCTTGTATTTATGACAATAGATGGCATTCTACCAAAAATACCGTCAAGTGTTTATGTAAACAAAAAACTACGCTTGACGGTGTTTTTGGTAGAATGCCATCTATTGTCATATATATATATATATATTAGTAAAATATCAGTCATATATCACATGACCTATATAGTTTGTATTACCAATATGTAATATATAAAGAGCCTGCTAATAGCTCTAAACAAGCTTATTTATTTTATTTTATCATAGATAAAGGCTTCAGGTATTTTCTCTTGTAGCTTTATTTTATTTTATCATAGATAAAGGCTTCAGGTATTTTCTCTTGTAGCATTTATCATAAAAAAATAAAATAAATAAGCTTGTTTAGAGCTATTAGCAGGCTCTTTATATAGTACATATTAGTAATACAAGCTATATAGGTCATGTGATATTTGATTGATATTTTACTAATATTATAATTTTGCTATTAGGGCTTTGGCTATATTAAATTGCTAAGCCTACTAATATATGGGATCACTGAATATAGTTCAGGCTCATATAGTTTCTTTGGTTAAAGAGCTGAGTTTGAAGACATGTAGGTGTCTGAAGATTTGGATCTTTTTCTTAATATTTAAGAATTAGATAAATGCTTGGCTTGAGTTAATATTTTGAATCTAATGTCCTAGCTCCTCACTGATGAGAGCCATAAGCTCAAAACCGGTCTGGGGATGGGGACCATCATAGATAAAGGCTTCAGGCATTTTCTCTTGTAGCATTTATCATAAAAAAATAAAATAAATAAGCTTGTTTAGAGTTATTAGCAGGCTCTTTATATTATATATATATATGTGTGTGTGTGGGTGTGTGTAACATTACCAAATACTTTCTAAGGAAACTCCTAAGTATTATTATTAGCTCTCTATCCTAACTTACTAGTTAATCAAGTTATTTAAACAATAACTAATTATTACAAGCAATACTTTAACTAGCTAATACATATGTCTAAAATATTACACGTAAGAAAATTAACACAATATAATTTACTTAATACATTGTACAGGCTTAAACCTGCATTTATATATGTAATATATGTGGGATTTAAATTCAGACTTTCACATGTTGAAAAGATAAACACGTGTGTGATCAGGTGGGTCAGCAATATAAGATGGCAGTGAGAGTAGTCTGAGTTCGAATCCCGAACAATTTACTTAATAAATTAATAAAGTCAATAAATTACATAATAAATAATTAAGGTTCCAATTCAATATGTAACTCATTTATCATTATATTAATTTAAAATATGACTAGCTCATTTTATTAATAAAAATGGTTCAATAAATATACTAAAAAAATTATGAGACTCAACATGTAGCATTTAGCAAGATAGACAATTGGTTTAACATTACCAATATACCCCTAAATATACACTCTCAATTGAATAAGAATGTTACCCCTACTTAATTTATTAAAACTATCTTTAATATTCCCATGACTAACATCACACATAAAATAAATTCTAAATAGACAAGTATAAAATTCACATACATTGCTAAAATAATTACTATTCCTTTATAAAACCTATAATATTAACTCTAATACCAAATAAAAATTATTACACATTATCATCTAATCTAGATTTTAAAATTTATCTCTATCTCATGTTCATTTCATTCTAATAATTACATACAAGATAATATATAGCTAAGTATAATGAGAAATTTTACATATACTCAACTATACTTCAAAAGGTATAATAAACAAAATAAAATATCTTATGACTCTTAGTATAATAAATTTATTTAATTTCTATCCATCAATAAGCATGATTAAAATTATAGATTCTTATAAACCTAATATTTAATCTCTTTAATAAATTTCAAAATATTTTCATGTCATATTATGCTTTAAAATTCTTATTATATTATTATGAGGCATTTCTGGAAATATATTTTCAATATAATATCATATCAAATAACTTATAAATTGGCATCATATAACTTTCATGTTTAGCAATAATAATATTTTTTCCAATGATAATTTTAATAATCATAATATATTTCTTATAGATCATGTGCATTAATGTAATCATATAATTAATTCTTATAATTCATGTGTGTAGTTGAGTAGATCCAAAATCACTTGGATATAACAAGTAAAGAAATTCCCTTAAGATGTGGTATAAATTCAAAAAACATTAACAAATTTATTTTTAAACTAAACTTTTTTAACAAAAATTTACAAGATATAAATTTACAGAATTTGAATATTTACAAAACAATAATTATATTTTAAAATATTTACACATGAAATATTCAAAAATATTATTAAACAGTCTTCACTCTGACTATTTACCATAGAAAAGAAATATATAAGATACAGTACATCTTAACGTACCATAATAATTTAAAAATAATATCAGTAATTATTAGGATTCAGATACCTAATACCATATCTAAATAATAGCATATATTTTTATACTTTTTAAAAAAAAATATGATTATAGTGATATTCATCATCATTGCAACTCCAAAATAAAATTAATAATGATTAAAAATTGAACACATATAATTATTCCTAAAGTAATAATATATATTTTATACATGTTTCAATAAAATTTTGACCTTTATCATCCAGGTAAATGATCAACATCCTCATATGGTAATGAAGAAAAATATATCCGTTCATATAAATTTATTCACAATTTTGTAAGTTATATACTACAAAATTTCTATAATAATTTTATAACTTTATCCTTTTAAAATGTATCTTATTTATCAGATTATTTTAAATAATTGAAAATTGCTTATATGTATCGTATTTATCTATCTTAATTTGCATCATATTAATATCATTTAGATATTACACCCATCCATTCTCTCACAAAAATATGCATTTGATATTTGACCAATCTCTATTATTAGTAGAAGTATCATCACCATCATCATCATCATCAATCAATCCATATCTTTATTCATATAAAATAAATATCATTTGTCATAAAACCTTTTCTCTTCTTGCATTCAACAAATACCAACAATCTTCTATAGTCCAGCTATTATTCTTTCCAACATTTATAACTGCAAGATCCTGTGTTGATAAACAGTGATTAAAGTGAGGGATACAAAAATGACAATAATTCAGACTAATAATAAAATATCATGGTTGAAGTACGTAAGGTCACATATTCTCATGTCTACCTTAAATTGCTGTTGTGGCATTCACCTGAGCACTTACTGATCTATAGTAAGAAATGCTACTGTCCATGTACTGTACAAACTACTCTCTTAACTGTATTTTATTCATCAATTCTCAACATTATATTTCACAGATAATTTCTATTTTCAAACATCTGATTTTGTGTCCACACCTACTACTATCCTGTACCAGTATAATCTATCTTCTACACTTGGAATACATCCTTTAACATCATAAACAAATTCTATCAACTTGACATAAAAATAATTTCTAAACTTCATTTCAAAAAAAATATTTAATATGATATCAAGTAGATTCAATATATTATATACACAAATGATTTTAAATAGTTCACCTTTGTCACACTTTGATTCCAATATTTTATAATGTTAAATAATTCAGAGATCAACATGTTCATTTGTACCTAAACAGATACAGTCTAGATTAATATATTTATAACCCAACATAATATTTAAGCTATGCATACATCAGCATTCATGAATTATCTAAATAAATTTAGACATCTCACATAGTGTAATTTACATCTTCATATGATGTTTCAGAAAAACCATTAACATATCAGTATTATAAATATCATATCTCATTTCAATAACCAAGGATCATAATAGAGAAATACACATACATAAAATATTACTATGAATAAATAACTATTTTCCTTAATCCTAAACATTAGGATTAAACAAGGAGAATCCATCGTCTTCATTGATGTCCATGCATTTAAAAAAATATAGGCATTTTACTGTTTTCAGAAAATATTAAATTTTCTGTCATGCATTTATTTTTTTATTTTAAAAAAATAATATTCAAATGTCTTAACTAAACCTTATTCTAAAAAAAATATTAATTCACATATTATTTTTTTCTAAAAATATTAACAATTAAAATAGAAAAATGATAAAAATTTAAACTACTTCACAGTTCTTGACTTGCTTTTTCCTCACTAAGTTGGAAGAAGAGAGTGTTTGCTATTGACTACTGTAAGTTCAGTTAGCAAAGATTTTTTTCCTCCACCTGCTCATTGAATGATCCAGACTCCGCAAAACACAAAAATTTAATCATTTAAAATCCAATTGAAATTTTGTCCATCTCCTCTTGATAAAAGTTTTCCTAAGAAAGTTCACTTAGTTTTCATCAAAGAAGACACAAATTTCAGGGATACATTCACAATAAAATAATTATTTTGTCAGTTAATTTATTTTCACATTTAAATATTTTACTTGCTTATCCAGACTTTTAATAAAACAATGAGCAAAATATTTCCTTCAGGGAAGTGCTTGTTAAGAAGAGGTGAAGTAAGGGACATTATATAAGTGTGAATTCCATCCCAATCAATCAGTAATTATCATAGAACCATGTCATAAAACCCAGGTAAATTATCAGATAACTGACATGCCTTATCAGGTTTAATGCCATACCTTGAAGACCAACTGAGTGACTGCAGTTAGATGCACCTCTTTTAGAGGAAAAGGCGATCCTGTTACACATTGCTGCCCAAATTTGTGGGGTTTTTAAATAAGAGCATTGCAGCATATAGATATGGTGCATTCAGTCATTGGGCATGAATCACATATTTAGATTACAAGTTTCAGTTTATCCCATTACGTATGGCACTGAACTGTAGGGGCCAGAAAACATGCGATTATATTATTATAAACATATGGTTCCAGACTTTTGGGACTCAAAATCATATGATTATTTCATGATATGCTAATAGTTTTAATATGTGATGAATGGAAACTAGACAAATGACAAACAGCAATAAACAGATACCAATAAAATAATTGTGTACTCAGCCAAATAAACAAAGCATAAAATGAGATATGAAGTAGCACGTTAAATAAATAAATAAACAAAATGATGATTAAATAAAAAGTAAATCATACATTTTGTTAAATGCATGACAGCAAGAAAGTCTCTACAATGTCTATCAAATTATGTGAGATATATAGAAAAAATTAGTTTGAAATAAAATTGCATAAAGCTATTTTACAGACAAAGATAATAAAATATAATAGATATACATCAGATTATAACTAAGGGTAAAATTAAGGCAATGGAATTAGAAAATAGTAAAGAAGTTAGCAAAGAAATCAAGAGAGAAGAAATCCAGGTTGACACAGATGTGAATTTCTATTAGGGATAGTTTAGAAACTTCTACTTTCAAAAATATAGTAGAACAGAGTGTAGAAATATCTTGGAGGGGGGACTGTTTCAGAAATAATCCAATGTCAAGAGACACCAATGATTGTGGAAGGAAGGAACAGACACAAATGACCAAACTCTCAACCAGTTGTTGATAATGATGCAACAAATGTTTATTAACATGAATGCTGATTTATCTACTAAAATAGGTAAACAGAATGCCAATTTGAAAACTGATGTATCTAATTTGTAAACAGATTTATCTGCCAAAATGAAAAAACAGAATGCTGATTTATCTAATAAAATGGAAAAACAGAATGCTGATTTATCTAGTAAAATAGACAGAGTGTGTTCATTTATCTGACAAATTGGGTAAACAAAATTCAGAATTAAAAGAAATAAAAAGGTATATGGACAAAAGAGATCACAAGTGTCAAATTAGACTCACTGAATTCAGGAAACAGATAGAAAACAAATCTGATGAGAAGATCATTGTGATGACACAAACAGATATTTTGAAAGTCAAATACAGAATAGACACCAAGGCAATCGAAATGAAACAAACGTGAAAATTCCAAACTCATGTTGGAAGTAAATTCAAAGGAATCTAAAGTTAATCATGAGTTAAGGAGAGTATTTGAAATTACAATGACCCATACCAAGAAACAAAAAGATATTATATTCCATAAACTATGTAATATGTATGCAGAACCATTCACCTTTATTAAATGTAGAAACATAAATACTCAATAAACCTGTAAGGAAAATGGACTTAAAAGATTACAACCTATGATATGGAAACCAAATTACTAGAAACAGAACAATCCCATTTGTTTTAATATAAGTAAATCTTAGTAAGACTAAATAAAAATCCATAAAATGTGAATTTGAATTCATTTAAGGAGTCATTAGGATTAGGATTAATTACAGTGAAGGATGAAAGTGTTAAGAAGGATAATACACAACATAAAACTGGTCTTAAAATATATTAAGAGAAATGAACTCTTAGAAATAAATCATAGCTTTATTTCTAGAACCCATAGGGAAGTATACCATTATCATGAAAATGGAGACTGATGACTTTAACAAATTGTTCCATTCAGGAGTGAATGACAACTAACATGTTTAATGGATGCTGAAGAAAATCCAGTCAGTCTCAAGGTTAAGGAGCAGGATCAGCACTATTAGATAGACCTATACATAAATAATGCATAGGTTAGTTAAAAGAAAATTTAGCTTCAGATAATCAGATCTTCCACCATATAAGCCTTTGGTATACCATCCTAGAAATAATAAATACAGTCTTAAATGGGTTAGATCTAATAGCACCAAATGTATTGGTAAAGATATATTGTGTAAAAATAAATAAATACATATATACTCCTAAAGTGAAATGAAAGCAATTAATCAAAATTCTAATCTTACATGATAGGCCAATAATTGCATACCAATTTTGATCCAAGATTGTTTTGGAAAAAGAAAGTAAAAAAATATTTCGGGGGAATGAAGCTAAAAACAAAATTAATATACTCCAACCTTATTATACCAACCACTGACTACACTCACAAAAAGATAGAGAGGCACGAAATGCTACTAACTGTGAAAGACATAATAAAAACAAAACTAAATCGAACCATCAATTGAGAATTAAATTAAATATATTTTAATCTCTTAAGTGGGGGGAGAAATGTAAGGATACATTTAAACTGACTTCACAACCATTACCACCAAAAATTGTTAAAAACATATTAGTTATACTTTAATAAGTTTGTGTAAAATTGTCAGTTAAAATTATATTATTGATAGTACTGACTTATATAGCAAATCTTTAAATGCAAGCAAGTAAAAATCTTAAAAAACAAAAGAAAGAAATTATTAATATTAATTTTTTTTTATTTATTTATTAATCTAGCATAAAATTCTATAAATTTCAAAATGACGTCAACAATGAAAATAAAAGCGCAATCTCGTAACTCATACATCAATCAGTGAAACTTAACACAATATAGAAGAACTTTGTTCTTTTTAAGAAGAAAAGAAAAGGAAGGAGAGTAAATTACATCTTAAAAATTTACTTTTGAAATTTCTAAAATTAAGTTAGTTATTTTCAATAGTATAGAACTCATAACCCACTACCATTACAACTTGGAAAAGTTCATTAAGGAACTCACTATCGATTTCCATAAAGCTTACATTTTAATCCAAGTTATAAGCTGAAAAACAACAAATCATGCATGACTATGAAGTGATAAAACGTCATGGGAATGGAGCTGGTCATTATACAAACATGATTCCGGATATAATTATCATTTCAAATTAACAGCATGACAACTGTGATACTAAAAAGATCTATAATGTGCTACAATCAAGCAGAGAAATTCTCTCAGCATGGGAAAGATAGTTATAAAAGAGTCTGAATCACCAACATGAAAATCCAGATTGCAACCGAAGATTTCATACAAAGAAATTTTCCTAAAGGCAAAGTACTTGGTTGTTTCACAATGTGAACTACAAGACTTTGAACTATGTTTAGACTATGCTGGATTAATGTCTCATGTTATATTTTTATAAATTTTTTTTATTCTTATTTCGCTTGTCACATTGGTTTTTTTCTTTTGAAACAGAGAGTTAATCCATTCAACCATCAATTATTTTGAAGGCAAGGGTAGCCATCAATTCTAATTTTTTAATTTTCCATTTAATAATAAAATTTACATGCAGATTCCCAAATTTGCTTGCTAATTGATACATTAATCTACTGACTTGAAATGTGAGACTTTATTTATCCATTATTAAGCAGTCACACTTTGACAGTTACAATATTTTTTATGTTCAATGTTTGTGTTCAGTTAACTTA
Organism: Epiperipatus broadwayi; assembly: GCA_028023455.1. NCBI lineage: Eukaryota > Metazoa > Onychophora > Udeonychophora > Euonychophora > Peripatidae > Epiperipatus > Epiperipatus broadwayi. The sequence goes on from JAQFVV010000023.1 coordinate 1,253,510, forward strand.
ATTTTTTATTATTTGTCATTTGGAATGAATGACTATACCTTTCAAAGATTGGTCTGTCCTATCATAGATTTATATGACACCAGAATAAAGAGAGTTCAGAATATAAGAGCAACCATCAACAAATTATAAAATATAGCTAGACAGATCGGAAATTAATGAGCAACTGATATTAGAAATTTTAGTTGGCAGAGTTAATTGTTGAAATATAGGTTTCTTATTTATATTGTATTTGATGTAAAGTTAAAATTATTAAATTAGAATGGTGAATCAAAGATATGGATTAGTAAATAGTTAATGAACACAAACAAAAGATGATCATGCCTATACAATTATTAAATTATTCAAAACATGTTATTTTTGTTATAAAACAATCATGAATGAAAAACATCAAAATTAATTTGTTAAATCTTAAATCTTAAATTATATTAGTTGTCTGTCATTTGATTTTTGTATTTTCCAATAAATCACATTATACAGATATTCAATACACATCAGATATAGATTAAATATACCTTGAAATAGAGTAAGTATACATTATTTCTGAGTTTGAACTCTGTGGCATAATGAGAATCAAGAAGAGGTGAAGTAAGGAAAGTTATGTAAGTGTGAATTCTATCCCACTCAATTAGTAATTATTATAGAACCACTTTATAAAACCCAGGTAAATCATCAAGTAACTGACTTGCCCTATCAGATTTAATGCCATACCTTGAGGACCAATTGGATGACCACAGTTACATCACCTCTCCTAGAGGAAAAAATCATTTCTTTATATGTGATACCCAAATCTGTGGGACTCTTAAATAAGAGCAAGGCAGCATATATTCGTTTCATTACAATATGATCACTAGATGGAACTTACCAGTAGCTCTAATCAAGCTTTTATTTTATAAGTGCTGAAAGAGAAAGAATTCAAAATCTCTATTGGGGGTCCCTATCTCCAGATCAATTGGTTTTGAGCTTGTGGCTCACCTCAGTGGAGCACTGGGACTCCAGAAACTAGATCTAAAATACTAATTCAAAAGTCAGTACGTAGACGTTACTATCAATTGATAAAATGCAAGCTTAAAAATTATATATATATATTTGCAATCATCATGAGGAACTGCTCTCTCACTAATTATTATTACAAATATTATTCTAGAAGTATTACTATTTTATCTATATCCAGTGTGTATAGGGAAAGTGGGATGATTATAACTTCAAATTTTATTCTACTTGATTATAGTTATGAATAATGACCAGACTGAGTCCTACATCAAGTATGAGTCTTTATGCAGAATCAATTATATTCCCTGATCATCATTCACCCACATGTATATAATTTTTCTATAGTTAGGTGTTTAAACTATTTTCCTCAGAATTATTAAATCAAAATATATTTTACTAGTTATTTAAATAAAACACTTATTTTTCAAATGAGAAAATTGATGAGAAATGATCCATTTAAATATAACAGTTTATGTAAAACAATATCATATAAACAACTTATATGTGCGTTCAAGTGTATCAGTGATATGAGATAGAGTGGTGAGTAGTGGGTCATGTGAAAGTCTGTGCTCATATACCCTATATATTATAAACAACTTGATATCATTTATATCTACATGTTTACATATTCAATAAAATGAAATATATATGGCAAAAAGAAAAATTATTGTAGAAAAAAAAATTATTTAATGTTAATCTGCGAAACCATTCATATAACAAATTTTATGATATTTAACATGAATGTTATAAATTCTTTTACATCACAGAACTTTAGTCTTATAATAATAATAAAAATTTCAATATGTTATTTTTTTAATGCATGAGAAAAATACTTCTTTTACAAATATTTATTTTTTATAAAGTCATTTAAAATAATTTTACCAAATGTCTGTTGGGCTCAACATATATGCATTGCTTTTCTTTCTTTTCTTTTATGTTTAAAATATTAACTGCTCAATTAGTATTGAGATATCTGGCCATTATTTGCATAGTAGGATGCTTCAAGTATAAATCATAAATTTAAGTTTCTTTTAATCATGCTATGTAGAGATAAAAACCAAATAAATACTAATATGTGAGTTAAGGATTTCAGTTGTTATTTATTTTTTTCAATGGTTTCATGTATTCACAATAGAAACTAGCTGATTCTTCTGACACAATTTCCATTAACTGCACTTAATAAATGTTCATTATGTGTGCAGGTTCTTCTTCCTTGGTATATTCCTGTTATAATTTTTTTTTTGAATTTTTTATTTTATACTATTAAATATTGTAACAATAGAAAAGTTTGACAATTGTAGGTAAAATTGGGCACTTATTTTTAGTATAGGGACATTACATTTCAGCACAAAACTACATTTTTGGAAACACAAGAAAACATTCCTACTAAATTTTATTCATCCATGGTAAATAAAATACCATTTAAATTGAATAAATGTCATTTTCATGACAGGTAATTTGTGAGCTAAATCAACTGGACTGTGACTAAGAAGAATGCTACTTTTTTTTGTTGTATAGCAATTATCAAAATTCTCATAACAACTATAGAATACTATCTTATTATTACTTTTTATCTTATTGTCTGACATTGAACTGTGTTTGTATTATTATTTTTTATTAACATTTAATATTTTTGTAAACAATTTTCTTTTCAAATCAAATTTTAAAAATAACAAAGAAACAAAACTGTTCATTTCTTACAAATTTACTTTTTTTTTTTTTTGATTTGTTAACATATATGATTTTCTTTTTTTTTTTAAAGAAAAATTAAATTTTTAAAGTTTTTAAAAACATATAATAACCCCTTTTATTTATTTTCAGAAGTTATATATGTGACCTACTGATAGAGAGATTACAGTATATATAAAGAAAATATTTTTTTATAAAACAAAAGTAAGTATATATTGCCTAAGAAACTTAGATTATTTAATATTAAACAAGTTCACGAATTAGAAAGTTAGATGGCAACAACTTAGTAGCAATATAATCACCAATGAGTTAGTTTGGATGTTCTTGATAAAACTTGTCTTACATAGAAAGCATGTGGCTAAATTTTTTTTGAAAGACAAATCAGTAGTCTTTTGATAGCCAAGCATGGCCGCTTGATGGCATTGTTTTTGTGAAAAAACAATAAAATGTAACATTACCTGGCCAACACTTTTATTTTATTAAAAGCAAACAGTTACGGTGTTTTAAATTTATTTTTGAATAAAAGATACAAGGACGCATTTTCTTATTTAATTTTTGTAATATGTGTTTTATTATTTTTTAAAAAAATTTTTTTTAATAAAAAACAATAACGTTTTTTAAAAATAAAATTTTGTTTAAAAACAAAGCGGTTTACAAAATGTTATTCTGGAGCCTTGGAACCAAGTGTTCTTTCAAATTGAACATTTTACATTATATGATTGAGATAGACATTGGAATTGTTATATACTTTTAGAAATGTATAATTTCATTTGTTCCCCACACTCACATTGCTTCTCATTTGATAGAACATTTTTAGTCTGTAAAAATGCCTACTCTTTGCCAATGTTTTCCACATTTAAAATTGTGTAGGGTAGGATGTTGATGGTATGACAATTATTACTAATTTACATTTCATCATTTAACTACAAGTAAAAATACTATGTATTCGATATTTAAAAATTATGCACACTTGAAATATAAACACGTAACACAATAAGATAGCCAACAGTCAATTGTGCAAATTTGCATAAAGTATTGCGAAACACACTAGTGTGAAATGCCCTTGAGCAGCATAAAATGGCTAATACAACAAAAGAGTCGTATTAGCTGCAATTATGGCCAAAAATGGCTAATACAACCAAATTGTTGTATTAGTTGTAATTATGGCCACGAAACACCATTTTTTATGTGTTTTTACACATAAACAAACACCATCAAGTGGCCATGCCCAGCTATCAACAGACTACTGATCTGTCTTCCAAAAAACATATAGAAGATTTATCAGTGAAAGAAGAATGCATAGTATTGGGTTTGCTGAAAAATCTAATTAATATCTTCTATTCTTGGAATTCCTCATTGTATCATCAAAAGACTAATGATGGTAGAACTGCAGTTTTTTTTATCCAATATTAGATTTAGAAAAGTCAGACAAATTTTTTTTATTCCTTGCTGAATAGTATTATTACAGAAATACTATTAAAAAATTAAATTTCCCTTCTTAATGACTTTAATACAAGTATTGATACAAATAGTACACTGTCCAAAAATTGTTGGAAATAATAATATTGGTGCTGTAAATTCAAATAATCTATTGTTATGGAATTTTTGCATAGCATGTAAATTGATTATCACAAACATTTTGTTTAAATAGAAAAGTATCTATAAAAGAACATAGATGTTTTTATGTTCTAAACAATGACATTGATAGATTGTATTATAACTAGGAATCAGAATACAAGAGAAGTTTATATTGAAAGCACAGATTGTTGTATAGATTATAGATTAGCATAATCTAAGGTTAAAATGACAATAGCATCAAAAATAGGTCTTATTCCACCATATTCACAGTTTTTTTTTTTTTTAGAAGTATCTACTATGTGCACTAAATGCTGGTAGACATTAAACATTAAAATATATAATTTGAACCTTTAAGATTGTCATATTATTGAGGCATGGAATTATTTTAGGGATAACGTTATGGATACAAATAAATCTATTCTTGAACTCACTAAATAGAAGATGACTACTTTTCTGACAATATGACATTTTTAGCTTGACAAAATAAAAGATGTGGCACTTCATAATAAATATTGAGATTTAAAAATAGATATTCAACAGTTGTCAAGAAGTCTTATAAAATACAAATAATATTTACTGATCATGTTTTTTCTAAATTATTTTATGATAAATTAAAAGCAACTTATGAAAATGAGAAATAGTATCACAATCTTATTAATATACTAATTTATGAAATTTTGAGCAAGTACGGGGATGTTTTTAATTATCTTGTGAATAATGATATAAGAATTGACTTGATGAGTTTTTATATGCCCATTTTATATCTCAGTTAGATTTGGGCATTAATTTTAGTGAAGGTAAAACAGTTTTTGGTACATTTAAAAATGGAAAGACTGCAGGTCCTGATGAAATACCTGGGTTTTGCAATATAGTAATAATATATTAGTTTCAAAAATATGGGAAGTGTTTTAGGAATATATGGACTCATGAAATTATGCCAATTAATATTAAAGATGCTTCTATTATTCCAGTTTTTTAAATAAAGTGAATAGACAAAATTCAATAATTACCATGTAAGATCACTATTATCCATACAGGAAAGGTATTCTTCCAAGATTTTGTTGAATAGCTTGCTAAATGGTTATTCACTTAGTGTGGCTTTAGAGAATCAAGAAACAATAGGCTTAATTTTTGATTCCAAGAAAATGCAAAAAAAGTATCAAAAACAAAAAAAAAAATATTTATATTGTAACAAAATTTCGCTCCACTAATAATAATAATTTTCACATGATACGCTTTCAACCCTAAACATATGTGTTTACGTATATATTTAAGCAAAACTATTTTTGATTTAATTACTAATTGCTATCTCAGTAACTAATAGATTCTCAACGCATATTTATGGACATCACTAAAATTCCAAGCACCAATCTTATAAAAAAAAAAAAAGAATTATGTGAACTGAATATATTACCACTAACAGTCACTGTCTTAAGAACATGTGAGAGAGGTTTTGACCATCAGTTAGCTCAGATTCAGGTTGGGTGGCATCACAGCCGAGAGTAGACATTAATGAGAGTAAGAATTTCAATAATACATAAAATACACAAAAAAATCACAACAACATTTCTGTATACGGTTTCGTTATTGAATCAGATTTACTAAACGCTATTCCATAATGACAATTATTCTTTTCTAATCACATAAAAAATATAACATAATTTAACCCATGACCCATTAACATAAATATAGTTAAAGCTCTGCCATTTTGATTTGTCTCATACGCACACAATATTCTTTCAAATTCTCATACGCACACAATATTCTTTCAAATATTTATTATTTATAAATAAGTCAAATAGTGAAGATTGATAGAAAGAGATTTCCCTTCCACTACTTTTTTATTTGTTTCTTTATTACTACTCGAGGCCACTTCATTGAATTTCCAGCATGACCTCAATCTCTAATAGCGATAATTAATATCCGCAAGTAAAATCTTAAAAAAAGTTTTTATTGAATTCTCATACACAAGACTTTAGAATCAGTTAATAATTTCTTTCTTAGTTTTTTATTATAAATAGCAAATCATACATAAATTTCTTATATTGAATTCTCATACACAAGTGTATAGAATCGGTTAATAATTTCTTTCTTAGTTTCTTATTATAAATAGCAAATCAATACAAATCTTAGTTTCTTATTATAAATAGCAAATCAATACATAAATTTCTCTTTTATTACCTGCACATTCCCCGGGAATTCATGGAAGATTTTTTTTTTCTTTTAATAATTTGGATTATCACAGGTATCCATCACGAGATTTCTAGTTTTTTGATTTATTACACAGTCTTCGTTTGAGGAGGATCCACTTCATGGTTCTGATATTTGTGGTTGTTTTAATCCAGAAAGGCATCTTGTTTATTGTTAAGTGTAGCAGCAGCTGCTAGTGGGAATTAGGGGTTTGAGCCCGATACATTAGGCTTTTATCCCAACATTTCATTTTTGGTCACCATTAGATAAACTTGTAATTTTGATTTTTGAAATTGAGCTAATGATTCTGCTGTTTTAACGCTAAATTTCTGCAGGGTCAAGACCAGGGACATTCTGGGTTCCTTCCTTTTATAACCCCCTCCATTAGTTCTAGAAAGTTCACTCGATTTGCACTTTCTGTTTCTCCAATTGGTGCCTAACTGGATTTTAGTCGAAGTGTGAAAGCTTTTATCACTTTCTGCTTTTCTTGTAATAACGAAAGCAAAAATCCATTTCTTCTTGGTATTTTTAGGCTTTTATAATGCAAGTGAAAGAAAACCTCATTTTTATCTCTCCAACCATCAAACCCATTTATACACATGTTCATAATACGCACATACATTCTGATTCAAAATGACAGAGCACCTCCTCTTCCCTTTGTTCTATCTGTGTATTTATTTATATATACCATCATGTAATATAATAATTACATCTATATATACCATGACTACATATATGTGTAATGACCGCCACCTCTTATACTAATTTTGACCGGATTTGGACCCATTCTGTCACAATATATTGCATGTTATTGATTTGGTCAAGGCATTTGATTTCAGTTAATTAAATAGGTTTCTGACATTATTTGAAATTGGTTGGTTGTTCATGAAAACATACAAATTTTATATCACATAATCACCACTTCTTATGCTTGCCTGTTTTAATAAATTTTATATGTCAGAATGAAAGTAGGATTAGTAAGAAAATTTGATATATTTAAAACGAAATTACTGTTAAACAAGGATGTAGGCTTGTTCTGATATTGTTTTCAGCTGTATGATAGTGATCATTGGAATTGTTTAATATTGGCTTAATAAAACAGGAATCATGATGTGGAACAGGTTTGATTGTGGAATTTTAATTTGAATTGATGAAAAGTGAAAACAAGAACTTCATATTTTTGATTTCTGGATTTACAGGATTTTTGCTAGTTCAAAAAACAATCTATAAAATGTATTTAATGTTTTGTAAATGTGTCATAAGATCAAAATATTCAAGTTATTTATCACTCAGTGATGGAAGAAAAATCCTCAGCAATTTTTACCTTAGATAGTTATCAACCTGGGAATGTAAAGAATTTGAATATCTTAGTAATGTTATAAGTAGAAAGGTGGATTTAATGCACATATTTGTGGTTTAGAGATTAATTTATATAGTCATCCAAAACTCGACTGTAAAATAGTTTGTTGTTATTTTTTTTTTTATCTTTTTTTTTCCTGGGGATAGAATGACCCTACTAGTTTACAATGGAAATCAATTATTAGCAATCAGCATATATGTTTATATCAGAGACAATAACTATTTTAAATATGTATGTTTAGTTATGAATTCAGTTTATGATCTCGACTTATCACTTATTTGTTATAGTTTTGAGGAAAAAATTTAAACAAAACTGAAAATAATGTACTTTAAGAAGCACATTAGTATTGTTTAATAAATTTTACTATTAAATCATTTTGTTTATTATTTTTAACATCATTAATAAATAAATTGTATGAATAGTTCTTTAAAAGATTATGTGACATTCAAACACCAATGTGGTATACTGAATATATTCTTTTCATTAAAGTAATTTATATTCAGTGATTAATTATTCAGGGAATGATGGAACATTCAAGTACCCACAAGATAAATTGAGTCATGTTTCATTCAAATAATAAAAACTCAATATTTTTTGCGTTGCTTATCTCAGAATCAACCAAAGAATTATTGATTTGTATAATCAATCACTTTCTATAACATTTGTTTATTGTTATTAAATAAATTTGGTGTTGTATATATTTCGGTATATAGTGTGTGTACACAGATGAGTGAATATATATATATATAATTAGCCAATCTATCAGTATAACTTATTATACCATGCATATGTTGAAAAGTTCTAATTAAATATTTTACATTTGTTAATTAAATTAAGGTGCCGCTTTTGAGTTCAAATACAATAAAGTCGCTATAAGTATTTTCGTTTTTTTATTTTATTTTATTAAAAGTCATATGGAATTTTGTATCACAATCTGTCAAGGATACATAGAAACAATACAATTTTTTTACTTTTTAGACAGTATTAAGATCTTACGGTTTTTATAGGATAAAAGATTTTAGTATATTTGGGCATATATCATGAATACTTATGGTTTTGTTTTGTTTTTTCAAAAAGAATATTATATATATAAAGATGATAAAACAGAAGTATAAAAATAAGATTTCATTTTAAACGACCTTCAGACCATAGTACATTTTGTTTTTCTCTTTTATAAATTAAAAATCTTTTTTTTTATTTCAATAACTTTATGAAGTATTAATCCAACTGCAATTTAACTAATGGATTCTTTCTTCTAAAAATAAGAAAAAAAAACATCCACCAACTCAAAACAGCATGTTAATGTAAAACGAAAGTGTTTAAAATACTGTACTAATTGAAATTTCAATCGAAGATATCCTTTTTTTTTTTTTACCAAGTTAATTATGTTTTTGCTTTTTTTTTTTTTTTTTTACAATAAGAAATAAATTATTATTATTATTATTATTATAGTTTGTATTATTAAGCAAAATTTCTTAAAATTTATATAGTATTAGTAAATTTATTAAGCATGATAACTAAAGATATAAAAATAAGTAATAAAATAATTAAATATTTAAATGAATATTTTTAACAAGTATAATAATAATTAAATATATTTTAATACTGTAAGGCTGTGAACTACGCTATATTTTGTTCCAATTTTCTCTTGATCCACGAAAATAGCATATAATATCTCACCTTTTTTCGACAATGATTAAAATAAAATGCATATTATTTACTGCACTCTATACGTACAATATAGTATATTTCAACATGCATTTCCTACACATAAGACCTGCCATTAACTATCTCATGGCACAAACAAATACATTTTATTAATAGTATCTGTTAATATTTGTATTTTTATTATATATTGTTTGCATTACAATGTCTTTCTCTTTTTTCCAGTGTAAATAAAGTTGTTGTTTTGTTGTTGTTGTTGTTTTCAAATAAAAAAGAAAACACTTTAAAATATTGACATTTAATGTTAAATCTTTTTTTCTTTTGATTATGAATTAAATCGTCCTAGAAGGTACCATATGAAAAATAAATACTAAAAGTTTTTAATTTCTTATGTGTTCAGATTCTATGGAAACTAATTATTAAAATAAAATTTAAATTTTGTTAGAAAGATTTTTTTTTTATATCTTTCAGTTATTGCCCAGACTAATAAAAAGCATGTGATATTTCATGGCAGGTCTAATGCATAGATACCCCACACGCATAGACGTAAGGATGCTGCATATATATATATATATATAGTGTGTGTGTGCATATTATATATATTGATTAAAAGTATATGTACTATATGGACAAAATTAAAATAATAATAACACATTAATAATCAATTGAAAAAGCACATTTACATATATATTTGCAAAATGTCTCTTTCTTTATAATTTCTCTAATAAAGATTCTTTTTTTTTTTTTTTTATACATATGGCCCACTTCAGAATAACACTTTTTTCTTTTTCTTTTTTTTATTAATTCAATAATTTTTATTTTCTCCTTTTAATGAAAGTTCTTTACAATGTTTTTTTTTTAAAATTATCATTCATGATTTTTTAAAAAACGGTACTTTACTAAAGATATATATACAGAAAAAACTTTTTGAAGAAAAAAAAAATGCATGGAAAAAATTCAATACACATGCTTTTAACTATTATACAGAATTGAATAGTATAGTATTTAAAACGCAAAATGGGATTACAGTACATTATTTCATGCTTAAGAAAGTGATATTAAATGAAGTGAAAAAAATGACTACACTGTATGAAATTTGTAAAATTTAATAATTTTTATAAATTTTATTGTTTTTATTATTTATTTGTTTACATTTTTTGTTTATTTACATTTATTTTTGGTTAGTGTATAACTGAACTTGTGTAGTTTGATATCACATAGTTTGCATCTCCAAACTATATGATATACTTAAAATGTAAACATTTACATAATCAATAAACTATTTATAAATTGCACACAAACTAAACTAGGTCTGAGCCTATACATGAATTTCAGAATATGCATTTCTAATTTAATATTTTTCTTAAATACCTGTTTTTGATCAATACTAGTTTAACTAAAGTTTATAAAGAATATATAAGTACTAATAAAATATTGTTATTTTTGAAACTTTTGGTTCTCCAGGGATTTTTTAATAAACAAATTACGTGGATTTTAAAAAAAGTCACTAAAATAATTATGTTCTAACTAGGGAAAATGTTTAAAAGTATTTCTGAATTTGTTGCTTTAAAAAGATTATTAGGTAAAAGAAACAATTTAAAATTATTGCTTACATTTGCTTGAGACAAATTTTGATTTATTCACTATTATACACTACTAATTAAGTGTATCATAGTAACCATGTTGGATTTCTGACCATTTGGTTTAAAATACAATTTTTATGATAACTTCAGTTTGCATTATGTGGAAATGCACTAATCTATGTTATCAAAATACAAAATACCAGGAAATGTAATAAAAAAATATTGGCATTACATATTCTAAATAATAAAAGATTTTAACTTTTTTTAAATTTATTATTTTATATTTCTTCATAAATTCTAAATTTTTATAGATTGATTTTAAATTATATTTTTATTAATATGTTCATTACAGTCCCTGTAAAATTTCCAATTTCCAAAACATTAAAAAATAGAGATATTAATGTATTTTATTTTTACTGGAAACCTGACAAATATTCTTTCCTTGTAAGTGTCTATGTTTAATCAGTGAAGAAAAGTGATAAAAATTAATAACTTAGTCCAAAATACTGTAGTCTTCAGATTATAAATGGCTCAAATAGTATATATGTGTATCTAAACAGAAAAAAAAGTTTAGATTTAGTTCAATCTAAAATACTAATAATATTGCTATTTTTTATTATGTGTCTTACTTTTTACCTTATGGAAAATATTTCATTAGCTAGTTTTCATCTAAAATATAAAATCAAGTGGTTACTATAAAATGATTGTTACAAATAATAAAATGTTAAGAATAAACATATAAATAAAAATGTAGATATAATTTACTTGTTAGAACTCTTCATAACTCATTCTGCATTTACATAGTAAGATGTTGTGTGGAGTTGGCATATTAGTCAATACGTTTGAAGAAGTGAATGAACTAGAATTTGAAGAAGTGTTTATCTCAGTTTTAATTGATAAGAAATAAGGGATCCTTCTGAGAACTTTTGTTATGTCATCAATCATCACACTGTCAAGAAAGTTTTATGCTTTTGTTTTTAGGTGGACAGTATTGTAAAACTACTGACAGGTCAGCTTGGTTAACCAGACATTTGCCAGTATCAGAATTTATGTTTACCTGTGTACAATTCCATATGGACCCACATTCATTATGGCTATTTGCACAGATTCATCATTTGAATCTTTGCTTTGCTGGTTTTCAGTAACAACATTATTTTACACTATTTTGGACAGTAAATTTCTTAATAGTTTTATCAACTACTACCTCTCTGTGCATCTGATATGCAGTTCTAAAATGTTATATTTCAGTAGTCATACTATATAATTAGCTTAATTTTATACACTTTATCAAATTTTTAATTTTAATATTCAACATTTTTTCATTGACTTAAAATGTGAAAAAAAATTCAATAAATAAAGATTTCTTTATTTTAGTCAAATCTCCAGTTATCCTCTAATTATACATGTGACCTATAAGAAAAGCTTATTATAATAACAAAAAATGTGCTAATTTGTAATATAAATTTACCCAACTCATATATTTTTTTTCTTTAGTAACATACTTGTTAGGATTTAAAATGATGTTTTTTATAGATATTTCTATCAAATAACTAAAAAAAAATTAAGATGTTTGAGTGATTGGAAACCTAAGTCTTGGTAAAATTTTTGATTGACGTCTAAGAGTCAATAATCTACAATAGCAAAAATTTATTCCAAGCTGATCAATAAAAAAAAAGATCATATAGTGGTATGTTCTTATGAAATCACGCCAATTTTGTATGTTCTATCTTAATCTCTATAATACATTATACAAACTCTAAATTTAATTTAACATGTTTATTAGTCATGTGTTTGATCACAAAAAAACATGTAAATATAAATTTAAATTTAATTTTGAAAATGTGAAAATTCTTCATGAAGAGAGAAACCATAGTAAAAGAAAAATTAAAGAGGCAATTTTTATAAACAGGAATAAAGCACATTTAATAAATTGACAAACTTCTAACATTAAAATATGAGATTCGTGGAATTTGAATTGATGATGTTTGCTTCCGCTTTTGGTTTTTGAATTTAATGGCAGTTGAGGCAGGTTAGAAAGTAACTGAAAGTACTTCTGCGGATTTAAGGATTGTTTGTAATTGTTTTTTAAACTGTTAAAAATATTATTTCAATTATAATTACAATATTGTTTTTAATTAATGGATATTTTATTATATATATATATAATCACTAGATGAAGCTTACCAATAGCTCTAAACAAGCTTTATTTTTATAAGTGCCGAAAGAGAAAGATTCAAAATCTCTCTCGTTAAGTCCTACCTCCAGACCAATTGGTTTCAAGCTTATGGCTCACCTCAGTGAAATGCTGGGACTCTAGAAACTAGATCTAAAATACTAACTCAAAAGTCAGCACTTATAAAACACATTTTTATCAATTTGAAAGTCTTCAAATCCAGCTTTGCAAACCAGATAGCTATATGTATCTGAATTCAGCTCAGTTTCACCATATAGTAATAGCCTCTGCAATATAGCATAGCAAAAGCCTTCAACGGTACACTTATAATGATTAATAAAACAAGTCATAAAATTTGTAACTTGCCTTTAAGCTTGCATTTAAATGATCACTAGATGGAACTTACCAGTAGCTCTAAACAAGCTTTATTTTTATAAGTGCCGAAAGAAAAAGAATTCAAAATCTCTTGTTAAGTCTCTACCTCCAGACCAATTGGTTTCAAGCTTATGGGCTCACTTCATTGGAGAGCTGGGACTCTAGAAACTAAATCTAAAATACTAATTCAAAAGTCAGCATGTTTCTATCAATTTTAAAGTCTGAACTTTTCAGACACGTAAAAGTCTTTAAATCCAGCTTTGCAGACCAGATAGGTATATGTGTCTGAATTCAGCTCAGTTTCACTATGCAGTAATAGCCTCTGCAATATAGTATCACAAAAGCCTTCAAAGGCACACTTAAAATAATTAATAAAACAAGTCATAAATTTCATAATTTACCTTTAAGCTTGCATTTAAATTATCACTAGATGGAGCTTATCAATAGCTCTAAACAAGCTTTATTTTTATAATTGCCAAAAGAGAAAGAATTCAAAATCTCTATCATTAAGTCTCTACCTCCAGACCAATGGGTTTCGAGCTTATAGCTCACCTTAATGGAGGGCCAGGACTCTAGAAACTAGATCTAAAATACTAACTCAAAAGTCAGCACTTATAAAACATGTTTCTGTCAATTTGAAAATCTGAACTTTTGAGACACGTAAATATTGTAGCATTTTGATTTGAATTTAAATTTGGTGACATTATCTATATAAAGATTTTTGTTAGATTATTATTTTTATTTTAATTATAAAAGTATCTAAACTAATTTAAAAATAATTAAAATAGTTTACCTTATTACCAAAAATTTTGATAACACATCATAATGTGAAATGGCCATACATCTTTTTAACAAGCAATATCTCAATATTTATCTCACTGCAAAATTTTAACTTTAATATTTTTTATCCTTACAGTGATACAATAAAGTTAATGATATATATTGTAACACTACAGGCAAATACAGGGTTGTACCTGGGATAATGGTCACCAGTACATGAACATCAACTGTCCTAAATTGGTTAACCATTGTAACTCTCAAGAAAATTGGGGTTTAAACCTTGAGGAATCTGAGGAATTGTATTTTTATCCTCAAGTTAAAAAAAAATAAAATTTGTAAAGACCAAATTAAATAAAAGGTAGTACATGGACTTTGAAGAATATATAAAGAGCATAAACCCAGGAATCATTATTATCATCATCATCATCTGGATGCTCATACACTAAATATAAACCCCCTATCCCATATAGCTGTTATGCACAAATATAGCTCAGGAAGCAAGAACTCTAATTTGTTACCGTAAGCAAGAGGGAAATAAATAAATGAATTAGTTTATTAGGTAATACATCGTCTGTTAATCCACATCGTGCGATGGCACTGTTTCTATGCTAAAGCACATAAATATGCTGTTTACAAGGCTGCTCATAGATCTTACAGCCTGTAAACTGTTCAAACACTAAGCTGTTGAAGTGCACCCTTACACCAATATCTCTAGCAGCGATGAGTATGTGACACTCTCTATAGACATTACTCTTGACTATTGTACAGCGTATGATATGAAGGTTTCTGTAGCTGTAATGACGAAAAGTATATTAGAATGGATTTTTTTTTGGTTAAAAGTATTGTAATTTATGTGAGTTAGTAAAAATTGTAATGAATTCTTAAACACCCCTACTTTTGTTGTCAGGGGTTACAATTCACTAAATGAGGAGTATAAATCACGATTCAGCAAAGTTCATGATCAAGTCGCGCACTTTCTGATACTTTTTCAAGATCAAAACAGTTATATGGCAGACGAACATTTGGCGTTGCAGTTTTTAGATTTACCTGCTACAGAAGCAGATGTGGTGGCCTTCCTTCAACCAAAAAAAATTATTTTACCCACCCAGAAAAACAGTCTTTGTGGTGGTTTAATGAAATTAAGGCATTGTCAAACATCTGAAATGGAATGTGAATCGTATCAATGTCAATGAAGGTGTTCCATTTGCTCAGGGAATGGGGTTTGAGGGCTGCCAAATCGCTTTTTCACAAGTGGTATGGCTAATTTATTATTGAAGCTGGGATCAGCTTACAGTGAAGCGTATTAGAGCTGAGTTGGAAATGTGTCAAAACGCCATAAGGAATATGACGACAGGTCTTAGAGAAGTCTGTTGAGAAAGCCTTGTTTCTTGAAAAAAAAAAGACCCCCAAAAAAAAGAAATGTTTGTTTTTTAAAAAAAAAAGACAGAATATTTTAAAAAACCATTTTTTTATTTTTAAGAAATATACATAAAACCGGTTAAAAAAAAAAAAACAACAACAAAAAAAATCAAGCAAATCCAAAAATTAAAAACATAAATCAACAAAATAAAAACAGCCTGGTAACATTATATCTATTTGTTTTTCACTAGCAACAGCACCATTGAGTGGTATGGGTAATTAGACAATGTATTACTGCTTATTATAAATAATCTTAATCAATTCAGGGGCTTCTCTACTTATAAATAATTAGTTTTATTGGGATCATCAAGAAAAAAAAAATCTTAGAATATAAGCTGTCATGATATAAGATCGGCTGCAGAAAGGACTTTGCTATTAACTGAAAGGAGACCCTTTGATTCCTCTTGGAGGCCTTAAAGGAACCGAGCAGGGCAAATTCCTAATGTCCACTCCATACGTTCTTGTCGTTGCAGCTGTTATTACTATGTGTTTATTCATATAGTATACGAACATGGATGGGCTGCTCACCAACACGCATTAGCCAGCGTGGTGAGTTTTTTGGCTTTTTACCTCTGAGTTTAAGATCGAGAAACACCATGGTCTTTCTTCTCAGTGCCTGATAAGGCAGAATGAATGTTTGTGTAGATGATAAATATTTTTCCAATACATATATACAATTATGACAGACAAAAATAAAGCTTGGCCCTTATTCCCAGGAGGCTGTAAAGTCACCAACCAAGGCAGCGGTTGGTGGCCGAAGGCGGAGGGTGCTAAGAATCTCCTGGTTGCTGGACCCAGGCTGCCATTTGATGACAAATTTTTATTTAGGTACTTACAACTGCAGATCACTTTCAAGTGAAGGAAGATTGCAAGAATTAGAAGAAGAACTCTCTTATATTAAATGGGATATTATTGGACTTTGTGAAGTTAGAAGAAAAGGTGAAGAGACAATTGATTTAAAAAGTGGACATATATTTTATTATAAAGGCACAAATATTGGAAATACAAGTGGAGTAGGATTCATTATAAATAAAAAGTGGAAGAACAATATTGTGGAGATTGATGGTGTATCAGACAGAGTGGCAAGATTAGTTATACAACTTAATAGCAGATACCAAATGCAGATAATTCAGGTTTATGCCCCAACAAGTTCTCATAGTGATGAAGTAGTAGAAGATTTTTATATGGATGTACAAAAGGCTTTTGATAAGAGTAAACAACATTTTAAAATTGTTATGGGAGACTTTAATGCTAGAATTGGTAAACAAATGAAAGATGAAAGTGCTGTAGGTAATTTTAGTTATGGTAATAGAAATGAGAGAGGACATAGACTTTTGGAGTTTGCAGAAAAAGAAAAACTTTATATTATGAATTCTTTTTTTGAGAAAAATGTTAAAAGAAAATGGACATGGAAACATCCAAATGAAGGTACAGCAGAATTGGATTATATTTTGACTAACAGGAAATACATATTTCAAGATTGTAATGTTCTTAATAGATTTAACACAGGAAGTGATCATCGATTAGTAAGGTGCAAGATGCGTGTTAATGTAAAACTAGAAAGACAAAAATTGTTAAGAAAAACAATATTTACAGTTGATATTCCTAATCTTCAGAAACATTCTAATGAATTTAAATTAGAACTTACAAATCGATTTCAAGTATTAGTAGATTTTGAACATGATTCAGATTTGAATGAAATTAATATGAAAATAACTGATACACTTTTAAAAACTGCAACAAAGATAGCTGGTAGACAAAAGCAGCAATTGACCAACAAAATTTCTATTGAAACTAGAGAATTTATGAAGAAAAGAAGAAATATGAAGATATACAAAAATGATGCACTAAAAAGAATTGAATATCTCGAATTTTGTAAAATGGTGCGGAAAAGAGTTGAAAACGATATAAGAAAATATAACTGTGAACTAGCAAGAAAAGTTGTAGAAGAAAATAAAAGTCTTAAGAATGTAAAACAACATTTTGGTATTGGTAGGAAATTTATATCTGCAATAAGGAAAAAAGATGGAATTATTACTAAAAAGAGAGATGACATCATGAAATTGGTAGAAAATTTTTATCAAGAATTATATAGTAATAAAGATCAAGTACCTCCTATATCTATTACATCTTCCGAATTGCCCAGAATTTTAAATGAAGAAGTGAGAAATGCAATTAAATGTATGAAGAAAGGAAAGGCTCCAGGTAATGATGGAATTATAATTGATATATTAAAAGAAGCAGGTGAAGAAACGGAAAAAATTTTAGCAAAGTTATATACCAAATGTCTAAATGATAAAGATGTACCGGATGATTGGAAGAATGCAGTAATAATATTAATATTTAAAAAAGGTGATAAAGAAGATATTAGAAATTACAGACCTATCAGCCTTTTATCAGTTTTATATAAAATTTTTACCAAAATAATTACAACTCGTCTACAGAGAACATTGGATTTCCACCAACCAAGAGAACAAGCTGGATTTAAAAGTGGTTTTAGTACAGTAGATCATATTCAGGTATTGAGAGAAGTTATAGAAAGGACAAATGAATACGAGTTGTCATTATGTTTTGGATTTGTAGATTATGAAAAGGCATTTGATTCTATAAACATTTCTTCAGTGATTAAAGCATTGGATCATCAAGGTATAGATCCAGGATATTGTCATATTTTAAAGAGTATTTATAAAAATGCAACAGCAACAATTAAATTACATAATGATACTGGGAAAGTCAACATTGAGAAAGGTGTAAGACAAGGTGACTCCATATCTCCAAAACTTTTTACAGCAGTGCTGCAAGAAGTATTTTGTGGATTAAAATGGGAAACTAAAGGAGTGAAAGTAAATGGAGATTATTTAAGTTATTTAGATTTCGCAGATGATGTAGTTGTTTTTGCAAATAATGCTTCAGAGCTGCAGGAAATGTTGCAGGAGTTATCAGATAAAAGTAGGAAAGTAGGACTAAAGATAAATGTTAAAAAGACTAAAGTAATGTTTAATCGGTTTGCTCAAAATATGAAAATAAAGATTGATTATGATGAATTAGAAGAAGTTAACAGTTACCAATACCTTGGTCAGATTATTAATACAGATGGAAACATAATGGAGGAAATTAATCATAGAATTAAAATTGGTTGGAGTGCTTTTGGTAGAAATAACTTGATACTAAAAGGAAATATGCCTATGTGTTTGAAAAGGAAGGTTTTTAACAAATGTGTTTTACCAGTTCTTACTTATGGATCTGAGACTTGGACACTCAATAGAAGAGCAATACAGAGACTTCAGACCACTCAAAGAAGTATGGAGAGGTGTATGTTGGGAGTAACAAGAAGAGATCGAAAACGCAATGTATGGGTAAGAGAACAAACAGGTGTTACTGACATCATTGAAAAAATTAAAAGATTGAAATGGAGTTGGGCTGGACATATTGCTAGAAGAGATGATAATAGATGGACAATTGAAATTTTAAACTGGATTCCAAGAGATTGTAAAAGACCCAGAAAGAGACCACATGTGAGATGGATGGATGAAATAAGAAAGTGTGCAGGGGTGATGTGGAGAAGAGAAGCTAAAGATCGGAGAAGATGGATTAAACTTGGAGAGACCTTCATCCTGCAGTGGATTGATAATGGTTGATAATGATGATGATGATGATATAAGATCACACACACTGCATTTCATGAAACAGTAATTCCATAGAATAAAGTAATTAAGAATAAAAAGAATATTTTAAAAAAAAACAAACAATTATTTAATATTTAATTAATAGCAACAAAAAAATTACATAATAGTAGATAATTTCAAAATACATTTTTACAAAATTACAACCAAGTAATTAATTTTTATTCGTGGATTAACTTTAAATTCATTAGATTCTTTCTTTAAAATTTTTAAAAATTTGTTAAACATATTTACAAAAAAATCAAATATTGCAATCTTTGATTCTACCCAGAGGGCAAATTGGGAGAAAAAAACATTACATTTATGAAACAAGAAAAATTTCTATTAATAAAAATATAGTGTGCAGACATAAAACAAAAAAAATACCTATAGCCATGGTTTTCTGGCATATAAAGGTCTTTCCCATTGTAATTTCAGTTTTTCCTAATGGAGTTTCTTTTTGAAAGCTTCTAAACATGAGCCTGCTAAATTTGTCATTTCTTCGGTCTGTAGCAATCCCAGATAAATGAAAATAGCAATTTTTGTACATGGAGGAAGGTGATGCCTAGCTTTTAGCTAAGTTCAGCACATGAGTTTCATGGTACAAACCATTCTTAGTGCTAAAAATCATAATATTCTAAAAGCTGGATTAAAAACTTCTATTATTGTATTCAATAGCTTGGTTAAAATTCCTGTTGAGTTATGACACAAGTTGTAAAAGCTTCTGCTTCTTTTTATTCAGCATCTGGATTAAAACTTCACTGCTTTCTCTTCAACAGCTAAGTTAGAAACACTTCTACTATGTTTTTCAGCAGCAGTATTAAGGTTTGACTGCTCTCTTCAACAGTTAAGTTAGCAATAATTTCTTCTCCAAACACTTTGGTATAATCACCAATTCATACCCCCACATATATTTTTTAAACAATTTTGCCCACAAGCCAATCACAATCTGTCTCCTACATTATCATTTTTATGACAACCAATTAAATAAAATTTTATAACTACAATTATTCAGCTAATGTCCTTAATCATATATTAAAAATAAGTTAAGAACAAGAATTTAACAATAAAATTTGTGACATTCCTTTGCAATAAGAAATCAAATCTTGCAAAAAAACAAACAAGATAATCTGTTAATTGCATTGATTTGATTTGTTTGCTTTCAGCCTTAGTAAATATCACTTACATAATCAATGTGTGTTTAAATAAATTTATAATTACAACTTTAAATTATCATAATAAATTTCTAGCAATAAGATCTTTCCATTGACTCATAAATTGAAAGATTTCGTGAGTATTAATGTATAATAAGAAATGAGGACTTAATCAGTGAAGTATTGAATAGGTTCATGCTCTCAGATCTAACTGCTTCAGCTTCACCTATTTATACAGAAAGTAAGTTAAAGTAAAGAAGGGTTCCCCTCTTTTCTTCCAAAAACATAAGCTTGCAGTTAAGAACTGTAGAGGTCTCTACGATCGCATTTTTACGTGCACATTCTTGAGGTTATAGCCTTAGTAAATATTACTTACATAATCAATGTGCATTTAAATAAATTTATAATTACAACTTTAAATTATTGTAATAGATTTCTAACTATAAGATCTTTCCATTGACTCATTGTAAATTGAAAGATTTTGGAGTATTAATGTGTAATAAGAAATGTGGATTTAATCAGTGAAGTATTGAATAGCTTCATGCTCTCAGATCTAACCACTTCAGCTTCACCTATTTATATAGAAAGTAGATTGAAGTAAAGAAGGGTTCCCCTCTTTTCTTCCAGAAACATAAGCTTGTGGGTAAAAACTGTAGAGTTCTCTATGATCACATTTTTATGTGCACATTATTGAGGTTACAGTCTTAGTAAATATTACTTACGTAATCAATGTGCGTTTAAATAAATTTATAATTACAACTTTAAATTATCGTAATAGATGTTTAACTATAAGATCTTTTCATTGACTCATTGTAAATTGTGAGTATTAATGTGTAATAAAAATGTGGACTTAATCAGTGAAGTATTTAATAGCTTCACGCTCTCTGGTCTAACCACTTCAGCTTCACCTATTTATGTAGAAAGTAGGTTGAAGTAAAGAAGGGTTCCCCTCTTTTCTTTCAAAAATGTAAGCTTGTGGTTAAGAACTTTAGAGGTCTCTACGATCGCATTTTTACGCACACATTCTTGAGGTTACAGTCTTAGTAAATATTAAAGAGATAAAGAAAAGAAAATAACTCTGATAAATTAAAATTTACAAAATTATTAAAATTCTAATTTTGCTCTTCCCTTTCTTTTATTTTTCTAAAAAAAAATTACATTTAAATATGCTTAATGTTTGAAAATGTTCATACTAACCTGGGATTTTACAAATATTGAGTTAAATAAAGACCTATAATAAAATATGTATTGGAAAAATAAATTTTATTTTATGCATTAATTAAATAATTTTTTATTCCTAAACCTGAAGAATATGCTTCCAACTATCTAATTATTTATTTACTTTTTCTAGTGCAGCTATGTAACCAACTGATTGCATTACTCTGGTTATATATGGGATATGGAAATTGAGTTGAATTCTTTTTTGATATTTCAGTTTGATTCAGCCAATTCCATTTCACTACAACAAAAATTTATGTTAATCATGCTTTGTTGTGCATTAACATTTTTTTAGACCTTACGATATTTGCGTACGTAGAGGAATTTTTCAATATTGGTATTGAAGAAATTGGATTAGATTGTAGTTGGCTGAAGTAGCAATGGATTGTTCTGCGCTATAATCTTTGTTTGTTTTGGAATGTGATTTATCGGTTTTAAAATTTATTTCTTCTTTTTGATTTTTAAATTTACTGTTGACAAACTGTAATGTGACAGCACTGGTTTTGTCGACCTCTGATGGAAAAGTTTTTACTTTAAAAAATTTGCCGAAATCATTTTGTCGGTAATTTTGTCTATTATTTTCAGATATGGTTTCCAGGGTATTATTGGGCAAAGGAAATTGCTCATTAGAGTCTTCTGAGGGTATGTAAAGTCTTCGGAGAGGTGATGATTGGTTTTTGCTTGAATTTTTAAGAATTTCTATAGTTTCGCTTGATGAGATATTAATGCTATTACTTATATTAGGGGTAAGTTGAATATTTTCTAAACTTTTGTTGATATTTGTGATGCTGTTTTCTTTTGAAATATTGGTTTGTGGGTTTTTATTTGTTGTAGAAGTTATTTTGGATGAATTTAGATTAGATCTAAGGCTATAAAATTTATGACCGATGACTGCATTGCTGGATTGAATGCTGAGATCGGGGCTAACCTTAATTTGTGAGTTATCAATTATATTATCACTTTCCATAATATATAATGATTAAAACCGACTTACCTTGAATAAGAAACGTAAAGGTAAGGGGACAATCGTCCCTATCTTCCTGAAATTTCCACAGACTTACAAGCTGGAATACAATTTATTAAACCTTGTTGGGCTATTTTTTAAAAGCAATTGTTTCATTCATTTTATATATTATTAGTTACACTTCGCTGTACATTAACATTTGTACAAACTTACAAGCTGGGAAATAATTTTTTTTAATTAAGCCATGTTCAGCTATTTGA
This sequence comes from Epiperipatus broadwayi, assembly GCA_028023455.1. NCBI lineage: Eukaryota > Metazoa > Onychophora > Udeonychophora > Euonychophora > Peripatidae > Epiperipatus > Epiperipatus broadwayi. Next base: position 1,276,570 of record JAQFVV010000023.1, read on the forward strand.
TAATTGGTAACTGTCTCATTTATTTGATCTATTTTTATTTCTGGAGATGGGGTGACTATTGGTCTTATAAATGCATGCCTGCCTCTAGCACCATGATTGTCAGAAAAACCTCATCACAGAAAACAAGTTTGCAATGCAACATGAGCACCATAAATGCTATCTTAGTTTAAGCACAAACACAACTTACTACCCACGAGCACATTGAGATTAAAAATGACCAAAGAAATGTTTGTCCATATGGAATACCTTGCTCATTTACTTTATGAGTTATAGGCTCTATCTCCATGACCCCAATTCTGTCCTGATAGACAATTTGGTATTCTACTTATAAAAATCCCAGCTCCTCTGATGGACTGACAATTTGGTATTCTACTTATAAAAATCCCAGCTCCTCTGATGGACTTTATTCAGAAAAAGTTTAAACCTTACATAGGTGAAGTGCAGAGATAAAACATTGGATCATCATGAATACACTGCATCCCTATGCCTATAAGAATATCACCATCCACTATCAGCACTGAATGCAATATTTTCCTAATATTTATCTCCAATTTTTTCAAAGTATCTTCATTCCTCAGTTTCAATTTTCATTGTCTTGCTTATTTTTGTTTTCAGAAAATATTGATCCTGCTTAAGGAGACAAGATCATGATCAGTTCTCCGATGATAATTCTGTGTTGTGAGATGATATACTCCTAGTTTGCCCAATTATTAGTATTCTGTCATTGGATAAGGAACAATATTCCTGAAGAGTATTTCCTTCATGAATATTTGATCCACTTCCAGATCTTCTAACTATTCATGTTCTGGTAGGACTATTTATGTCACCAGTTGAACTTCTCTTCCTCTTCCAACTTCATTTCTTCTGTTACAATACCATGGTGGTGTCTTGATTTTCCACTTTTCATATTCAATAGCATTCCTATGTGGAGTATTATCTCCTCTGTATTTTGATTTAGCTGGAGGTTTAATTACCCTTTCCTTTTCAAAAAGCATATGCACATTTTCCGCTGTCAAATGCATTTACCAGTTCAGCCACTTGCTCAATTGTATATCTGTCAGTGTCAATCAACATTCTTTGAATATGGCTTGGAAAGCTATGTCAATATTCTTATTATTTATAATTCTGAGAGAGGATCTGCAGTGAGTGCTCTCAATTTTTCTACATGCTTCCTAAAAAATGGAGTATAGGACTCACCAGGAGGACATTTCTCTTGGAATACTTTATGTTTAATCCCTTCCTTGTAATAATCACTCTAGTAGTACTTCATAATTGCCTGCTTGAACTTGATAAAATTATGAGGAGGGGGGTAGTGAATCCCACAATACCTGGGATGCATCTTGAAGATGGCTACAAGTTATTACTATCTTTGCCTCTTCGGTTATAGCATTAATGCTGAAATATCTTTCCAGACTATTGATGAATTCAATAGGTTCCTCACCAGCATTTTCTGAAAAAGTCATTATTTTAAAGAACTGGTTTACAATTCCAGGCATTTGGTTAGGATATTGAGTCTCTACTTTTACTTCCTCCATATTTTCAATTTCTTTTTTTTAAATGTATACATGGAAGTTTTGCTTTTGGTTTGACTATCTTGTCTATGGTCATCCTCCAACTGGTTTACTATTTATCATCATCTCTGACCTGCAGAAATTTAATTTGATTAGCCAGGTCCCCTATATGCTTTTCTACCAATTCCAGGCTTCACTGACCTTCCTGCACTTGGCTAATTTTGTAATCCATTATTTCTTTTATCTCTTATTATCATATCTTGTTCTTTACTTTGTCTCACTTCATTCAGAACTTCTTTAATCTGTTTGATTCAGTTTTCTATTTCATTAGCCATATTTTTATTGTTTTTATCAATTTTCTGTAGCATATCTACTTTTATTTCTTTCAGCATTTCTTCTGTTATTTTTCTATTTTCTGCTTCTGTTGATTTTTTATATTATTCTCTTTGTTGGTCTCTCTTTTTATTTTCTTCTTTGATTTATTTATTATCATCTTTTTGTTGGTCTCTTTATTCTCTTCTTTTTGTTGGTCTCTTTTTATTCTTTTTGTTGGTCTCTATTTTTATTCTCTTCTTCTCTTTGTTTATTATCTTTTTCTCTTTGTTGGTCTCTTTTTATTCTCTTCTTTAAACGATTATTCTCTTTGCTTATTTCTTTTTTTATTCTTTTATTCTCTTTGTTGTTTTCTCTTTTTATTCTCTTCTTTAAACATTACTAATAAATGAGATAACATGGAAGCTCCTCTATTCTCTGAATTCCTTCTATTGGTTGCTGATCATCTTCTTTTGAATTATGTTCTTACATCTTTTTCACTTTTCCTCTTGTCAGCACATGTTTCTATTATAGATTTTTTTATTCTTCAAAAAATTGTATTAATTATTTTTACACAAGAATTACAAATCTGAACTTTAAAAAATATATCATAAAATAAACCTGACATCATTTCCTCTTCCATGCAACCATATTTTACCTTATCTGACATGACTACTATATTATCATTACCCCTAATCTGCTTTTCCTTCAACTTTATTGTCTCAATATCTTATTTTATTTCATTAATTTATTTCCCCTGCTTTATTCTCCAATTCTATTCTGTTCATGCGTGTGTGACTGATTTTCATTTCTATTGTATATTTTTATTATAAATACATATGCATGTAATACAAGTTCATGTCAAGAACCATTTATCAAAACCTTAAAGAGAATCTATCAGCAAAATAATGCATAGTGACTAATTTTGGGATAGATACAGAATCCAGTCACTAGACAATGCAGCATGAATTCCCAAAGGTCTATCTCAGTTTAGATACTATAAGCTACAACAACCCTTGATATGGAATAAAAATGCAAAAATTTTGCAAAGCACTGCTTCTTTGATTTAGTCTTAAAGACTGGAAAATATAAACTATGCCCTGATACCTTTCTTGGAGGTTTACAGGCTAAGGATTATGATAGCAGTATGTTAAGTGGAGCATAATAAACAATCAAAAAGAATCTAAAAATCTGGGATTGGAGCAATACCTGAGAAAAAACACTCCATGGAGTTGCATGAAAAACACTGCATCCTCAAGCCAACAACAAAACATTCCATCCATTACCAATACTGAAAGTACATCTAAACAAATTTCAACAATCAAAAACTTAATCCTCTCCAAAATTATGCCTTGATTATCTATTCAACTTTAATTATGAACTCCTTAAATAAACATTAATATTTCTATTTTGTAATTTATAATTGAATTATAACAATCATCCTGTATACTCTTGTCACATTTTACAGTAATATGCTTAAATTAATTCTGCATCAAAATACAGAATTTTGTTTTTCAGGTGTATTTCTAAAATTCAAGTTATGTTGTCACTGGCTATCAGAATTTGATCATCATCATGTCCACAGTTGGGTCACCAATTGTAATGCTATAGGAAAATAGAGTCATTCCTGGGGCAATGATCCAGTACATGAACCTCAACTGCCCTAAATTGGTTTGCCATTAGTAACTCTCCAGAAAATTGGGGTTTTAACCATGAGGAAAATGAGTAATTGTATTTTTATCCTCAAGTAAAAAATGTGTAAAGACCAAAGTAAATAAAAGGTAGTGTATGGACTTTGAAGAATATCCTCTTCCCAGCAATCCAGGAATCATCATCATCATCTGGATTCCCATATACTAAATATAACCTCCTATCCCATATAGCTTTTATACACAAATTTAGCTCAGGAAGCAAGAACTCTATAATTTATTACTGTGAGAAAGAGGGAAATAAATAAATAAATTAGCTTTTTATAAATAATCTTAATTAATTCATGGACTTTCCCTACTTATTAATAATTAGTTTTATTGGGATCATCAAGAAAAAAACTAAGTCTTAGAATATAAGCTATCATGAGATAAGATCATGCACACTGCACTTCATGAAACAGTAATTTGATAGAATAAAGTAAGACTAGAAAGAATATTTAAAAAAAAAACCAATTATTTAATTAATAACAAAAAAATTACATGATAATAGATAATTTCAAACATCCATTTCATTATATATATATACACAATGAAATTACAAATTCATGGATTAACTGTAAATTCATTAGGTTCTTTCTTTAAAAATTTTAAAAGTTTGTTAAACATGTTCACAAAAAATCAAAGATAGCAATCTTTGCTTCTACCCAGAAGGCAAATTGAGAGAAAAAACATTTTATTTATGAAACAAAAAAATTTCTATTAATAAAAAATATAGTGTGCACCATAAAAACAAAAAATATCTATAGCCATGGCTTTCTTGTCTATAACGGCTGTTCCAGTTGAAATTTCAGTTTTTCCTAATGGAGTTTTTTCTTGAATGCTTCTAAACATAGACCCAGTTAAATTTGTCATTTCCTGGGTCTGTAGCAATTCCTGGTAAATGAAAATAATTTTTGTCCATTTGGTTTTCCTTTTTGAATTTCCAGATAAGGCAGTTATAGCCAGACACTCATTGCTCTTGGTTGAAGGCAAGGCTGCAGACTGCTTAAGGGGGAGTTATCTTTCCTACATTTTCTTCCAGTGAAGGTAGGTTACATGGAGGAAGGTGAAGCTTTTAGCTAAATCTAGCATATGGTTTTTATAGTACAAACCATTTTAGTGCTAAACTCATAGTATTCTAAAAGCTGGATTAAATATTTCTATTATTATATTCAATAACTTGGTTAAAATTCCTGTTGTTTTATCCCACAGGTTGGTAAAGGCTTTTTTTTTTATTTTCAGCATCTGTATTAAAATTTTACTGCTTTCTCTTCAACAGCTAAGTTAGGAATACTTTTTTCTACTATGTTTTTCAGCAGAAGAATTATTTGACTGCTCTCTTCAACAGTTAAGTTAGTAATTGATAACATGCTGATGCGTTGCCATGAAACTTTTTTATATAATTTCTGTAGGCTTTCAATATCATAATTTCTGCAGATTAAGCACTTTCAGAGTTTAGTTACAGTAATTTCTTCTCCATTTGTGTATAATCACCAATTCCCACTCTCATATATATATATTTTAAATGATCTTGCCCACAAACCAATTACAATCTATCTTTTACATTATCATTTTCATGATAACCAATTAAATAAAATTTCATAACTACAATTATTCAGCTAATCTTTTTAATCATAGATTAAAAACAAATTAAGAGCAAGAATTTAACAACATAAAATTCTTGAGATTCCTTTATAATTAAAAATCAAATATTGCAAAAAAAAATAAATAAAAACAACAACAAGATAATCTTTTAATTGCATTGATTTGATTTTTGTATTTCATTAAATAGAGATAAACAAAGAAAACAATTCTGATAAATTAAAATTTACAAAATTATTAAAATTCTATTTTTCCTCTTCCCTTTCATTTTAAATTTTTTGTAAAAAAAAAATACACTTAAATATATTTTATGTTTGTCTTTTGATAGCTGGTCATGGCCACTTGACAGCATTATTTATGTGTAAAAACACAAAAATGTCATTTCTGCGGCTGTAATTATGAGTAATACAACATTTTTGTTGTATTACCCATTTTAGGACATAATTACAGGTAATACAACACTTTTGTTGTATTACCATTTATGACATATACCATTTACACCTTTTTATACACTTTATCAATACTTTTATTTGTATTACACTAACAGTTTCGACTGTCCTGCAGTCATCATCAGAGCTATAATATTCAAATATATAATTATACAATTATTACACTTATCCACATATTGATAAACATAATTAATACACAATATAAACAAAAATAATTATACATTTTAATATGATCTTTTATAAATAATCATTTCCCATTTTATTACCTTATCTTTTAAATAATTTTATCAATATTTTATATTAATTTATTTTATATCACTTTATTTTATTTTTTTAATATTATTTAATATAATAATTATAACTTTAACATTTATTTTACTATTTAATGCATATTATTATCATTTTTTATATTATAAAATCAACTTTTAATCTTGTCTTATTTTTATTAAATATTTCTATCAATTAACTTTACACATTACAAATTATTTTTTTTTTTTTACAAAAAATTACTTACTTCTTGTTGATTCTATTACCAAAACCCAACTGACAAAAAAATTCAAAATTTGTATTTGTTTAACACTCCCTCTATTGTCATTTTCTTTAACCTTTTTCTTTTAACCTTTTCAAATTCTAATTATTATTAACAATTGTTTATAAAATTATTGTTTTTACCCTGTAATCTCTATTAAGACTTGGTTTTATACTCTTAATCAAGATTGCTTCTTTAATTTTCCTATCCCTACTATTATTTGTGTAATTAATCATTTTTATACAATCTTTTTCAAACCTGACCTGTTTATTTCTTTAAATAACAAAAGTTGGAAAACAAATTTTTCAAAATCAAAGATAATCTTTAAATTAGCCTAATTAATCCTTTCTTTGAATTTGGGGGAAAGTCAAATAAAAAAAAATATGCTTAAAAAATTTTAAATTTAATAAAATTAAATTTTCTATAAAACTTTTATATAATTTTGAAGACAAAAATTAAATGATTAGAAAAAAATATGTTTCAGTATTTGAAAATGTTATTTAAAATTATCAATTTTTATTTTTTTATACAATTATTACCCTTGTAATTAGAAAATATTTGATGTCAGACTTTGATGCTTTCTACAGCTGTCCACTCCATTTTATATAACTGATACACATTACTACATACATGTGAAAGAGGTAAATGATCTCCAATATATATATTTTTTGCTGAACTAGCACTCATTAGTTAGTTCATATTATTGTCTCCCCATATATATATTGTACTGGTCAGAATTGTATGTTCATTTAACAAAGTTTATAATCTAAGCAAAAGTACCCTAAATCCACTCATGCCCGAGATACACAGGTCAGGAGCAATCATGGATTCTGCCCCATTTGCTCTTCTCTAAAACTATAACATTATGAACAACACTTCTGATGATAACAGATGAGATTTTATTCATTCCAGTACCAGAGATACAGTGGAGAAACATGAGATCTACAGGATAATTAATATAAATAAATAATATCAAATCTTGGCTCAATCAAATACCTATGTGAAGGGAAAATCTATAAATTTAAATTAATTGCAACAGCTAGCATTATGAAAGAAATATGAATTATAATATAATATCCATCCAGAATGAGCAAGAACAGAACAACCCAGAGATAAATGTCTATTTAAAGCAATCAGTTATTACTTCTAAGTATTATTAACGTTATTATAAAGATTAAATGAGATTCAATGAATGAGATTCAGTAAGACACAATGCATGAGTAATTATTAACACATAATAGTTTAATGAACATAAACAATTTTAATTTACATCAAAAACATAGCACAGATTTAATGTGGTCAATAATTTGCACATAGGCAAATGGCTTAGTATGCTAATGAGCTGCAAATAACAATATATTAATGTTACTAATGCTATGATCATTACCTTAAAGTAATGATGAAAAGATATTTATAAATTTACCTCCAAAGAGAGGTTTATTCTTGATATGACAGTTAAACAACTTATCGTTCATGAGCACATCCAGGCCTATACAACTGAGGAAGGGGTTAGCTTAAATAAGCCTTACTGTGACAATCCTAAAAATATTCTATTAATTATTAAATGAATGGTTTATAAGCATCACTGCGTCACATCTTATAGATAATATGGAACTACATATAAGAAAGAAAACTCGCAGTGCTTTCCAAAATGATAGCGTTAGAAATGAAATACATGTCCATCTTTGGACTGGAAGGCTTTATCATTTATAAGAATCCGCTTGTATTTATAACCAGGTGGTATTTGAAGAGATGAGTGGTAAGGTTTCCATGATACATTTGCCAATGTTACCAATGCAGAGCCTTAACAATCTAACAATTGTCCTGAGATCGGTGCTACCAAATCTCATTCTTAGACAAGTTACATGAAGAAAATCTGGGACTTCTGGAGGAATAAGTATGATAAAGCAAAATATAAATTCTTAAAAATGCTATCATAAGTAAGCAACGCGAATATGGCTTAAGTCTTAAATGACTAGTGCATTAATTTAAGCTTAATAAAATAACAGTATCATGCGTAACACCATGACAAAATATTAACCCACTCAGCAACATACGTAAAATCTTAGCAAATTAGGATGTCAAATATAGAAGAGGGGAAAATATTATTTTCCTATTTAACAAGCCCCAAGTATTCTTAAACGATATTATATTATAAGCAAGTTAACACTCAATGGCATGAAAACAATAAATAATTATTAAAATAGATTAATAATCAAATTTATTTAGAGAACATAAAATGCATTTAAATCGATAGTGTCAACAACAAAAAGTTTATCTTATCCCATAATATGACTCTTTAAACAATCCACCATTAAGCGCATATTTCAAAATATTCAATCAAGTGAACTGAGATCAATAAGGAAATTTTATATTAAACTATTTAAATTTTCCAAATATTGGAATGATGGTTGAAATAATATAAGTTTGCTAGATTGAAACATTACCATACTAAAATTAATTTAATAAAATACATAGTTTAAAATAAGTTTTGCCGCATGAAAATAGGATAACTAAAGCGTGAAACTTTAAAAACTAAGATAGATTTAAAATACACAATTCTGTGCTAGCATTTTATAGAATGAGATTTTTAAAGCTCTAGAGAGAAAATCATAAATTTAACAATACCTGGGCTTATAGTCCATTACCAGATGAATAAAAGACTACATTATGAATATAATTAGAATTTAGGAAAGAAGTGAGGAATATTAAGAGTTCATTTTTTGGCAAAATTGATTACCTTTAGATGTTATGGCAGCCATTTAGAATAACGTATATGAAGGTTAGCAAGGCACAATATTAACAAAATAATGGTAAGCATTTTCCAATAGTTCTTTCACAGTTAAATATAACAGTTCTCAAGTAGCGATGGCATGGCAGAAAAGGCAGGACAAAGGCGATCTAAGATTAGGGAGGCAAATATTTCCACTACTCACAAATCATTCTGTTGTTTTCACTCTCTAATTGAACACAAGAGATTAAGTGATCTGAACTCATTTTGCATGTTCCTAGAACTTTTGCTCCTCCTATACTTGAAATTTGGCAATACTGAAAGATGTAAACAAATACGCATTATTTAAACGTATTTCTTAAAATTGGAAATAGTTTAAGAATATGATTTTTGTTAGTTTGACTTGAAATATTTAAATGAGACCAACATTTTAAATTGTAATAATACCTTCTAGAACTTTCTGGCATTGCTTTAGCTTTACATTAATCATATTTATTTTCGTATCTGTAATATATATATACACATATACACAGTTATCTAAGTGATGGGAATTTACAAGCTTGGAAATAAAATATACTTAAGTTAAAATGATAACACAACTGGTTAAACATAACCATTTGGAATAAACAGGGTGGAAGTTATACGTGTATATGTGTGTGCTTAACATTCCTGGATGACCAAATAAACATATAAACTGGTTCAAACCCTACTTAAAAGGTATGTAATGTCATCAGGCAGTGAAGCTAAATATGTACTACAGATTTACCACTTCAGTATATACATGTATATATAATCAGTGCTCAGTTCAGTTTATATTATGATAGAAAATCTTCAACTTTATTGGACGTGCTTGAATCTTCTCCACTCTCCAACTCTTTTATTTATATCATTAAAAATCTGATGGTGGAATGCTCCAAGCCATTGTTGGTGCCAATCTTATTGTCATACTCATGTGGCATTGTCACTCTGATAGGATTTTAATATGTTCATTTAAACATACATAGAAGAGGGATGGGAACACCCTCTGAATATATATTTAAATACAAGTATATTGTCTATTCTGAACTTAATGTAATTAGAAGTGATTTCAACTCACACTTTCAAGCTTGCTACAACTATCCATCTTATGTAACTGACACACATGACCACATACATGTGAAAAAGATAAATGATCTCCAATATACATATTTCATGATGAATCAGCACTTAACAGTTGATCCAAATCAATATTTTCCACATACATATATACAGGTGGTTCTCTATTTTATACAGTTTGCTATTTTGTACAAAAGGCAAAAAAAAAAAAGACACAGTGAATTATGGAATTTTTTATCAAGAAAAAAAAAGAATAACATGAAAGGCTAAAACCTTCGACAAATGCACTTTTTAAATGCTTATATGTGACAACCAATCAGATGTAATAATGACTACACGTGGAACTCTTTATTCTAAAACACAATCCAGAAATACGAGAAAAAGATGGAAACTCACCTTCTTCTCTACTTAAATTTATATATAAATAAGCCAGACTCATGCATTTTGAACTAAGAGTGTGAAGCTTTAAACATGTTCACATTTAATTCACGTAACATTATATATAAATAAACAATGTGAAATCTTTCGATTTACTGCGCAGTAATTTTCAAATCTAATGAAATGATCGTAACAAATGTAATTATATTTATTTATTAAGCACAATCAGATAATGTAATAATAATGTGAACGGCTAAACATTCGACAGATGAGCTTTAAAAATGTTTATTTGACAGCCATTCAATCTGGCTTATTTATATATAAATTTAAGTAGAGAAGAAGATGGGTTCCCATCTTTTTCTCATATTTCTGGCTTGTGTTTTAGAATTAAGAGTTCCAAGTGTAGTCAGCTTATTTATATCTAAATTTAAGTAGAGAAGAAAATGGGTTCCCATCTTTTTTTCATATTTCTGGCTTGTGTTTTAGAATTAAGAGTTCCAAGTGTAGTCATTATTACATCTGATCGGCTGTCATATAAGCATTTTTAAAGCACTTCTGTCAATGGTTTTAGCCTTTCACATTATTATTACATCATCTGCTTGTGCTTAATAAATTAATATATATATATATATATATACGTTTGTTATGATCATTTCATAATAAATTAATATATATATATATATATATACGTTTGTTATGATCATTTCATTAGATTTGAAAATTACTGCATAAAAAATTGAAAGATTTCACGTTGTTTATTTATATATAATATTTAGTGAATTAAATGTAAAGGTGTTTAAAGCTTCACACTTTTAATTCAAAATGCTTGAGTCTGGCTTATTTATATATAAAATTAAGTAAAGAAGAAGAGTTCCCATCTTTTTCTCATTTTTCTGGTTTGCGTTTTAGAATTAAGAGTTCCACGTGTAGTCATTATTACATCTGACTGGCTGTCACATAAGCATTTTTAAAGTGCATCTGTCAAAGGTTTTAGCCTTTCATGTTATTATTACATCATCTGCTTGCACTTAATAAATTAATATATGTAAAAAAAGAAGAGTACAGTTCAACTATTGCTTGATAAATTTATAAAGAAAATGCCAGATCCTAAACAATAAAGTGTTATTTATATACTATATATTCAAGTTGTTCTTCTTATCTATATGTCTATTATATTGCAATCATCATTCAGCATTTACATAATATACTCTTTTATTGTTTATCATGGTTAGGTACTATCATTCTTCTATGATCCACAGCCTTTAAGTGTCTAAGAAATAAGCAAGGCATAGTTTTGTATTTGCCAGCAACTTTGTTATTTTTATTTTAGGTTGTAAGTAGGCTTATATAATATCTAAATTGAGATAAATCTTCTGCTGTTCATGGTGCATGGTGTACTTATAGTCCTGTGGCTGAATTCTGTAGCTATTTCTAGAACTGCAGATCACTACTCATTTGTTTGCTGTCAGATTTTTGTAATGTTTGTGATATGAACTTGTTTTTGTACTTGCATATGCACTTAAAATTAGGATGGTGATCTAATTGTGGGACTATGTAATCCCTGTCATTCCTTATCATTCTATAGTGTTAGAATTTATATATATTGTAATGGGTTGGCAGATTTTTCAGGAGATAGGGGGAATGCATCTTATTATAGTCAGATTTTGGGTCTTCAGATAGGATGCAAGTGATTATGTGATGAAATACATAACCTATGATCGTATCTACTTCCAATAGACTAGCTCTACATATTTTATTAACCTAGATACAATTTGGATCAGTTCATCCAATTCTCACTGCTTTCTGGCCACGTTATACCACAGTATTTAAACTCAGGGAGTAATTGCTTGGACTCTCTTATAAGGGAAGGAGATCACACTAATAACAGTTGTTGCACCTCTATATAGGTGATAATTGATTATCAAAATCCTATAAGCATATCCAAATATCATATGATATAGAACAAAATGAGTAGGTGCTGTATATATATAAAATGCAATGTATGGGTAAGAGAACAAACAGGTGTTACTGACCTCATTGAAAAAATTAAAAGATTGAAGTGGAGTTGGGCTGGACATATTGCTAGAAGAGATGGTAATAGATGGACAATTGAAATTTTAAACTGGATTCCAAGAGATTGTAAAAGACCCAGAAGGAGACCACATGTAAGATGGATGGATGAAATAAGAAAATGTGTAGGGGTGATGTGGAGAAGAGAAGCTAAAGATCGGAGAAGATGGATTAAACTTGGAGAGACCTTCATCCTGCAGTGGATTGATAATGGTTGATAATGATGATGATGATGATGATATATATATTGTATATATATGACTCATTTCAAACACACAGATATATTATTTAATTTTAAAAAAATTTCTTTTATATATATAGATTTATGTGTGTATTTATTATTATATAGTTTATAAATACTTAATAAATAAGCAGTTATAAAGAGAAAAAGGTAGTGAGAAACAATATTTAATGTAGGGATTTATTATATTTTATTAAATAATGTGTTGAAATTATTTAACTATATTTTTATTAAACAAAGTAGATCAGAAAGAAAGTGTAAAATAAAGCGATCAAGATTAGTATATTAGGATGTGAAAATGTACACGTGTGAGTATGAATGTTTAAAAATAAAACATTTTTACACCTATTTCTGGTGACTATAGATTGCCAGCTTTATTGTTTGTGTTATCTGTATCTAAGCTTTATTGTTTGTGTTATCTGTATCTAAGATTATTTTTAGAAAAGAGGTGCTTTGATGGAATAAAATGTGATTATTAATTTTCTTGTAAAATCATGATACAACATCAGCTTGTCAAACTTGTGAAGCTTTGATTTTTATCTCAAGATAAGATTTCCAGTGGTCCTTTTCTTTGATCAAAGATTCGCAATATAAATGAATGAAACAATATTTAGTGGTCAGTTTTTCAATATTATGAGAGAAGAGATGTGGGCTGTCAGTTTCTTTTTTAATGTTATTAAAGAAGAGATGTGGAGATCAGTTTTATTCATTATTATGAGACAGAGATGTAGTGATTGATTTCGTGAAAACCAAAGGAAATGGACAGTTCGCATATTTTTTCAAAAAAAGAGTGAGCGATTGATTTTTTTTTTCACTCTTTAAAAATTGAGGAAGGAAAAAATTGACTCTTGTTTTAAAGTCAGTATAGACGAAGATGTGCATATATATATATATATATAAGTAATTCCCAGAAATATTAAGAAGGAGAAAGAAAGGAAAAAAAATTGACTTTCTTGGAAGAAGTTATTGACAATTCTATAAAATGATATTAATATATTTTGCTGTGTATAATACAATGAATTTGCATTGCTAAAACCATTGTTTCTGCTTCATGGAATAATACAGAATGGTTGAAATCACTGATCTACTATGGACTCATATACCGGTCCATAATAGCCAAAAGAATGGACAAATTTAAAACCAGCCACAAACATAATCTAATAATCATCTTTGACAAGAGAAGAATAAAGGAAAGATGAATAAAAGCCATATATATAGCCAAATTTAATGAAGCTATGAATCAAATTTTTGTTAAAGTTTTCCTCAGTCAGCTAAAGTGTCTACAATGATTTTTTTTTAAAATGGAAGAGACAAGCAAATCCACCAGTTCATACTTATCTAAAAGTATTTGTAATAACTCTTTTTGAAAAAATTAGAAGCAAGCCACTCAACGAATTCAGCGTTATCAAAAGTATCAGCAATAAATAATTTTAAAATTGTGGAAACAGCAAGTCAATTAATTTATGTTTATTAGAAGGTATCAACAAGAACTTTTGTTTTTTTAAATGGAGCAAAGACAAGCAGTTGGAAAATTCAAACTAGGGACATTTATAAGAAGTGAAAATAATCGGGTAACTATGAACTTTCATTAACAGATCTTTTATTCTTGCTTATTAAAAGTAAACCTTAATTTATTGGTCAAGGCATTATTTTTTTCTTTTGATACAGAAACATTAGGGGCTTGTTTATCGATAGTTATTCTCAATATCACATAACATAACACAAACACAGTTTAAATCTTTAAACTTAAATTTTCATTATTTTTTTTTATATTATATATTGTAATATTGAAATGTTTTTTTTTTGTTGTTCTTCAGTTGTTATGATAATGAGCAACCTATAAATATATGCATTTATAATGTTTTTTTTTTATTTATCTTGTTGCATATTAATTTTATTTTGCTCAAAGTTGCAAGAATATTTTTTTTTATATATGTGATTTATGTATTAATCTCTAATATAAAGGGAACACATTTTAAAAATATATGTTGACATATCACAGGGTGTGGGTGTGCATGTGTAATTGCTTATACAAACATGTCAAAAGAATGGGTTATACATAATTAATTTAAATATGGTAAATTATAAAGCAAGGCTTACATATGAATGGAAGTGAAATAAAACACAGGTTACATATGAAATTTATTTTTATGATATAATAAGTTAGGAAAGTCTTAAGTAAGCATTCCATGAAATATATTTTTTAATGTCATTTTAAGCCAGCTTATTTTAAAATATCCAAAAATGACAAACTTGTATATAAAATTTTGTTCTTGAATTAATGTAATAAAAAGCCATTTATCTAATTGATTTTAAAGAAGGAAAGAAGAATAGTATTAATAAAATATAATTATATATCTTAATTGGTTTCCGAGTTCTTATTAAAAATATTATTATATTTTTCTTGTCTTAATTCTATTGTTTTAAATGATCATCATCATCATTCGTAGATATTAAGAATCATCAGCACTCGCAAATATTGAGAAGGCGCTCGCAAAATGTTAAGCAAGCTAGGATATTGATTTACATTTAAGTATTTGGGGATTATGCTTGATAATAACCAAGTTTTAATAATTACAGGTTAATAATAGAAAGCTAAAATTATGTTGTGCCAATGAGTTTTGATCATCCTCATCAAAGAGGGATATCATGATCACCATCTTCATTGATTTAATAACTAATAATCATTCAATCAAACCAAAGATTAATAGTTAATATGTTTAGTAAATAAGGATTTCTAAAAAGTTGAATATCATGTGTAGAGATTTGTGATGATTATTCATCATCACTAGTATTATTGAATCCTAGTTTTAACTATAAAAGTATTTTAGTAAATAACCATAAACTTATATAAATGCTAGTGAATGTAATATTTAAGTCCCATTTTGACAAAGGATGATTTTAAAAAGTGCCTATGAGTTTGTAAAGATAGATTTATTGTTGTGAGTTCATTATAAAGCTATGGCTGGTATCATCATCATCACTATTATTATCATCATCATTATCATCTTTATATTATGATAAATAATTAAGTTAAGTAACTAGTTTCATGGCCAGCCACTTAAGTAATGGTCTTCACTATGTTTATTTGGAAGCCATTAATAAGAGTATAATTGTCTGTTCATCAATATACATAAAATGAGCTAGTAATATCTATAAGAGTCTTTGATCTATATAAATTTTTGTGATATAGGGATCTTATGATTTTATTGACATGAGCAAAATATAAGAGTGCCATTTTTTTTTCATTAGTCATCCAAGTCATGTGTGATAAAAATGTACCGAATGAGTTTGAACTCAGTACACTCTAAACAGATATTTATCTAGATTTAAAACAATCTAGTGGCGCTCGTGGGAAAACACATGTACTTAGCTAAACTGAATAAAGAGTGATTTAATCCCTGTCCAACTTAATGATATTAAGTTTATATGATAATTTTATACGTTGCTATAAATAGCACCAGTGTGTGCGTGTGATCGTGAATGGTTGTATATACATGGAAAGAGGAATGAGAAGGATTCTTGGTTAAAAGAACCTAGTATTGGAGATAAGCGAAATGCACTCCAGGGATCTCACAGTGGGTAATTTTATTCAGTTGCTATATTTAATATTATTTTATTTGATGACAATGGCCTTTTTTTTTATTGTTCAAATGACTTCCCCAATATCTAAATATTTTAAATCTTTAATGATGACAGTTTTCATTTGGTTATTTTAAGTTTTGAGAAATGAGATAATTTATTTATTTCATTATTAGCATAACAGAATTAATGCTTAGGATAGTTGCGAACGGGCTGTAATGTTATTTTTAATTAATTAAAAAAATAGACATCCAAATAGAGCCTGATATGCATATGTTCTTATTTATATGTTAGCGTCATCCTTATTTAATTATAAATTGTATTCTAGCTAACACAGTAAATTCATTTCTCATTTAATTTACTCGGTTACAAATGATGAACCGCTAGAGCATAGCATATATCATGTTTAGTGTTTAGTTATTGAATTATAGCAACTATCATTTTATCACTCTTCAATATATATATATTTATAATCGGTTATAAAGTAACAGCCTTTTATCAACCTTTTATCAGTTCATCTTTATTATTCGTACTGTTACAAATGGGTTTTTCTAATTCAGTTACAATATATATATATATATTAAAGGTTATAATAATTAACTTGATTATATCTATTTATTTTTTTCTAAAATAATAGGATAATATTGATAGGTATAAGAATAATTAAGATAATAATGCTTGTGATGAATATATGAATAATGATGAGCTTGAGACCACATCAAAATAATGAATTAATAATTAACATTTATTGATTAACAAAAATAATGTAATAAATACGAATTCATTTTGAAACATGTTATTTGTTATATCAACAATGAGCTTCTACCACATTGATATCTAATAATGATATTTATAGAAATAAAGTCCTTATCCCGCAACCCAATAGTCGAAAGTCATGTACTCGACCAATTATTTACAAAAACAAATATATAACATTGATAGATTACATGATCGCGATTCTATCTGACTATTTGAAATTATATACAAACACATTAAAAAAATATTTGTTGTTCAATTAGACCAATGATTGCAAATCTTCTTGGGAACTCCTTTTCTATTTACAAATATCCTTAACATTAAGAAGAAAATACAATAAATTCACACAAGGTTATTAAATCATTTGTACAAAAGCAATATATATATAAATAAGATTAACTAATAATAAACAAACTAACACAAAATCTGTTATAATCTAGTGTACTGAGTAATGTAAAATAATACTGAAAACTCTTACCTCTTATTTCACATTATGCTGTCAAAGTCAGTAGTGTTGGGAAGTTAAACTAATCTAGATTTTATTTAATATAAGTAAAAATAATAAAAAAATATTTAGTTAAATCTAATACTTTTCCCTTTTTTCTCTCATAATGAAATTCTCTAAAATGTTGACACATGTGCTTCCAATTGTGGGAATGAAAATATACAGAAAAATTTACAATATACAAAATAATAATAATAATAATAATAATAATAATAATAATAATAATAATAATAATAATAATAATAATAATAATAATAATAATAATAATAATAATAATAATAATAATAATAATAATAATAATAATAATAATAATAATAATAATAATAATAATACAAAAATCACAATTTTTATCCCATTATACTAATTAATGTTTGATGAGTCTGTTGGAAAGTATTTATTTGCAAGGTAAGTCTCTTTGGATGAAAATGAAATACTGCTCTCTCGAAGAGTGGCAATCTCTTGTTTGGATCAAAAGACAGTGATCTTCTCGAGTTGATTCCTCTTGAATTTTAGTAGGCATTTTATCCAAGACAAACGATGTTCTTCAGGTTTCTTATAAATGGGTAGGTGAAATCTTTATGCTTTCATGGCTTTATTGATGGCATGGTATTTCCTATGGTATGAACATTTTTAGCATGCACACATTGTATAATAATAATGGTATATATATATATCTTGGTTTATTTACTTTTAATCAGGTATTTAGTGGCAATGTTTCTATATAATAACACTGATATTTATTTTTAATCTTCCTTCTTTTACGTGAATCCAACTAAAGTTGCTTAATCACCAAATAATCGAATCTTTTCTTTTAAATTATTTCTTCCAATTGATTTATTTACTTTAACAGTTTGGCTTCTGATAATTCTGAATATTATTCTAAAACAATTTAAATTCGAATGCGTATGTCCATCTTTGTATTTGAATTTTTCATGCAGAAGGAAATTAGCTTTTGTTTTACAAATGCATTATCTTAGAAGGCAGAACACTATAACAATTAATACCACTTTTTGATTGTGCATAGTTTTTTTAATATATGAACCTTGTCATTTTCCATTGTTGAGCAGACATAATATATATAGTAGGGATTAAAACAATCATTTGTGACATTTTAAATTTCGTTTCCACAGTTGCTAGCTATGTGATTAGATTTTAAATTTGGTCATGTTTTGTGAGGTTTATGTACAAATTTTTGATATAGTTTTTTTTAGTTAGTGACACATAACACGTTTTATTTCAGTGTTAGTATACATATGTGTTTTCCCTAGTTGTTTAATGTTTTTATCTTTTTTTTTAAAATAAAAAGATGTTTATTGTATATATATGTGTGGGAAAGGAAAAATGCTAATATTGATAAATTGTTTGGCAATTTATTAGTTAGGCAAATATTTTTATGTGGCTCCAATTGGCAGAAGGCCCTAAACATATGATGGTGTGTTAGGGTTGTAACTCATTATATGTATCACCAGATGGAGCTTTACCAATAGCTCACTTTCAAGCTTTGTTTACATAAACACTAAGAGAGATAGAATCCAATATCTCTTTCAAATTGTCTCCAACCTTTAAACCATGGTTTCAAGCTAGTTGCCTCACATCAGTAAAGCACCAACTCTACTAATCAGCATTTATGAAACACTTTTCTATCAGCTTGAAAGCATGAATTTTTCAGATATGTAAATATTTTCAAATCCAGTAAAACAAACTAGGTAGCTATATGGGTCTGAATTCAGTTCAGTTTTACCATATAGTAAAAGCCTCTGCAATCTATATCATTGCAAAAACTGTCAAAGGTACATTTATGATAAACAAAACAAGTTATAAATTTTGTAACTTGCTATAGCTTGCATTTTATGATCACTAGGTGGAGCTTTACCAATAGCTCACTTTCAAGCTTTGTTTACATAAATGCTAAGAGAGATAGAATTCAATATCTCTTTCAAATTGTCTCCAACCTTTAAACCATGGTTTCGAGCTAGTTGACTCATGTCAATAAAAGGTAGGAAGACTAGAAACTAGATCTAAACACCAACTCTACTAATCAGCATTTATGAAACACTTTTCTATCAGCTTGAAAGTATGAATTTGTAACTTGTTTTGTTTATCATAAATGTACCCTTGAAGATTTTTGCAGTGATATAGATTGCAGAGGCTTTTACTATATGGTGAAACTGAACTGAATTCAGACCCATATAGCTATCTAGTTTATTTACTGGATTTGAAGATATTTACATATCTGAAAAATTCATGCTTTCAAGCTGATAGAAAATTGTTTCATTAATGCTGATTAGTAGAGTTGGTGTTTAGATCTAGTTTCTAGTCTTCCTACTCTTTACTGACATGAGCCAACTAGCTCGAAACCATGGTTTAAAGGATGGAGACAATTTGAAAGATATATTAAATTCTATCTCTCTTAGCATTTATGTAAACAAAGCTTGAAAGTGAGCTATTGGTAAAGTTCCATCTAGTGATCATAAAATGCAAGCTATAGCAAGTTACAAAATTTATAACTTGTTTTGTTTATCATAAATGTAACCTTGAAGGTTTTTGCAATGATATAGATTGCAGAGGCTTTTACTATATGGTGAAACTGAACTGAATTCAGACCCATGTAGCTATCTAGTTTGTTTGACTGGATTTGAAGATATTTACATATCTGAAAAATTCATGCTTTCAAGCTGATAGAAAAGTGTTTCATAAATGCTGATTAATAGAGTTGGTGTTTAGATCTAGTTTCTAGTCTTCCTACTCTTTACTGATGTGAGCCAACTAGCTCTAAACCATGGATTAAAGGTTGGAGACAATTTGAAAGAGATATTGAATTCTATCTCTCTTAGCATTTCTGTAAACAAAGCTTGAAAGTGAACTGTTGGTAAAGCTCCATCTAGTGATCATAAAATGCAAGCTATAGCAAATTACAAAATTTATAACTTGTTTTGTTTATCATATATATATATATATAATATTACAGTTAATATAGGAATATGCCATTTGTTTTCTTGCTATCATGGTTTAGGTTGTTTGCACACAATAGATGGTTGTCAGGTCATTTTATCATATCTGGATTGCTTGATATAGTACCACTTTTTATTTGTCTTGCTTCCATGTAATAGCAAAGTCTGTTATATTTATAACCCTGGCTTTGAAATTTTTCTTCATACTTATTCACTGACTTGACTCATATCTAATCCTGTTCCCTTCTTCTATCATTGTCTTGGCAATAACTAACTGCTGTGTTTTCTTACTATTTTTATTGTTCAAGATAGACTTGTCTAATCCTCCAATATGTTGCTTTCCTTACATATTCATTCTTTTGTGTATCTGTGTGCTGAATGCTCTGTGTCTGCTCTGCTCTGTATTTTCTTGCATTTTTCTTCACTCTCCACTACAAAGTATATATACCCTGTGTAAATATTCATCACACATTCAGACTTTCATGAAAACCATTTCCCACTATCCTATATTGTATTCACTGCATTCCATTGCAACAATTGTTAATAAATCTTTCTCATAGCTAACATTGCTTTCTAGATAATATTCCTTTTTAAACAAAATATATTAAAGGCAATCACTTATTAATTCCTTTTTTTGAACCATAATTGCTATTATTTTCAAGAAATAACTAGCAGAAAATTACAAGAAAGCTTATACTCTGAATCTCCTGTAGGTAAATCATTATCAATTGCTTGCATCACTTGAATAATTTATTGTTCACTACTGTAAATTTCAGATAAAAATAACAAAAGTGAGAAAAAATAAAAAGCAAAAATCCATTAATTGTTAAAATTATTATAAAGTCATTAATTTTGTCTTAGAAAAGTGAAACTTGAACTTTTCTAAAAGTAAAATAAAAGAATTAAATGATGGAACTTGTGCTCATGTTATGTTTATAAGAGGTGGTGGTCATATGATGGGACTTGCATATGCATTATTTTAAATTGGAGTCACCAACCATTTATTTCCAAGGAAAAATGCAATCATTTCATTATGTATAGGGTTATGGATAAAAAGATGATTAATTATTATCACTTATGTTTAAAATTTGCCTATTTAGAATTTTGACAATCATTTTACCATTTTATATATATATATATATATATCAATATTCACTAGAATAAAAACTACAAAATTTTTAAAAAATGCCTGTATAAAATTAAAGATTAAAATTCTTTGCTAGTAGTGGTATATTCACCATTAAGTAGAATCGTTAATATTAACGGTTGTAGATGGAGTAGAATTATATTAAATAGAGTTGTTGCCTATTTAGAATTTTGACAATCATTTTACCATTTATATATATATAACCAGTCAACACTTAAATAATCCCAATAACATTCAATAAATTCAAACTGTTGTTATGGCAACCTCCATTTGACAATAAAGGTGGAAGACTATCTTTATTAATGGTCCAATATACTTATATAAACACTAAAGATTGCAACTTCATCATAGAGATTGAAATTATTGATAGAAAGAAGTTTAAATAAACTTCTTTAAATCATTAAAATATAATCTATTCCGAATGCAGATTAATAAATAGTCAATTATAACATTACAAACTGCAATTATAATGTTCAAATTGCATCTAAATTATTACTTAAATAATAAGTGTAATAATGCTCAAGACTAAATGGGTTCATCAGTAATCATTAAAAACTAGTCATCACTTAGTCAATTCC
Source organism: Epiperipatus broadwayi (assembly GCA_028023455.1). NCBI lineage: Eukaryota > Metazoa > Onychophora > Udeonychophora > Euonychophora > Peripatidae > Epiperipatus > Epiperipatus broadwayi. Next base: position 1,298,695 of record JAQFVV010000023.1, read on the forward strand.
AATATCAATAACAATCAATAAATTCAAACCGATGGTCCTTTATACTTATATAGACACTATATATATATAATTCTTCAAAAAACAATACAATAATTAATACAGTAAACAATATTTTAAAAACAAATATCTACTATAATTTAATAGAAGTACTTTCAACTATCTAAGTAGTCGTTATCAACTATATTCAAATTCTATTACAAAAAAAAAAATGTTATAAATATATATGAAAACAATGATGTCATACATCAATTTTTCCATAATTCATTAATTTTTATATTAGCAGCTTGTCTATTTATCAAATTCTGCTTTCCATTTCTTATTAACATAGCTTCTTTAATTTTATGTTTATTATTATTTCTTTCAACACATAAAATCTTAACTTTATTAAAATAAAAACTATATATACATGTAACATTATGATCAAAAAATACTGAAGTGATATGTCATGATTTCTAACACTCTCTTGTCTTGATTTTTGCACTCATTTATATAGCAATAAATGCTCCTTTGATCTTTCCTCCAGTGTACACTGAGATTTACCTATATATGCTTTTCCATAAACACACCGCCATTTATATATTTCACAACTTTGATTTAAAATACTACATCTACTTTTTGAATTATTTATCAATCTATTTAAATTTGGAGTAGTATAAAATGTGACTATACATACATTTTTATATATTTGTCTTATAAATTTCACTTGTTCATTACAAATAAATGGTATTGATATCCAAGTATATTTCATTTTATCAATATCTATAGCACTTAAAATATTATAATTAATTTATGATTATATCCAATATTTATTAATTCCATAGTAAATACATTTATATTACTTATTTTATCAGAATTATATTTACATAACATAGTATTCCTAAATAAAAATGATTTTAAACCAGATAATTTATGTACTATTGGCACATTTGAATCCCAAGGAATATATCATTTTTTCAATATCTTTTATTACCATACAATAATCTAATTTATTTCTATTATGAGTAACTTTAATATCCAAATATTGAATTGACATTTTTTCTTCAAAAGATTTACTCCATTTTAAATCTTCTAAACTTTTTAATTTATTAAATAACAAATTTATAATATCTAAACTTCCACAAACAAAAATGTCAACAACATATCTGTAATATATTTTAATACCTTAATAATATATATTATTATTAAGAATTATATCTTCATATTTTGATATTACAGAACTACGTACTTATGAAACTACTGGAAGACCCATAGGCCAACCATTATCCATTTTATAGCAATCTTTATTAAATATAGCATATATATTTTTATCAATAAAATATAACACATCATGTATAAATTTTACTCTCTTATCATCAACTTTTTTTAACATCAAAGCATATAATATAATTTGTATAGACTTTAATCTATCTATTGAACTGTATAATTGTAGTATGACATTATTGTTTTTGTATACATTTATAACAGTTTTTTGGAATAAAATTTTAATATTGTTGATAATGACTACTTAGATAGTTGAAAGTACTTCTATTAAATTATAGTAGATATTTGTTTTTAAAATATTGTTTACTGTATTAATTATTGTATTGTTTTTCAAAGAATTACATATATTTGATTAGAATTGGAATACAGACATTGATTACTATTTTATATATATATTAATAATAATTCAAACAAATATATTTAACACAGTATTCAAAATTAAATAATATATTGTTTACCAGAAGTACTTTCAATTGTTTCACTGACAATCTTTATCAACTGTTAATACAAATGTATAAAAAATAAAAACTTGCATTACCCATCATTCAATCTATTCAAATTTCCCACAATTCTTTTGTCTTTGTATTAGCCAATTGTTTATTCATTAAACCACTTCTATTCCTAGATATCATCATTGCCTCTTTAATTTTACATTTTTCACTACACCTTTCAATTTGAATAATTTTTATATCTCTATTATTAAATTTAAAACCATAATTACATGTTTTATTATGATCAAATATAATTGATGGAGTATTCATATTTACTGAAGATATATTTTTTTTCTGTACACGTTTATATAATGTCTTATGATCATTATATCGTTTTTGTAATGTACATTTGGATTCCCCTATATATTTTATTCCACAACCACATTCCAACATATATATAACAGAACTTAATTCAAACTTAGAAATATTGGCTTTGGAGTTATTTATCATATCATTTATATTATTTGAAGAGAAAAAAGAAATTCTACACAAACCACTATAAAGTTTATTAATTAATTTAGCTTGTTGATTAGATATAAAAGGAATAGAAATCCATTTATCACTTTTTAATTTATTTAATATTTTCTTATTATTACTTTTATTTTGATTATATTTTGTAATTGTATTATAAATAATATTCCTTCCATAACCAACATTCAACATATCGGTAATATATAAATTAATATTTTCAATTTTATCACTAATAAATTTGCACAAATAATCATTTCTAAATAAAAATGACTTCAAACTAGCTAATTTATGACTCATATGAACTTTAGAATTATATGGAATATAACCCGTAATTTCCACAGGTTTTAAAATCATATTATAATCAAACACATTATTATTTCTTTTAATAAATATTTCTAAAAACTTTATAGAATCTTCCTTCTCTTCATTTAACACCCATTTTACATTATTAATCATATTTAACTCATTAAACAAATTAACTATTATTTCATTATGTGCACATATAAATACATCATCAACATATTTACAATATACTTTAATTCCTTTATATTTTATCTGAGACAATATCTTAACCTCATAATTAGAAATAAAAAAATTACAAATCTGTGATACCACAGGAAGATCCATTGGCCAACTAAAATTCATTTTATAAAAGCAATCATTAAACCTAACATATATATTATCATTTACAAATCTTAATATTTTAACAATAAAATTCTTAATATTATTATAAAAACAAAGCTCTTTCAATAATCTCTATTGATTCCATACGATTAATTGAACCATACATTTCAGATATGTCAAGTGTACACATAACATCATTATTATCAATTTTTATATTTTTAATCCTATTAATAAAATCAAATGATGATGAAATCATGTAATCTCCAAATCCAAGCACATCTTGCATTATTTTTTCAATATATCTACAAGCATTATAATAAAAAATACTCCCAAAATCAACAATTGCTCTTAATGGATAACAATTTTTATGCAATTTTATATTTGCAAAGATTCTTGGAAACACTGCAGACAACGGATATAAACTGTAATATGTCTTTGCATCAATAACTTTTTTCTTTTTAGCAGTCATTAAAATTTGTCATTAATAAATTTCATTCTATATGTATCAATATTATTTAATTCACTTTTTTCAAAACAAAGCTTCTTCATTTGATCCATAATTTTCATATTATATTCATCCTGTTTCATTAGGCACATCCATAGCCCCTTGTCCTCCTTCAAACAAATTAATTTATTACTTTTTTAAAAAATTTTAAATTCATAAATTTGTTTTAACCAAACATTATCATTTTGCTTATCAAATTTTTTATTTTTTATTTCATTAATTATTTTATATATATATATAATATTCATTAATTAAAAGCTATTGTAATAACAATAAAAACAATAAATATAACAATAGTTAACTATTATATAGTCTTTCATTCTACAGAAGTACTTTCAGTTAATTTCTTAACCCTCTTCAATTGCCTTTAAATTCAAAAAGCATAATGGAAGCAAATATTATCAACTCAAATCTCATGAATCCCGAATTGTAGCATTAGAAGTTTGTCTATTAATTATATATTCATTTTATTTCTATTTATTAAAATTGCCTCCTTAATTTTTCTTTTATTATGGTTTCTCTTTTTTTGAAAAATCAACACTTTCAAGATCAAAATTAAATTTATATTTACATGTTCTTTCATGGTCCAAGAAAACTGAAGCAGTTATTAAATCATTATTTTTTACTTTTCACATGCTTGTATAACAATTCTTGCTCCTTTAATCTTTTTTCACTACTGCACATTGATTCACTGATACATATTAACATTCATCCACAAAAAAATTTGATACACAGCATTACTTTTCTGCTTGACAGGTATGATACTTTTAGAATTATTCACTGACTTATTAACGTTAATTGTAACACAAAATGAAACATTAGATACATCCTTATATTCAAGATTAAAATTAAATTTATACACCTGGGTCTCATTTTACACGATAGATAGGTTCCTCAGAAAACATGTGCAAATGAAATCGTGCAATAATAGACATAACTTACCTTGAAAAAAGTGGGATACAGACTGTGATTTTTCAAAAATCGCATAAAAGCAAAGCACCAACATAAAATTACTTTAAAATTCGTGAAAAAAAAAAATAAGGATATAAAATATGACTAATAAAAAATTTCAAATTTGAAAAAAATTGATACAAGACAAACTTTTTTTAACTACAATATTTAATTTTATTCAAAATAATATATTTTTATGCATAATTTACAGTACAGTAATTGACATTTTTTATACCCATTTTAATTATTATCACTACTTGCTGATAAACAGGTTCATTTGCAAACTGGTAAAAAATCAGATTCTTCACAAGAGGAAATACAACTAGCACCAACTTCACTCTCATGTTGTGTTAATGATTTTCTGGTGACAATGTAATTAGTAATTAATCTTTGAGACAATGATTTTATTAATTGTTTATGAAGCTTGCGATATCCAGACATACAACCATTTAGCTCTCATTGGAATTTAAGAGCACATTCGTGATTAGTGTCATTAATAAGAAAATAATTAAAAATAAACTTGCGGACACTAAATGATTAATAATTGATTACGTTCTTTTTTAAAAAGCAAAAACAGAATGTGATTTAAAATGCAAAATTAACACGCACAATGTTTGAACAAATTTACATTATAATCTTGTAAAATTTAATGTGTGTATACATAAAATGTGGAAATCATGATTTTAATTTTATTATTGCATAAAATCTTACTATTATAAAGCACTGAAAATATTGAAATTAGAATATGAAAGTCGAATTCCAATAATGTGCTATTACTTTCAATATGATATAAGTGCGCAAAATTTATTATTTAAAGTAATAGTGCATTATCAAAGTTTGACTTCCGAAGAAACGTGAATCGCATAACTTCAAAATCACATTAAATAAATCCATGTAAAAAGAGACCCAGGTGTATTTACATGTTCTTTCATGATCCAAGAAAACTGAAGCAGTTATTAAATCATTATTATTTTTTTACTTTTCACATGCTTGTATAACAATTCATGCTCCTTTAATCTTTTTTCACTACTGCACCTTTATTCACTGATACATATTAACATACATCCACAAAAAATTTTATACACAACATTATTTTTTCTGCTTGACAGGTATGATATTTTTAGAATTATTTACTAACTTATTAATGTTAATTGTAACACAAAATCCTTCTATATATCCTTAAAAAAATTCACTTGAGCATTTGAAATATATAGAGTAGATATTCATTTTTTATTATCAATCTTCAATTCCTTTAAATCATTATAACTTTTTTTAAATTAACATAAGGTTTTGTTAATTTGTTCAATTTTATAACCAACTTCAAGCAATTCCTTGGCAAATAACTCAATATTCTTTTAATTTATCATATAGGTAACTACATAATTTTTCATTACAAAACAAAAAATATCTAAAACTTACCATCATATGCATAATTGGTAGTTTTGATTTACAATTTATTTATCCCCTTTTTTGCAATAGTTTGATTATTAATTTATAATTTAAATACTATCATCTCTTATAATAATTATATCCAAATACTTAATACTTTTGTCCTATTCGTTTTCAATAATTCATTTCAAGCCATTCAAATTATTTAACTCCTCTACAAGCAAGTTTATAGTAATAGTATTTCCACATATAAAAACATCATCCACATATATTTTGTGAATTTTAATATCTTTAACAGCACACATATCTAAAATACTACTCTCATATGTAGACAAAACAAAATTGCAAACTTGTGCAACAACAGGCATATCCATAGGTCAACCTTTAGTAATATCCACCTTTAAAAGAGGCAACAATGTTATCATCAAAATTTTTTAAAGAATCAATAACTAATGTTATCACATATTTACAAATGCCTTTACTTTTTAACACATGTTCAATAATTTTTATGGAATCCATTCTATCATTAGAACCATACATTTCTGTCATATCTGATGAAGCAATAACATCATTCTTATTCATCTCTATATTTTTAATTCTGTCTACAAAATCAAAGATCAAACAATAGTATTTCCCCCAAATCTTAAAAACTCTTGTAATAACATACCAATATATTTAGAAGTTTGATATATAAATGAACCACCAAAATCAATCATAATTCACAAAGAATTACTTTCTTTATGTAACTTCATATTTGCAAAAAATACAAGGACATATAGCACAGGAAGGAGGTACCTTATAGTTATACATTATTACTTAAGGCTTTATTCTTAGCTTTTCTTAAAAAATATTAATAAATGTATTCTCTGACCACCATATTATATTCTGCACTCAAAAAGAAACCAAGTTTATCCATTTGCACTTTAACTTGCATATCCAGAACCCCCCCGTCTCCCAGCACAAATGTTAAACAATTCAAAACAAAACAACACTCTCCTATAGTGTGCCTCTTGTGCTAACAAAGCAACAATGGATGCCAGAACTTGTGCATAAACCCTATCTATGCCACCATCCAATTCCCCAGACAGTTTCGGCTCGTGGCCTTCATCAGTGAGGAGCCTTGGATCTGAGAGCACTGCACCTAGATCTTAGGATCTAATGCAACCCTCCAGCACCCACCTTTTAACTCTATTTAACTACAAAACTATGAGAATGAATGAAAACACTATTAATATTTTCAATCCAAGCTCAATAGCTTATAGTCATATGGGTCTGAACTCAATTCAGTACCCATACATTTTGGTGTCTTTGGCTCTTTAACAACCATAGCCACCACTATCCTATTTGGCAGGTTGGTGTTAAACCACTAAACATCACATGATCACTATCTCATACTAGCACAATAATTGTTATTAAACAATTCAAAACAAAACAACACTCTCCATATAGTAGTGCCATCTTGTGCTAACAAGAGCATCAATGGATGCCAGAAGCTGTGCATAAAATCCCTATCTAGTGCCTACTCATCCAATATCCCCAGACTAGTTTCTGGCTGTGGCCTCATCAGTGAGGAGCCTTGGATCTGAGAGCACTGCACCTAGATCTTAGGATCTAATGCAACCCTCCAGCACCCACCTTTAACTCTATTTAACTACAAAACTATGAGAATGAAATTGAAAACACTATTAATATTTTCAATCCAAGCTCAATAGCTTTATAGTCATATGGGTCTGAACTCAATTCAGTACCCATACATTTTGGTGTCTTTGGCTCTTTAACAACCATAGCCACCACTATCCTATTAGGCAGGATTGGTGTTAAACCACTAAACATCACATGATCACTATCTCATACTAGCACAATATTGTTATTAAACAATACAAAACAAAACAACACCCCATAAGAGCCTCTTGTGAACAAGAGCCTTGTACACAAGTGGCCTACTATATGGAGAGTGTTGTTTTGTTTTGATTGTTTAATAACAATTTTGTGCTAGTATGAGATAGTGATCTGTGTGTTTAGTGGTTTACCATCATAGGAGGGGGTATGGAAGAAAGAAAAGGGGTATGTTGGTTCGATATGTATAAAGTATTGGTGGTTGAAATAGGTTTTCATTTCTTCTCTAGTTTTGAGAAAAGAGTTAAAGGTGGGTGCGGAGGTTGTTAGTCCAAGTCGGTTTCGTCACGGAGAAAAATCTGGGGTTTGGTGGATAGGTTTTAAATTCCTTGTTGCTCTTGTTGAAGTGTTTTGGAGAGTGTTGTTTGTTTTATGTTTATATTGGAGTTTGTGTGTTTAGTGGTTTACTCTAATAGGATAGTGGATGGAAAAAAAATGGGGGGTTGTATTGTTTGGTTGAATTTTAAAGTTAGGGGGGGGAGGGGATTAGATAAGATCTAGGTGGTGCTCTCAGTCAGGTCTGTGGGGTTGGGGTGGTGAGGTGTTATGCTCTGTCATTGATTGTTTGTTGCACAAGTGTTTTGGAGAGTGTTGTTTTGTTTGAATTGTTTAATAACATTTTGGTGGTGTGATCATGTGATGTTTAGTGGTTTAACAAATCCTGAAATAGGATAGTGGTGGTATGGTTGTTAAAGGAAAGATAAAATGTTGGGTACTGAATTGAGTTCAGTATGATAAAGTATTGGTTGTTAAAATATTAATAGTGTTATTTATTCTTATTTTGTAGTTAAATAGAGTTAAAGGTGGGTGTGGAGGGTGATAGATTAGATTAGGTGATGTCTCAATGGTTCCTGATGAAGGGAGAATATTGGGGTTTGGTGGTAGGTTAGATAGGGTTATTTTAAAACTCTTTCATATAGTTTGTTCTTTTTTTTAAAAAAGGGCAATATATTGGGGGGGGGGGGTTGTTTTTTTTTATATCCAGAACCCTTTAGCTTCTGTTTAAATTCTGAAATGACCAGTTCCCATGAATTTTCATATGGAATCACATTAAATTTATGTCAATTAATTTTCTTAATAATTTCATCTGCAATATGACTATCACCAGCAATCATTCCAAATGAATTTTGACCAGCTGCAATTAATTATAAATTATAATCATTCCAAGTACATCTGATATATTTAGCTCCATGACTTAAAATGTATCCCTGAATCAAAGTAGTTTTTTATTTGACAAATTAACAAAATTCATATCATATACTGTGTCAATTTAAAAAGAGTTATAATGATTTAAAGAAATTGAAGATTGATAATAAAAACATGGATATCTATTCCATATATTTCAAATGCTTAAGTGGAATTTTTTTAAAGGATATATATAAGAATGTGTTTAATGTTTCATTTTGTGTTACAAATAACTTTAATAAGTTAATGAATAATTCTAAAAATGTTATACTGTCAAGCAGAAAAGTAATGTGTTATCAAAGTTTTTGTGGATGTAGATTATCATATATAGATGAATTGAGGTGCAATATTGAAAAAAAATTAAAGGAGCATCATTTGTTATGCAAGCTTGTGAAAAGTAAAAATAATAATGATTTAATGATTGCTTCAGTTTTCTTGGATCATGAAAGGACATGTAAATATAAATTTAAACTAATATAATGAGCATGCTACTAGCTCTAACAAACTTTATTAATAAATGCTTCAAAAGAAAGCATTTAAAAATCTCTATCTAGAAACATCCCCCAATCGTTTTCAAGCTATTGGCTATTTTCAATAATGCGCTAGAATATTCCAGACCCTAGATCCAAAATACCAACTCGAAGCCAGCACTTATCTTATTATTATTTTAATTTATAATTACAAGCTTATCAAGTTAAGTCACATGATGTATGATTTGATTTTATTTGCTATTATAGTTTTGCTTTTATGTTTTAAATGATGTTATATTGCTAAAGATATTAACATATGGTGTAGCTGAAAATTATTCAGACCCATATAGCTATTTAAGTTAGACAGCTGGATTTGAAGACATATAAATGTATGAAAAGTTCAGATTTCTACTTAATATTTAACTATTATTTATATAAGTGCTAGCTTTGAGTTGGCACCTCACTGAAGATAGCCAATTGCTTGAAACTGTTTTTGGGATGAGGATGTTTCTAGATAGAGATTTTTAAATGCTTTCTCTTGCAGCATTTATCAATAAAGCTTGTTAGAAATATTAGCATGCTCATTATTTTAGTTTATAATTACAAGCTTATCAAGTTACATCACATGATATATCACTTGATTTTATTTGCTATATAAGTTTAAGTTTGATATTAAAAGTGTTAAGGTTCTTCACGAAGAGTGAAACCGTAATAAAAGAAAAATTAAAGAGGTAATTTTAATAAATAGAAATAAAATGACATTTGCTTCCATTATGTTTTTTGAATTTAGCAGCAGTTGAAAAGGGTTAAGGAATTAACTGAAAGTACTTCTGCAAGTTGAAAGACTATATATAATAGTTAATTACCATTATATTTATTATTTTTATTGTTATGTATATGTATAATAAAAAAATCATCAATTCTTATTTTATGTCTCTTTGGATTATTAATTAAATTTCACAATATCTCATTTGATATTACACAAATATAGTCACTTTGCATATTGGCTGAAATAAAAATATCCAGATAAGATAAATTTTTATTATCATAGACCTTTTATTTGGTTGGGAAATAAGCATTTCATATTTAATTGTAAACTTTTTGCATTTATATGTTGAACATGATTGAGAATTATTGTGTTGAGAATCATTGTATTATTCACCTAGCAACTTTGATGGCTATCATTTTTTCCAAATTGCTTCAGCAATATATTTCTTATCCTTTTATTATATAGCTGCAAAAGGTTACATAAATCATTACCATTCATTATTTGATTAAAGATAAGATTTATGTACCACACTATATCACATTCTTCAGGCTTTTGTCTTTTACTTTACTTTTTAAATAACATAGCCATTTTTCTCTTTAAAATATTCTACTTTTTTTATATATCTTTTAATAATGTCCTTCAAGACATTTATCATAATTTTTTTAGATTTAAATGCATTCCCAAAACAATTTCTTTTTATCATATTTTTTTTAAAAAGTAATCTTTTTAAAAAATTATTACTATTATTATCATCATCATCCTCTCTGCAATTCATCTTTTGTTATCATCATAGCCCTCTCTGCAATCCATTTTTTATATTTATCTCTTTCACAATGAAGCTGATTAACCACCAATATATCTGAAAATTTCTATTCAACCTTATATATTTTTTCTTTATTATACTCATAAAAATAGACCTATTCGCTGTTTCGGATCTCATTTCATTACTGATAAAACAAATACATTCTTGTTAATGTTTTTTTTTTTATTTTATATCTTTAAACATTAGTTCTCTCAACACCAATTGTATTTCTTTGTTTTGCAAATATATTTCCTTTTTTTTTTTTTTTAGTTTTTATTAGTACTTCCCTGGTCTGAAATTGTACTTCATCAATTTTTAATGCATCCATACTCAAAAGCTAGAGAACTGTGGAGAACATTATGGGTTGTCACTTCAGGTGCTATAATCTTATATGACTCTAGAGTAGCAAGCCATTCAGTTATTTACTGTAGGCAAAATAATTTATATTTTAATCTTCAACATGACTTTCATTTCTTGTAAAAAATATTTTCTCAAACTTATAAATTAAAACATCATAAATTGCTTTTACAATTTTAATCTTCCAAAAAACAATGTTTTGATAAGAAGTCAACAACAATCTTATAAAATAAAGTCCAACTATATAAAAGGCAAAAATTGTAGTCAAGCACTTCCATGATTAAAAAAAATTGAGTTTACTAGTATAAAACTAGGAAATTACGCATCTACATGCCATTTAGCGTTATAGTTTTATTTCACAAATTCCTTTGAAGTTACTGCTGTACATCATCTAGACTTTAAAATGACTTTGCAGCTTTGTATGGTTTAGTGCTGTGATAGAATGTCAGGTCACATACTCAGATCGATTTCAGATTTGGCACTTCTGATGCTGGTGCTTCTATGAGCTCCCAAACAAAGTCATTTGATTATTTTTTATTGATTTATATATATATATTTAAAGTTGTTTTGTGGATGCAGTTAAGATTAAACAGTTTTAAACATTTGTTGCAAGGCAAAAATCTTTTCTGAGATTTTACAGAGAAAGTCGTTATTCATTAATCAGGTCAAACAGTCATAGGCAGTGAAAACTTTTGTGTTTTTGCTTTTTTATTTTACTAGTTAGCAAGTAATAGCTAGATAGTCATTTTGTCATTGTCAAATATTAAGTCCTTATCCATTTTTTAATACTTTATTAAATCTGTGTCACTTATCTATCTATAAAGTGCTTGAAGCACATCAGACCTTTATCATTAGTATGGCTAATATCAGTATGAAAGAGGTTATATGCAGTCATATCATACCAAAGCAGTACATCAAAAGGTTACATGAGAGATTTTTGGAATACTTTCCACATAATGATGAATATTACTAGCCCAATTGCAGCTAAATTGTTAAATATTAACAACTTTTGCTTGATTTTTAATAATTTATTTCAAAAGAAAATTTTAAAAAAATATTTCTATGAAAAACCATTTCAAAAATTACTTTTCTCTCTTATGTAAATTAAGAATGTAAAAATTGTGTATGCATCTACTTGTACACATGTCTAATTTTTCTAAACCTGCATTTTTTCATGTAAGAATACATCTTATTACTTAGAAAAACATTCTTATTTATGTGAAACCTCCTTTTTAAGACCATTTTAATTGCACAGTAGATTAAACTAATTGTTTTATATTTATTTGAATTAGACTCTTTTTGCTAATGAAATGATAATCATTGAAGTAAAATGTCTGTTTGTCATATTTCTAAATCAGAAATTATATCAAAAATATTAATCCTCTCTCAAACTTTTTTTTTTTTTATAGTTTTTAATATTTCTGTTGGAGTTGATGCTTTCACAATTTTCTTTTTTATGATTGCAAAACTTATTTTATTCTTATCTATAAGAGGTTTTTTTCTTTTCAATTAAAATAAGTGTTTTATTATATTATCAATATTTTTAATAATTTGTCTATTTCCTACATTAAATTTTTATCCATTTTCTTTTAGTTTTATCCATATCATGCTCAATTTACTGTTAATTTGCACACATATTTTTTAACAATTTACATTAGTTTATCTTTCTTTTTCTATTATTTTATAAATTGGAAGATCTTTTAAATTTTGTTTGATTAATTTCCATCTTTTAATTGAATTTATTTTGTATTAATTAGGCTACTATTGTTTATATTTATTTGTTTCTCTAATAATACTGAATTTTTTTCTTCAATATTCCCTTTTAATTTATCGATTTCTATTTTTTAAATTATTTTTAATCACTACTAAATTGTGATGTGAATCTACTGTTTTCAAACCTAATATCATTCAAAACAATTTAATTGAACTAACCTGGAGTTTTTCATGTAATTCTTAAATCGTATTTATATTATCATTTTATTATAATTTATTTTTACCAAACATATCAATCCATTTTTCTCATATTTTATCCCCAACACAAAATCTTTGGTAGTTTATCATTTTTTTCTTTATTCTACTGTAGTATTTTAATCCTTTCTTATCATTATTTTTCTATATTTACATTCTTTTTTAATTGTATTTAAAAAATAATAAGCCTTCTCACTAGTGCTATACATAATATTAAATCAATGTTAAATGTGAGGACATTCTCAATCCAGCCACAAGACAAAAAACTTTGAGAAAATAAGAATGTCTTATTTTCAAATCTAAATGCACTTATATGGGCAAATCTTAAACGTCTTGAAATGAGAGTGTGAATATATTGAGTAATAACTACATCACTCCTCCAAGTTGTTATCTTTACATGTTTCTTTGGGCCCATGAATAATCTCTGTCGAAGCTTGTGACATGAATGTAAGTATTATATTAGCCATTGGCTTGGACTATTCTGTTTGTTTTTGAGCAAAAAAATATTGTATATTCTTTTTGATTTCTAGTTGATTGATAAATATAACAAAATATAAAGTATCTTTTAATTTTAAAGAATGATATTCATTAATACAATTCATTTATTCTACACCTTCAGTTTTCCATCTGATGTCTTGGAAAAATATGATAGCAAATGGGAGGTAACATCTCCCCCTACTCTTCTTATCATAACACTTCATGTTTTTGATTTTTGAAATATTAAAATACATAATTACTCCACAGTTAAGTTTATAAATCATGAAATTTGAAAATAGTCTCTCTAGTTGCATTATTTAGTTTAATGTCTATTTCTCCAGTTTTTTTATTCAAAATTTGTGCTCTTTTTATTAATCAGGCAATCATTTCAAGAAACTTTTATTAATTTGTTCATATTCTATTCAAAATTGTTTTAAATGAACTCATTAGCAGAAATAAAAGTGTAATGAATAATATTTTATAAATTAACAATTATTATTAACAACCAAGAACAAATGTATTACTCTTCTATATTTTTATTCTAAACAACAACTAATAATTATATTAAGGTTTATATCATAAATTATTTAAATATTAATGCGTATAATTTTTATTTATTAATTTATCTATTATCATATGTACACACACTCATCATGTATTGACCAAGTTGTTCATCTATAATCAATGTCAACTATATTCCTTTATTAAGCATATTTCATGTAAGTCTTTTAAATAATAATAATAAAGCTTTTGTTTTGTCTTTTTTTAGTATCTTTTTTTAGCCTTCATGTAGCCATCCTAGTTACAATATATATATGTACAAAGATATAATGAGTTTTTTCAACTCTTTTGAATTGTTTTCTCCCGTACATTACTAAACACACAATAGCTAATTAACTTTAAAATACAATAGATGAGTGAACTTTGCCTTTCCACTGATTATATAAATTTCACATAATTTTTTTTCATGATAGTTTTGCAACAACTTCATTTGCCTTCCCCCCTTCCTTTAGCATTTACTTATCCTATCACTAAGATTCTGTGTGTGTATATATTGATAAGGGAAAAAAAGAATAGAAAAATTATTTTGAAGAAAACGTGTGTAAACAAACTCCCTGCTATTTAATAATTCTTACCATAAACTATCGTAGATTATAGTATAATTAATATTTTTATGCCAGGTAATGATATATAAACGTGATTCTTAGCACTCAGCTATGCTTTTAAAGTGTCATGTTATAAAATAAAAAAGATGAAAGTATCTATTAATATAGGAACCTATGTTATTATTTTTGCATGATTATAGATTATCAAATTCCAACATATCTCATAATCATGTACTTTATTTAAAGCATAATATAAGAGATTAGTGTGTTTTTGTTATTAAATCATGTATGCAACAGAGCACAGATTATCAATTAGATCATAGATCTTTGTAAATGTTTTTGGTTCAACTTTTAAAGTGTAGATTTTAAAACTTAATTTATGTATTGTTGGATTTTTTTGATCTAAGAATTGACCCTACTTAGATCTGGATTTATCATCAAACATGTGTAAGCATATACATTTATTCATACACCACTCAAATCAAAGTCAAAAACAATCTCCTGATTATATAAAATATTTAATTTTCTAGATTATTTTGTTATCATATTTTTTTTCCATAATAGGAATTAAATGAAATTGGATAGGGCACATTTCGAGCAATGAGACTTATCACGGTTTAAAATAATTTTGATGGGGCACAAAATGTAAGAAGTGTTCTAAAAAAATATTTAGATGTAAATTGTAAAAAAAATTGAATTATTATCTTGTTAAGTTTTTTGCCCAAAAGTACTGTATTTTGTAAATAATTTAATCTTATTGTATTTGATCATCATTGGTGGTAGTTTGCCATTGCTCATTATGAAGAAGAAAATTTTGTATCAGACTTTTGTGAGGATTGCAGAAGTCTTGCAAGCAATAAATTATTAATTAAGTGTTGGTATTATATTAGATAAAATTAGAAATATTTTATTTTTTAAGTATATATATATGTAGAATGGAAAAAAACCCATTTATGCTTTAATTAAGAATTTATTTTTTTTACGTTAGTCATTTTAAGAACTATAAAGTAATAAAATTGTGCAAACTAAGATGAACATTGTATTATATTTTAATGAAGAAGAAACTAGCGTAGAGATTATGGATATATAATGTGTCCATTGCAGCTTCATTTAGAAAAGTAAATAAATAGAGACTGATGGGATTGATTTCACTGTCGAGTTGTTTCTCTTTAGAAAAAGTCTTTTTGTTAAATCAACAAATGCCTCAAGACGAAAGTGCTAGTGTTAAAAAATAATAATAATAATTTGGTTTCTGAACATATACCACAAATTAACACATAATTTTTTTTTTAGTCAAATGAAAATGAATTATTTTATAAAAGACTAACTGTTCAGTTTCTTAGTTAAGTTTTATAAATAGCAATGAATAAAGATAGAAACTTAAGTCATTATTGTGTGTAAATTACTGTTTTTTAATACAGTACCAGGAAAGAAAGGTAATTTATAATAATTTTTTCGGTTAAAAAAAAAAGGATCTGATCAAAAAAATGTCAAATTTATATATATATGTAATTAATTGGCAATAAAAATATCAACAACAGAAATAAGTGATTTTTATACAATTTACTTTATATTTTGAAAGAAAAAAAAGATTGAAAGTTTTGATAAATTCAAAAATATGTCTATGTGTGGAGATGATAATCTGGACCAACTGATGAGTGCTGGTTTAGCATGAATTACATATATTGGTGATTATTTATCTTTTCGACATGTGCGATCAAGTGTATCAGCGGTATGAGATAGTATGGATGGTTGAGGATCGTGTGAAAGTCTGAATTCAAACTCCCTATATATTACATATAGAAGTACAGGCATGAATAAGTCTATACTGCAGAAAAAATTCATATTTAAGATAAGGATGATAAAATACTAAATATTTAAACAATCTACAGTGGAGCTATGAAGTACACTATATTTTGTTTTAAGCTCCCATGTTTACAAAAATATATAGCATATAATAGCATGTTTTACTGATTATTTTGATTAGAATACGAATAGTTTATCGAACTGCAAATATACAGTACTTTTTTATAATGCATATATATTGTAGCCTTTGGTTTTGACCAAAGCTTTATTAATTTTAAGCTGGTTTATTAATAACAGTATATATCAAAATTTTCCTCATAATATGCATTAATTGTGTCATAAAAGTTATTTAGAAAGTGCTAATTTTAAAACAGAATAAAAGTTTGAATTGATTTTCGTAAATTAATTGATACCAAGCAAAATTCAGTCATAAATGCTTAAAACAGGAATTGTTTGATTTATAATGTCAATTTAATAAAGATTTAAAGATTCAAAATCTGGTGAATTGATGATAGTTATTTATTAAGAATATTTTACAAGTTGTTATTAATATTGTAAAGAAATCTGAACGGGGGGGGGGGGGTAGACATTTATAAAATAAATGTCCTGTCTATTAAATAAGAAAGTGTCTGATGAAAATGTTGGGGGGGGGTAAAAATTTCACTATAAAATATTTATTGAGAGAAAATTGTATAAGAAATCAAGAATAAATAAAAGTATTATATGTGTAGAATGTATTAGAAAATTTTAATTATAAAAATAATCAATAATCATTAGGGTCAGACGTGGTATCGATGAAAAGCTTGTTGAGATGAATATTACTTTGTTTCAATTTCATGTCCATGGCAGCCAATTCTCATTCAAAATCTTGAGTTCAAAGTTGGACTGTTATATATTATTATTTTATTATTAAAAATTTTCATTTTGGTTTCTCAAGGACTTTTTCACGAGTAGAAAAATTAAACAAAACCATGTGATGTCTGTAAAAATATGAATAGATAATTTATAAAACAATAACAAACAAACAATTAAAAATTGGATGTAATTTAATTGACAAAAAATGTCACTCGGAAATTGAGGGGGATATAGCAGGATATAAAAACTCAACCAATCCTTTAAGGAGAGGCTTGATCATCATTTCTTTGTCTAGGGAGAACTCTGTTCAGGTTTAAATTATCACTTTCAAATACTAAAAGTTAAGTTTTTATTGTTGTCCCAGATCAATTTCTGAATGAAAAATTTAGTTAAAATTTATATTATCGTAAAATATGATTAGTGAGTAAACTTTCCATCAGGCATATGTTGCTTTTCCCTGAAGTTGATCATCAGCATGATTTCCTATATAATCTTAATCACTTTAAACAATCAGAGAGTAATGCAATATTGACTGCAGCTAAAATTTTACCCTGAGAAAATTAAGGAAGCAATAAGTTTTATGAATTGTTATTTCAAATCTTCACTTTTAAGGATAAATGGATATAACTATTTGTGCTATAGAAAATTTAGAGAAAAAAAGTCACCATCAAGGAAAAGTGTGGAACTGAATTATAATGCAAATGTTGTATATGTTAAATCCCGCCAAAATATTGTCTGGATCATCGATGACTTGAAAAGATGATTTGTTAATGAAAAATAAATGATGAGTACCTGGAAGAAAATATATTATTAATCAAGTTGATATGCTACAAACCTATGGAAAAAAATTTAAGGAATATAATGTTACAATTCTTGTAAAAATATGCATAAATTATTGGATTTCACAGCCTAAGCTGTAGTGAACCGATTTAGTTGTCCAGAAAGAAAAGTTAAGAGAAAGCTGATTATGTATTCCATTATAATATTGAATAAAATTTCAATTAAAGAAACTTGAACTGCATAAAGGAATTAAATCTCTATTTGAAAATTATTACTTTGTGGAATTATACAGCCTATTTATGTCTAATAATATGAATGTATAAAATAAATAAATACCCTCTGGATTATTATTTCTAGTGTTTAAAAGAGTGTTATATTAATAAAACTTCGAACCTAAATAGCTCAACTATATGGATTACTTAGTGAAATAATTTATTAAAATTTCCATGGATTCAGTATTTGAATAAAATGTGCATACAAAACTATAAGGGATGTTTTGCAACTGCAGGAATGCGAAATGACTTTGGACAACTGTATCGAATAGAGACTATATAAGTATTATTCTTTTATTCATTGTTAGTTTATACATTATTATTTTTTAGATATATTATCCGATGCGTTAGAATACTAGTTACTCTTGTGCTTGAGTTTAAAGTTAACCAATATTTATTCTAAGTTTGAGTTGGTATAATAATATAAAATATGTCTTCTTTAACTACAAATTTATTGCTTTGCCTAATTAGATGAATGAAAATATTTATAGTACAAAGTGTTTTATAAAAGAATGAGTTATTATTTAAATTTTAATGCTAATAAAATTTATGTTTTTTCTTTCAATATATGTGATGATAGGATGAGATAGACTGGTCCCAAAAAGGGGAGAGAAAATGATTCGACAAATGATGTGCATTTATTATTTCTTGTTGTTAAAATAGGAAGTGATTTTACATGTAAGCACCTTTAAGCTATAAAATTGTTTGCTCATGCAGCAGTGCCATATTTCATGGGGAGAGTAGGTTTAAATTTTCATATGTATGTGTGTGGTTTGGTAAAGGACCTTTGTTTGCTCGAGGTTGGTTAAATAATTACCACCTAGCTAATGAAACTGAAGCATTGCTCACTCACCAAATGGTCAGTAAAATTTTAGAAGTAGTTAAAAGTTGTGGATGAATTTCCCACTTTATGTTTAGTTACACCGTAATATGATTTCTTAATTGATAGCTATAGTGTCTTATGCAAGCCCATCCATATTTGTATGCCTAGCGACTAGTCCTAGCATATTTCAGCCCCAATGAAAAGGTGCTCTTTCTCTTGTTATGGGTCTTTGCCAACACTCATGTTGATGTTCAATTATTTTCCTTACGGGTGTATTTTATTTAGAGAATAGTAAGAGTATAAGTTATTAGAAGTAATATCAGGGTCATAGAATCAATTTGCTGTTTCTTTGTGAATGTGAGTTTGAAAGTGTGATCTATTGTACTGATGCATTGGTCTGATTTAGCTTTACATAGCTAGTTGAGAGCCAAAAATAATTATAAAGTTGAATTTTGAATTTGAAAAATAAAACATGTGCATCAAAGTTCCAGTTCATAGCCAGATTCGATCTTCGCTGGAATGGTAAGCCAACTAAAATGCTACTCCTGTGGGGACATTGGTAAATGATTTACATGTGTGTAGATGAGAGTATTATCAGTATGTATACCGATTCTTTAACATTTGAACAGCTATTTAATTCATGCTAGGGTAAGCAAATGCTGTAAAATATTTAAGATTTAAAATAAATTACCCAAGGCGTATTATATGATTTAATTGAGGCATAAATTATAAGTTCATTCCTTCATGGAAAGTGTTTTTCATGACCAATGTTAGCAACCGTAGAGTATATAATGTTAGAGTTTAAAATTATATTTAGGAAGTCAATAATGTGTTATTAGATTAAAATGTTACGTGAATTATTTAAAGATATGATTGTATAGCTATCTGTTCGCAGAATAAAAGTCAGTCCATAGCAGTTGTAAACCCCAGCTTATTGATAATTCAATGATATTTTGTCTTATGAACAATTTATTAACATCTGACGTTTAATATTATTATTATTTTTTATGGTAAAGAAATGGGGAAAGCAGGCAAACCATGTAGATAATGTAAATACGTTTTAGTTTATTATTATTAATAAAATGTCATTTTTTAAATAAAATCTTGTTTGTGTCTCAATGTTTTGTGGATCTAATAAATTCTGGAAATCCTAATCATACACCAATACACTATTATTTAAATTTAATTATGATGTAATCAATTACACTACACCCGGGTTAAATTATTTAGGAGATTATTTTAAAAATTTCATTATCAAATTTGATAGAAGAGAAAATTATTTTAACACTACAAACTCAAATAAAGATGTGTGGAATACAAGTAAATTAATTTTTAAAGTTTATAGTATGCAGTAGGATTGTTGTATAGTATAGAGTACGATGGGTGGACATAAAATTCCTTCTCCATCAGCTGTATTCGAATACCTTCCCAGGTAAATTACTAGTTAAAATTTCTAAGTTATTAAAGCGTCCATGGTTTTTTGCCAATAAAATCTATAGTTAAAATTTAATCTTAATTATTTGGAAAGATAGAAAGTGGACATTGGCTAGGTTAAACTAAGCCAAGGTCGACTACCATTGTCATCCCTGGGAGTGTATTCATGTATCACTAATAATTCATCTCCTAGTGTTAATTTTCACACCTTGCTGTTCTTGATGCCCAGAGATGACATTAACATACTGTAGAGAAGAGTTAGCAAAGTGAAAACTAATCGGAAAATAAAGAAAGAAGTTTATAATGAGTAATTACAAATATTCGCAAAATTGTATTATGAATGAAAGCATGGTAGAGTGATGGAAAATGAGGATGATGATGGGCATGGAAATAGGTTAAATTTCCTTAAATTTTAATTGTGGCTTTAATGTTGGATGGATGGGGAAGTATGCTGAGAGAGTTAGTGTAAAATGTGGATTTGAGATGAGATTTCCCTCCTCTCCAATAAAGATAATAAATTACGAGATTATTATTCTTAGTAAGGTCACTCTCAGTGATTATTCGTTAAATTGCTTATTAGTTAACCCATTCGTCGGATATTAATGTAGATAATTAAATAAATTATTAGTAGATAATAAAGAAATAAATAGATTTTCCATTAAAGTTGCAATTTGGCGTTCTGGCAATTTTATTATATGCTGGCTCATCATCATCGATTTCGAGACCATCCACTTTGAAGGTTACATATGTGTGCATGCGAGGTAGAGAGAGAAATTGCAAGGCTAAGGCTGAGGATGTATAGGTTATGAAGGGCCAATTTCTTATGTTACAATATATATATATGTAAACAAACTACGCTTGACGGTGTTTTTGGTAGAACGCCATCTATTGTCATAAATACAAGCGTTAGCAAGTTTTAACTTTTGTTTTTCATAAATGTACCTTTGAGATCTTTCTTGCAGTGTTATATATTGCAGAGGCTTCTACTATGTGGTGATGCTGAACTGAAATCAGACCCATGTAGCTGTCTGGCTTGCTATGCTGAGTTTGAAGACATTACGTGTCTAAAAGATTCACGCTTGCAAGCTGAATAGAAACGGTTTCATAAGTGCTCAGAGTTTGTGTTTAGATCTATTTTCTTATTCCTGTCCTTCACTGATGATAGCAAATAGCTTGAAATCATGATCTGAAGGTGGAATTAAAGTTAGAGATAGTGAGTGCTTGCTCTGACAATTATGTAAACAAACTATGCTTGACGGTGTTTTTGGTAAAACACCATCTATTGTCATAAATACAAGCATTAGCAAGTTTTAACTTGTGTTTTTTTGTTTTTCATATATATATATATACAATAATCAAATATGTTTAAAAATACATATATACAAGCAACAAAGATTATAAATTATAAAATTATCATAAAAAAGCCTTTTTCAGCAAATTATGTTTTTTGCCCTTTTCAATATGTCTCCACGATTTAAAGCACATACAGCGACATCTATATCAATACATGACAGAAGACAGATAAACATATATTAAAACAAACGTTTTGCTATGTTTCAGATATGTATTAGGCTAAAAGGGGTGTTCACTTAAAAAATTCTACTTCAAATTAATTTAGAAATTTTGTTAATTTAATTTTATGTCAAATATATGTTTTAAAAGAAGGATTACATGTATATACCCACAAAGACACATGAATCGATGAAATAATTTTATTTTCTAAAAGTAATGTAAAGATTTGAAACACCAGGCACTGTTAAACCTTGAGCCTAATTGTAAATATAGGGATTTGAACTCAGACTTTCAAGCCCTTTCACTATCAACACTATCTCATACTACTGATACACATGACCACACACATGCAGAAAAGATAAATAATCATCAATATACATATTTTATGCTAAGCCAGCAGTCATCAGTTGGTCCAGATTATCGTCTCCCATATATATATATATATATAATCAGTGCTCAGTCTATATTAAGATAGCACATCCTTACACTTTAATGGACAGGCTTCAAAGTACTCCAACTTCCAACTCTTCAGCCATCCATATCATTGAAAATCTGATGTTAGAAATTCCCAAATCCCATGCTGATGCCAATATTATTGTCTTACCCATGTTGACCTGAAGTCACTCTGACCCCTCATGTATAGGACAGCATCCATTTAAATACATAGAACAGGGATAGGCAGAATGCAGGTTTAATATGTAAGATTTGAAACACCAGGCACTCTTAAAGCTGGAGCCTAATCAGCATGGGATTTGGGAATTCTATCATCATATTTTCAATGGTATGGATGGCTGAAGAGTTGAAGGTTGGGGTACATTGAAGCCTGTCCATTAAAGTGTAAGGATTTACTATCTTAATATAGACTGAGCACTTATTATATATATATTGTAACGATATATAGATATGTCGTTACATTAATTTAAAAGAAAAACAAAGTTCGCAAATAAAAATAAATGTATTAAAAATCTATAAAAAAACTAGACGCTAAAATTAAAATGTTGTTAAATATATATATTCGCACAGATGCTAAACTTTAAAAATATTTTTTTTCATAAAAAAAAAAAAAGTATTTGAACATATTTTTTTTAATAAAAAAATACAAGGTTGAAATATAAAAATATTTTAATAAAAAAATAACGTAAGTTAAAGTAAAAACAGGTATTAATTAATTCCTGTAATCTGTAAATGGAAATGATGTTTATTAATTATCTAAAAGCTGTGTAATTAAAAAGTCAGATGAAAAGTTAGATAAGAGAAGAAAGAAATTTTAGCTTGACCAATGGAAGCATTAAGCCTTGGCTCGGACTTTAACGAAAGTGATAGACTAGTGACGTTTTGTTCATTGAATCCTTGTGGATAATATAAAAAGGGAAATACAGTTTTTTTCGGACAGTTCCAGCATTGTGTGTTTGAGATGTGGTATGACGCACTTACCACACTCTCTATAAAAAAAAAAATGAAAAGACTGTGATACCAGAACAGAACCAGCTAATGCTACCTCCAAAATATCAGACCGGTCTTCCAGGAAAGTCTCCGTGGGAATTGCCAACGAGAACATTATCTTCCAATGGACTCTTCTACTGTAAGCAATAGAACTGAACAATTGTTAAAATCATAACATTAATTAAGAACTTTAAAGATTGATAAGTAAATTTAAATTTTATAAAAAGGAACTTTTCTCTGACTTATGTGCCAACTAAATTGATAATGTGAAATTTTATATATGTGTGCGTTTGATAAAAAAAAAAAATCATTTCCATTTATTATTTATTGTATTGATATTTATTGTTAAATTTTAAATACATGAAATTTAAGTTGTTTATAGACGCTTGCATGGATTCGTTTGCGGTTAATTATATTTTGGTTTTCATATTTGATCAAAATATATAGACATTCGATAAATAATGATACCTTACAGTGAGTATCTAAAATGTATTTATTCGGATGTCTTTTAAGTTATTGGTGACAACGCAAGTATCTTATGGTGAATACTATTGGGTTACTTATAAGTTTCCCTCTGCGATTGTCGGTATCAATAATTTTGTATTTTGATCGTTTATGTTTATTTTGAAATGTTTTTGACTGTGGAATCTATGTAATCGATCTATACCCAACATTTTAAACTCATTTGTGTGAACGTATCTAAATGTTAAACTTAAGTCGGGCGTGAATGGCTATATAGATTTGTAAAGTTATATTAGGGGAGGGTAATCTTAGGTTATTTGTGTCATTGTTGAATTGGGTCAATGGATTGGATATATTTGTGTAATTAGTAGATGTAGTATGAGTTTCGCTACATGCAGAATCGCTGTATACACCGCACCAACTCTTTGCCTATGGATGGGATTGTAAGTCGGCAAAAAGGATCGCGGTCCCTTCCTATGGAGTTTTTATTTTATTGTTCTTCTTGCTATACAGATGTCATATTCCTGTATTAGACAAGAGTCAATGTTTTCTTAAACTATATTGTTCAGATGTCCATTCCTGACAGTATAGTATCTTTGTGCTGTTGTATTTTCATGCTACATTGAATACATAAATGTATCGGATGGATTGATGCCAGTTTGACTGCGAATTTTAGCCTAGGGTTAAATAGGGATAGAATGTTTTATTTTCAAATGCAGATCTATGTAGTCTATTCATACTTGACAATCTAAATAAAAAAAAATTAAAATCATTGAAAGTTATATAAATGTAAAATTAAAGAGTAATAAGAATATAAAAATCTAAAAATGTTAAACCTATTCCTCGAGTTTAGAATGATTTTATATGTGCGTAAATAAATATTTTATGTGTTAATTTCTGGCAGTGGCTTTTATTCTTTTATATTTAAGATATAAAATTTATATTTTATTATCTCTGCTACTCCAATGAGCTAGTGACAATGGGCTAACGATCTAAATATGTAAATAAAGTGGAATCCTAACAGCGCGTATCTGCCTACTTTATAAATTTTTCCAGGCTCAAATGCCTAGATGGCACCCTTGGTAGTGCGGTGCGGTGCGATGCGATCTCCCACTTCGTTTGGATCATTATAATTGGCGCCCAACATGGGGCCGATCTTTAATAAACACGAGTGCCCTGAGAATTTTAAAAGTGAATCATGCCCGTAAATTTTTTTTCTGAAATAGTATAAATAGATTTGTTGTATTGACGTGGAGTTACAGTTTAAATTTTGTGTAAAAAGGTACTGCCAGTAAGAAAAATTGCGCATATGTAAAGAGAAATACGAGGAATAAAAAAGTGATAAATAAAACATAATAATAAAAATAAATCATAATTTTTTTTTAAAAAAAGTCTTGTTTAAAATCTAATAGTTCAACTTGCCTAAGAAATGGTAAAAGATAGGAGAAATGAAACTTGGAAGGGAGGGGGCAGAAATTTAGCTGGTAATAAGGAATCAACAGTCAACATTTTTTTAATCATTATATTTGTATGTAATTACTGTTTTGTCTTTTAAAAAAAAAGTTTTGTCCTTTTAAAATTTTCATATATACTGTAATCAATTTGTGTAACGTAATTAATTACTAACACTAAGTAAAGTTTTTTTTTTAATGTTTTTGTTTTTTGAGGAAGTTTACTGATATGTAACGATATATAGATATGTCGTTACATTAATTTAAAAGAAAAACAAAGTTCGCAAATAAAAATAAATGTATTAAAAATCTATAAAAAAACTAGACGCTAAAATTAAAATGTTGTTAAATATATATATTCGCACAGATGCTAAACTTTAAAAATATTTTTTTTCATAAAAAAAAAAAAAGTATTTGAACGTATTTTTTTTAATAAAAAAATACAAGGTTGAAATATAAAAATATTTTAATAAAAAAATAACGTAAGTTAAAGTAAAAACAGGTATTAATTAATTCCTGTAATCTGTAAATGGAAATGATGTTTATTAATTATCTAAAAGCTGTGTAATTAAAAAGTCAGATGAAAAGTTAGATAAGAGAAGAAAGAAATTTTAGCTTGACCAATGGAAGCACTCTAGTGACGTTTTGTTCATTGAATCCTTGTGGATAATATAAAAAGGGAAATACAGTTTTTTTCGGACAGTTCCAGCGTTGTGTGTTTGAGATGTGGTATGACGCACATACCACACTCTCTATAAAAAAAAATGAAAAGACTGTGATACCAGAACAGAACCAGCTAATGCTACCTCCAAAATATCAGACCGGTCTCCCAGGAAAGTCTCCATGGGAATTGCCAACGAGAACATTATCTTCCAATGGACTCTTCTACCGTAAGCAATAGAACTGAACAATTGTTAAAATCATAACATTAATTAAGAACTTTAAAGATTGATAAGTAAATTTAAATTTTATAAAAAGGAACTTTTCTCTGACTTATGTGTCAACTAAATTGATAATGTGAAATTTTATATATGTGTGCGTTTGATAAAAAAAAAAAAATCATTTCCATTTATTATTTATTGTATTGATATTTATTGTTAAATTTTAAATACATGAAATTTAAGTTGTTTATAGATACTTGCATGGATTCGTTTGCGGTTAATTACATTTTGGTTTTCATATTTGATCAAAATATATAGACATTCGATAAATAATGATACCTTACGGTGAGTATCTAAAATGTATTTATTCGGATGTCTTTTAAGTTATTGGTGACAACGCAAGTATCTTATGGTGAATACTATTGGGTTACTTATAAGTTTCCCTCTGCGATTGTCGGTATCAATAATTTTGTATTTTGATCGTTTATGTTTATTTTGAAATGTTTTTGACTGTGGAATCTATGTAATCGATCTATACCCAACATTTTAAACTCATTTGTGCGAACGTATCTAAATGTTAAACTTAAGTCGGGCGTGAATGGCTATATAGATTTGTAAAGTTATATTAGGGGAGGGTAATCTTAGGTTATTTGTGTGGTTGTTGAATTGGGTCAATGGATTGGATATATTTGTGTAATTAGTAGATATGAGTTTCGCTACGTGCAGAATCGCTGTATACACCGCACCAACCCTTTGCCTATGGATGGGATTGTAAGTCGGCAAAAAGGATCGCGGTCCCTTCCTATGGAGTTTTTATTTTATTGTTCTTTTTGCTATACAGACGTCATATTCCTGTATTAGACAAGAGTCAATGTTTTCTTAAACTATATTGTTCAGATGTCCATTCCTGACAGTATAGTATCTTTGTGCTGTTGTATTTTCATGCTACATTGAATACATAAATGTATCGGATGGATTGATGCCAGTTTGACTGCGAATTTTAGCCTAGGGTTAAATAGGGATAGAATGTTTTATTTTCAAATGCAGATCTATGTAGTCTATTCATACTTGACAATCTAAATAAAAAAAAATTAAAATCATTGAAAGTTATATAAATGTAAAATTAAAGAGTAATAAGAATATAAAAATCTAAAAATGTTAAACCTATTCCTCGAGTTTAGAATGATTTTATATGTGCGTAAATAAATATTTTATGTGTTAATTTCTGGCAGTGGCTTTTATTCTTTTATATTTAAGATATAAAATTTATATTTTATTATCTCTGCTACTCCAATGAGCTAGTGACAATGGGCTAACGATCTAAATATGTAAATAAAGTGGAATTCTAACAGTGCGTATCTGCCTACTTTATAAATTTTTCTAGGCTCAAATGCCTAGATGGCGCCCTTGGTAGTGCGATGCGATCTCCCACTTCGTTTGGATCGTTATAATATATATATATAGAGAGAGAGAGGAGATGGTAATCTGGACTAACTGATGAGTGCTGGTTTATCCCAAAAAACGTATATTGGTGATTATTTATCATTTTTTTGCATATGTGTGGTCATGTATATCAGTAGTATGAGATAGTGTGGATAGTGAAAGGGCTTGAAATTCTGAGTTCAAATCCACTATATTTAAAAGTGATGTAATTTTTTTGTTTAAAAAAAAGTGAACTTTGCAAATAAATTTCTTATCTTTTATATAAGATTAGCCATACCCGGCCACATATTGCTGTTGCTCAGTCTGGTTAAATGGAAAAGAAAAAAAGATAAAGTGCACATTTTTAATATGTTTAATTTCACAATGCTTGTGGGTATACAATTTTTTTGTTCCATTGTCTGTGCAGATAATAGAGATTGTCTGGTTTGCTCACTCTAAAACATGCAACATATAATTGTTCATGTGAAAAGCAATTCATGTCTAGATCTAAACCACACAATTCTAAAGATTGCCTCTGAGCTTTGTTGATGGTGTTTGCAAATGCCAGTCGAATTGGGAATTGCAATCTCTTAAATTGAAATGGCATATCCATTGGAATCATAGCAATGTGAGGAATGAGGACATCTTCACCTTTGAAAAGTCCTCTCAAGATTGTTGCTTCTACAATCTTGCCTTTATAATTTTGTGATTGCTGAGCACAGAGTCGTGTTTGACATGGATATGCTGTTTCTCATTGGTCATCTTTCAGCCACTCTCAGTCTGTCGTGTTCATTCTATTGAGAATGAAGCAGATCTGAAGCTGCAGAACATGATCGCTGTACTCACAACCATACATCCTCAAGTCTGGCTGCATGTTATTCTGCTGTCTCCTTGACATGTATTTGGGTCATTCTTTGTCTGTTTCATTCATTTTCTCATGATCATTCTTCCTCAGATTTGATTTGCAATTACTCATTGCATTGTTTCTGCTCTGTGAGTATGACGACCTAAGTTTGATTTTCTGTGAGGCATTATTTGGATGAGCTAAAGCAGATTTATTTCACTGAAAAAGAAGAAAGTTCTAACAAAAACCTATAAAATTGCAAAACATTAAAAAGGAAAAAACACTAACTAAAAAACAAAGAAAAACAAAAATAAAAAGATAAAAAATGCTAACGAAATATTTCAAATCAAATGCAGATCAATTGACACAACTCAATTTCACCACTAATTGCACTGAAAAATAAGAAAAACAGTTTAAAAAATGAAATGAAAAAAAAACCTATACTCACGAAATTACCTGTCACAGGTGTGACATCTATATAATAGCAGGTATATAAAAACATGCGCATAATCGAATGCAACATTGTGTCAAAATTTCAAAGCAATTGGTGCACTGAAAAATAAGAAAAACAGTTTAAAAAACAGTGAAAATGTGTGACATCTATATAATAGTAGGTATATAAAAACAAGCACATATTTGAATGCAGTGTTGTATCAAAATTTCAAAGCAATAAGTGAAGAACTTTCGGAGATTTAAGATTTTGAACAAACGAACATTTACATTTTTATTTATGTAGATTATTTTTAAGAAATGTATAACAATACTTAACATCAAAATAATATTTAATCTGATGTAATAGGAAAGTCCATTGTTCGGATAAGACATGTAAATGAATTAATTAGTATGGAATGTAAAAATGTTCTATTTTAAGTGATTAAAAACCTGGCTATTTAAGATGTTAATCTAGAAAATTCTAGAAGAATTTGTGTGGGAGAACAATAAACCAAATGTGTGTAAAATCTCCCCAAAATCTATTGTTTCAAGCATTAATTGATTCATTTAGTAGATTCTATTAGATTCATTCAATAGATTTATTGATTGATTCATTTTTCTTTGCTCAACTAGTCAAGTTTATATTCTAAATGCTGAGATTTTTCATTCTGTATGACAAGCCACACTTCTTGCCAGTTAACTCTTTTGTCAAAATTATTGATTCTCCAACAACAATTTGTGACAAGTGGCCTGCAGTTAGAAAATAAACTGATCAGTTATTCCTAGTGGTGCTTTCCTGAATATGGGTGGCTAGGCACTTACCAAAGGGAAACTCTGTGCTCTAAGCCTAAGCTGACTTTTTGAAAAAGTCACCCTACATAGAAGTCTCTCAACTAACAGACAGCATACGATATAATTATAAAATAAACAAAGGTAGTTATCTCTTCAATAAATCACAGGAAGCAAAAGCAACAATGTTGAATGTAATGGTAATATAACTTTTCATATATCATAATAAACCAGGTGTTGGTATAATAATTATTTTCTTAACATATAAGCCCATTTTAACAGTAATCATTGATTTAAAAAATTATGTATTACAAAATCCTTAATACTAATTTTTCTTAAGTAATTTTATAACCGATAAGTCATTATGTATATTTATGCATTTTATTAATTTTTTTTCATGGTTGAATTTTTTTATTATCATTAGGGTAGCTAATGTTCATTTATATAAGTAATAAACCTTAATATATTTTTGAAACTTCATACCATCAAAAATCAAATATTTCATATTTTAAAGTAGTCCAGCTTTATAATTAGTTGCTATTATTAACATTCACAGTACGTATAGCAAATGAGGTTTTCCTTCAAGAAAGTATACCAGAAATCCATGAAGTAATTTATTTTATGTTAGGTGTACTCATAATCTTTATTGAATATGGGGTCACCCCAAATAAATTTTCTAGGCTCATCCAATTGCTTAGTGCATCCTCATGTGACTGAGGGTCTCAACTCATGTAGAGTGACTGATATAAATATATATATATTGTAACATAATTAAAGGAGTCCAAATAAGATCCAAGTAAAGGAGTTGTCTACAATATATATAAGATCATAATATTTAAAATAACGTTGGATTTCTCAAGATATCCCACTATCAATAATTATAAGCAAATTATTAATAACAAGTATTATAACTCAGGTATATGAAATCACGTGAGGTGAGTACACTAGTAATTCAATAAAATATAACTCAGGTATACAGACAGTAGATCTTATCCACTTTCATTTCTTGGTTTGATGTTAAGTGCATGTTTAAACAAATACTAAGTGAATATGGTCTAGCAGGGCGCCACTAGATTATCTGAATCTAGACACGGTTATATCTAATAACCTTTTCACATGTACCGGGTTTGAATCCCCTTTTGGTACTTTATTTCTAATAAAAATGGGAGATTTTGCTTTTTGAGCCATATCACTATACGCACTAATATTTAGGTAAAAGTAAAACATCTTTAAACCAAAGTGGAGTATATTAGACATAAATCATTTCTCAGATCTTAGCATAACAAATGTGTTTCAATATTTTTATAAGTTTACTAGCTCAGATTATATATAACTAATTTAGGATGGCAATTCACTCATCCTTGCATGAAATAGATGACGGGATGTGGTTATAATAATACTAAGAAATCACTAAATATTATAAAATCAATATTTATTTATGGCCTTTAAACAGTTAAACAGCTCATTAATTAAAACGTTGATGACGATGATGATGATGATAATAATAACGATAATGACAAGGGTTTCAACTACAGCTCTAGGACTAAGCCTAAACATAAAACTAATTTTTATAAAGAAATTCATAATTATTGCTTAATTTTAGCATATTTACTTATATCTTAAATAACTAATATTCAACCATGATGATGATGAATAATCACACTTAACAAAGACTACACTTAATGAAATATATACGCCTCGTTTAATAAAACAAACTAATATTTATTACTGCATTTCTAACATATACATAAAAATTTCTAGATAAACATGAAAATTGACATGAATAATAATAATGATAATAATTGATTATATAACAATCCTCAGATTAATTTCAAGTTCTTCCCCCTTTCCCTTCAAATGTATTTTGTATTAAGTTGGATGTCACATTGACCATGATTTTCACTCCATGAGAAAAGTATTTCAAGAAAAAAAAA
This sequence comes from Epiperipatus broadwayi, assembly GCA_028023455.1. Classification (NCBI taxonomy): domain Eukaryota; kingdom Metazoa; phylum Onychophora; class Udeonychophora; order Euonychophora; family Peripatidae; genus Epiperipatus; species Epiperipatus broadwayi. The sequence continues at coordinate 1,330,556 of JAQFVV010000023.1, forward strand.
TATTATCTGCTCATTAGCACACATACTTTATAAATCTAACATGTAAGTAGAATGTTAAAAAAAAATGTTAATAGAATTGAAAGAGCAAGTTTTAGAAACAAGTTTTAAATTATTTTCTCCCCCTCTCTTCTACCTCTGAAATGCTATACTTAACTTGAAACAAAATAATCTAATATTCTAATACTACTTATTATTTCACATTCACTCGCAATTATACACATATAAAAATATTATTATGTATGTGCGTGTTTTATCCCATAACAACAAAATATTATTTAAAACCCAAAATAATAATAATATATTAGTTAAAACTAAAATCATAATACCATAAAAAAAATTATATTACATATTCATATTTCATAACTGTAAAATTAATAAACAAATAATTTTGATACATTCAAGATAATTTATGAAGCTCAAAGTTATTATTAGTAAGACATTCTTGTTTTTAATCGATCTGAATAGTCTTTAAAAGTTCTTTAAATAAAATATACCACTTTATTGCTAAAATGTTTATTAAGACTCTGATATCATAAAGAAAATAGATATAAAAAGTCATATTACCGATCTTTTGTTTGTGGTGAATTTCCAAGGGTTCAAACTTGTCTTGTATAATGTCTATATTTCTGCAGCTACCATTTCCATTTTACGTGGGAACAATCTCTTTCTTGAGGTGTATAACTATTTGATGATGATGACTCTATTGAGGTTATTTGCTTTAGTGGACAATTTGGAAATCATTATATTAATTTTTCTTCTCTTCCTGTCAAGCATGATTCTTTTAGTGGATGAAATACAGCGGTTGTTTTCACATTTATAAATTTTCTTGAGTTTAAAATCAGTTGTTGGAACAATTAATTGGACTTGATGATTAATATTTATCAGTAGATTAATTCATCTTTTATCGAATGCAGGTGAATGCTTTCTTCCTTCTATTAAAAACATCTTATTTCTCTGGTCAGTTGAAAGGTGTAGAATATTATTTTAGACACAACATCTTTTCTTTCCTATGTGATGTGCAGCTTCCCCCAGATGGTCCGGAAAAGATGGGACATACATATAATTTTTCTAGCCAGCCATTTCTTATATTTTCAACATTCAATTTAATAGTCTAATAATCTGAATCATAATCACAATAATAATAATAATTCCAGACAGCTTTTTATATCCAATTTTTAGCTAACTTAACCAATCAGAGATAGCGTCACTTGCTATTTTTGGACAAATTCGTTTTAATTAGATCTCTAATTTATTTTCAACTAAATTATTTTTCAACTGAAAAGTTTAATCCTTTTTCCAGACACTTTTGTTTTAAAAAAAAAATAGACTTAATCCTTATTTCCTTTCTTTTTTTACATCTAGGTAACATTTCAAATTTTTGAGCTTCCTTCTTTAGATCTTAAGATAAGACAATTTCAAAATTAGAGCTCCCACCCAGATTAAGCTCCCAAAGTGACAAACAATCATTTACAAAAACAAAATTGCTACAAAGATAGATATCTGATTAAACAGATTTTCTCTTTTAACATAAAATTGTACAAAAAAAATAATTTGACAGATTTAATCCTTCCTTTTCTTTCAATATTTAATAAATGTAAATTTCTGTATGTAATGTACACACATCCTTCATTATTTCAAATCATTCATAAACTAACATTAAATAATATAATTGCTAGCTTAGTAATTATAACCCTATTATTTAATTAAATCTGTAACTTTTAAATCCCAATTACAATTATAGAAAGAAAAAAAATAGAAGCATAGAATAAGATATTAGAATTGATCAAGCATAGGTTAGTTTTAAAGAAAGTTAAAATGTTGAATATTTGAAATATAAAACAATTAAATAGTTTACACATACACTGCCTATATGTATGCGTTATAACTTTGCTTTTTAAAGAAAAATTAAAATTTGAATAGTTTAAATGTGTGTATTACCTTTCTATCAACACACAAACAAGTAAAGCATATAATTGTTGTCCCACTCTCTCTCTGTTTAAAGCTTTTAGAACTGGACCTTGTAGGGTTTGAACTTGGATGCCCTACAGCTTCTTTTATGGTTATATAAAAATGTGATGATGATTTTTGGTTTACCTTTTCTACATGCACATTACTATAAATTTAGCTAGTGACTAAATTGTAATGGCACAATATATATATAATGTTATTTTTGGGAATAAACCATGTATTATTTTGCATTACAATCTGATATTTTGATGGACTAGCAACCACCATTATCAAGGTTAACTTTTGAAAGAAAAATCATTAGATCTCAAACAATAATGCGACTCAGTGTGAGATGAGAAATGAGTTCAGCACTCACAATATGAGACTTATCCAAATGTTTATTTCCCTCAGTTTTTTCACCTATTAATTTTAAGTTAATATTAGATAAAATGAGAGGTTTCCACATAGCTGGAATACATTGTGCTTCATCAGCCCTATTTAAACCAATAGGTTTTTCTAATATTTCAATTGACTCTCTCATGGTTCTTAAATCATATCTTTCCAAATTAGCAAGTATTTTTGTATTGTCAAAATCAGGTTTGTGACCAATTTCTAAAAAATGGGAAGTAAAAACTGATGTGCTAATTTTTTGATTAAAAACATTTCTATGTTCCTTAATTCTGACATTTATTCATTTATTAGACTGACCCATATATATATATATATACTATAACAGAATTGCTGGGTATAATATATGATGATAGTAAGGAAAAATTATTGTAAAAGGGAATATGCATCAGTAGTTGGAGGGTGATTGATTTGGTAAATTCTGTAGCAATATTAGTTAGTTATGAAGTAAAACTGAAGAAAATGAACCAAATGAAATTGGGAATATAAATAAAAAGAGAATATACAATAACTGAATTAATTGGTTTTATCTGATATAGGGGGATGATATTTTTATATATTGTGCCGGATGAAATCTTTTAATTTCATCTATCAATCTATTCTGATACAGAGGGCGCCACCAGACCACTACGTGTCTGGAAAATTTGTTTACTGTGATCAGAATAGATGATGATGGTGGTTTGCGCCGACTAGACTCAGGGAGAAACAAGAGATCTTAAACTGTTTAGACAATTGAGACAAAAGCACAAAGACAAACGTCAGCCAAATTAAGTTTAAACATATTTCATAAATTTTATTATGAGAAAATAAATTATTAAATATAAGTTTATGACACAAGAGATGGGGGTTAACTCAGGCATGTACCAGACATACTAAAGGCAAAGCTATGACAGACTGACTGATCTTCTAATAAACAAATGTAAAAGGGAGGAAGCAAATTTCATTCAGCAGAGGATTCACCTAAACATTGGTTTTCACTTTCAGATATTTAAACCCTATGCCCCTGAAATAGATCAAAGAATCCAGCGCCGATGAGCTGTTCGAGATCTAAAAATTGGTCAGACCTTGAATGTCCTTATATCGGTATGAGCTGCACCTATTACTACATTTAAAATAACGGTGATTGATCCACCTCAAGAACAACCGACAAACATGACTGAAATGAAGAAACAATTAAAACTGGTGAATCCCAGCCAAACGATTGGCGAAAATTACTTTAAAATTAATAATTAAAGATCCCACTAAGGGACAAGTAAATAATTAGAAAAACAGTTACGTCTGCCCAGCATTTAAAGAAAATAAACTTACAAACAAATTCTGAGTACACGCTCTGACAAATTTAAAGCACACATAATAAATACAAAAAGAAATCTATCGGAGAGTGCACATGAGTACGAAATATCAAAAGTTTAAATACTCTAGCAGAACGAAAGTATTGCTCACCTGTAGTTTAAGAAAGGATAAATTTTATCTTCCTGCTGACGACTTATAAAATTACAAAGAAAAACACAATTCTAATTTCCGCCTTTAGAGATATTAGAAACGAAATCTCCACCTGCGAAAATCAGACAATAAAGTCATCAGCCAAAAGAGTTTTGGAGGTTTAGCAAGAGGGCAAACATAGAGTATAAAATTAATTATTGAATACTAAATAATTACAGGTAAGCATAAAAATATATATATATACAAGACTGCTAAAGCATTTACAAAAGCGAGGCATAAAATATAAAACTCATTCGTCACTCTCCAATAAACAAAACTGAAAGCAAATTGGAAGCTTAAAACTAAGATTCCAAGACACACTATAAAATATTGGAAAACACAGCAAATATTAAATATGAGGCTATATTGATTTAAGAATACATATTTATGATTAGATTGAGCGGAGATTTAATGAGAATTAATTTACCCTGGGAAGAATAAAAATGAAAATAGTTACCTTTCGGTAAAACAAAGTTCACGTAGAGTGCGCACTTTTACTTAAGTTCATTTTCAGGTTCTTTAGGCAGCAAGGTAGATGTAGAGAGGTTCCGGCTTCTTTTAGGTGTTCAAGGCATTACTGGAGCAAACTTGGAAGTCAGGGATCCGTCTTTTGTGGAGTTAGCAAGCCATTCGGGTGGTGGTAACAAGTATAGAATTTTTCATTGTGTTGCAGGCAAAAGTATTTAATCACAGCTGATGTCCTTTAAGAAATTAAATGTCCACGCTGATATAAATTCTCACTTGATAAACAGCTTGTCTATCAACGAACAATGAGTTAACTGACCTCCAAATTTTCGGGGCTATTTATACGTTGCTCCATTTCCCATGAAACACTTTCCTTGTTGTTCAATTTCTTCACCTTAGGCAGGGCAAATATTAATCTCCCGCTCAATCTATCTAAGAATTCCACCCAGGGTTTATTGAAATGAAAACAACAACATAAAAATCAAATCTCCGCTATCAAAATTGTTTACAATAATTAAAATAAAAGCAACAGGAATGCAATTAGCTAGCCAGCTTGTTTTTAAATCAAATGGATTTAAAAACAGGCGGTATATGAAAACTATTTTAAAATAAATCGATAAACATTTTTAAAAAAATCCGTTTTACATATAAACGCGTGTATACTTGGATACACGCATTCTTTTTAAATAATATTGCAAATTTAAACTCTACGTTTAATTAAAATTAAAAGCTTAATAAATTTTTCTTTTTTTTTTTTTGTTTAATAACAACACCATTGAACCGGATTTCAATCAGGTTCAGTATAGAGTTCAAATGTCCTGCTTTTATCACCACAAAGGATTTGAAAATATGGCAAAATATGAAGAGCCATGTGAGATGTAAATTAAAATTAAAAGCTTAATAAATTTCTTTTTTTTTGTTTAATAACAACACCATTGAACCGGATTTCCATCAGGTTCTGTATAGAGTTCAAATGTCCTGCTTTTATCACCACAAAGGATTTGAAAATATGGCAAAATATGAAGAGCCATGGGCAATTCACATGGTCCTAGACAGTCCTTTTCTCAGATATTAATTGATTGAAAACAGGGTAGTTTTTTGGAAAGTATTTGGCTGAAGGTGGTTTCTTACTTCAGGAATAACAGCACAGCAGGTCATCAGGCTGAATTTGTGTGATGGCAGCATCAAAGGCCTGTCAGGTATAATTTTCAGCAGGCTCCAGATGGGTAGCACTACACACTACTCTATTATGATTCCAACTCACTCTCCTTGGAGATGGTGAAGGGGAAGTGGACACATGTTTTTTACTCATTGGGTAACATAGTATGCCACATAATAAAATATTCTTGATAATTACAATCTTGGAAGAATCTTCTCAGAACAAAAGAATCAGAATAAAAAAGAAAGAATAATCTTTAATATTTTCTGAGGTAAATACAACTTTAACGAGTTAACTGCCCAGGCGCCATATTGAATTTTTAAAAAAAAACTGATTTGAGACACAATTTTTACAATAACTTCAGCTTTAATAATATTAAAACAAAAAGATTTACATTAATAGAAATTAGAAAAACTAAGAAAAACAATAAGGCTAAGACAAATAGTGATTACCATTTAAAAATAAGAAAAGAAAAATTCAACATCTGAAATAATTATTACTTTGTTTGTTCATAATTTCTAATTTATCATTAATTAAGTTTAAATTACATCTTCATTGATACTTTCTTTGTATTCCTCACAAAATTATCTTTCAAACTATATATAATACTTCTTACCTGAAATAATCCATAGTTTCAGAATCTCCAAAACTAGTCATATAAGAATTCTTCATTTTTATCTTGTATCCCAAAAGTTAACAAATCTCAAGGTGTCTATAAGAAAAAGATTCATCCTAATAAAAGATACAAAGCAAATCATTTCCAGAAGATGGATATGCATTTGTCATCATAGCAATTGGCTTATTGTCTATCTAAAACTAGAAATTGTAGGCTACTGTCTGTATCAATGATAAAATGAGTTTCATCTCTTCATTTTATATTTTTTGTGTACATCAGTGATGTTTATATTCTTTATGCACACCAGTGATGCTATCTTGTTATATTTATTGTCCCACAGAGATATAATTTATTTGCATATAGCTCATTTGCTAGCTATAGACTTGAAAATAATGTGATGCAAGATGTGGCAAAACTACTGACTCCACAGCATGGGTACCAAGACCTAGGCAACAATCAGAATTTGATTCTTTGCCTGCATACAATTTCATGTGGTATATACATAATCATTGTGGCTATCTCTATACACATGCCATTTGAAATCTCTCTTTATTGGTTTTAAGTCCTTATATTTTCACATGGTACTATGCCCAGTAAATTTTGTGGATTGCTTTATCAACTGAAACCTTTCTGTATTTTGATAATCAGTGTTAAAATTGGCATTGCACTACTCTATAATTTTTATATATAAAAATTACTTATTATACAAACACAGACCTGCAAATGCAAACATACTAATAAATTATTAAACATTTTGAGAATCATTATGTCTATAAAATAAGGTTGCGTCAAACTTGGATCAGAGACCCAAAATTACATTGTATATAAACCACTTTTGTTATATTTGAATACAAATTTATATACTATATAATAAAGAGCATAAATGATTTAATATTATATAATTTATATACTACACAGACACACCAATATAAACGCAAAGACATTAATAAATTATACCATTTATCAAATAATTAAAAAATAATAATTAAAAAATAAAAATTTAATACTCACTATCTGATATTCTGATTAAGTTTCTGAAGGCCTTGAAATGCAAATTATCGGTGTATTTTTAATCCATTTTATTATTGAGTCTGGCTGATAAAGCAATTCTGCCTTTGTCTTCTCCATGCAAACTAGCAAACTCATCAGAAAAGAAAAAAATAAATGAACCTATTACTAAAAATATTAATAAAAAATTCAAATTTTGTCCGATTTCAACTCAAGATAAACCATTTCAAAGAGATTTTCGAGCAGCAATGAATGCTGAGATTTCTGTTGAGGTCCGCTTGTAGTTTTCATGCAATTTTAAAAAGAAAACAAAATTTCAACAAATCAGCTGCCACTAATGACTGACTTGCTGTAAGCACTCAATCCATTAAACAAAAGTTATCTGGATTAATTTTAATTATATTTTTACTGACACAATTTTGATTAGTTTAATGAAAATTTAATATTGTATCTATTTTAGTAATTAGTAAAGTTTTCCAAATTCCTAATATCTTTTGTCTACAGCATTCTTGGCAGTAATTAGATATACATTAATACCTTCTACTGCAAGGTAAAATATTGAAAACATTCTTCTAAATATAAAATACAAAGTTTACTTTCTTTATTTAAATAAGATTTCTATACTAATTATAAACGTACTTATGTTCTCTAATTAATCTGTCTTTACTAACTAGAATGTTCAATAATCTAAATTAGCTTAATTTTAAATTAATTGTATCTTAGATTTTTCTAGAATTGGATATACAATTGAAACGTTAATTATCTATTTAATCTCAGCTCTCTTTCTGACCTCGACTATACCTACAATGCCTTTAATTAGTTTTAATGAATAATATACAAAGCATATATCTGTGAAAATTGCAGAAGCTATATGCCTGAAAAATATTAATCACTCAGTTAAGGCTGAGCGCTTTCTAGGTTCAATGCCTCATAATCATAGCCATATTGAAAACTGTGGTATAGTTTGTATTCGACTTTATACATGCAAATTAAATGCAAATGAGTTAGGTTGTCCATTTTTTAGAAATATCAAAGCAGGTGACACGTTTATTTATTGTGTTATTATTAACCATTGATAAAATATGCCTTTTATTTTTCTTTTATAATCGTTTGTTTCTATACATACAATTTGGGGGTTGGAGGGATCGCCAGTTTTTTTTAGACGTTCAAAAATGTAGATGTTGTCGTTATTCTTCCATGTCCTTTTATGTGCATACATGTGTTGAGAGGCTTGTTGTCTTCATTTCTTCATAAATATATGGCCTGGCATCTGGGCTGAGGGCATATCATGCTGTAAATGACCTGAGGTGTTTGGGTGCAGTCTATTTTATTTTTTGAGTTGTTAATAAATCTGTTAGTATTGGCAAGTGTGTGGAAGCCTATTGTAAATTTGTCTGATAAGGTTTTAATTAGTTGATTTGATACTTTAGCGATGTAAGGAAGGGTAATAAGGGGAAGTTATTTCCTTTCAGCATTAATTGTTTTTTTTTTTGAAATTGTTTAATCTTGCTAGTAATGATTTTATATTTGAAACCTGCTTTTAATAAGTCTTTAATATAAATATTAATGTTGTCCTTTTGTCCGACTCAAACTTACATAAATATGAACTTCTAAACAGGATAATTTATATGCATGGCACTGCATTGTTGAAGATACTGATTTCCAAAGGAGTTTAAATACTACTTCAGAATTAGATTCAAAAAGATATATATAAACATATATATCTACACACATTTTTAAAATATGATATCAGGATATAATAGTCTCTTCATTGTTCCAAGTCTTATCATTGATTTCAGAAACTGTGAATATAGCAGATACTTTATAACAAACATATGTTTTGAACAATACATATTTTCACTGTGATACAATTTAATTTTTAAAATGTACATATTAAGTCAACAACAAAAATAATTAACAATTACAAAAAAAAAAGAATAAAGCTGTTTTAAAAAAAGACAATAAGTAATAAACCAAAAGTAAGTATTAAATTGTGAACATATTATTATTCAAGCTTCATTTTTTAAAAAAAGAACTTAATAAATTTTCTCTGAGAGTCTGATAAATAAATAATGTTTGACTTATTGTATGTTGCTATGTTTTCTGCCATTTTATTTTTTTTCCTACTTACCTCTATCTATAAGAATAACACAATTTGATATGATGTATGATTTATTGAAACAATATCTGCCTTGCAGAATCTGTTAGTGCTTTAGAATACTAAATAACAGTGACATTACAAAGCAGCTTTAAATAAAAATTTGACATGGAAATACTGTAGTGTATATTGAAACAGTAAAATATGCCTTACAAATCTTAGTTTCACCTTGCCTTCCTTTTACCTATCCTCATATCTTATTTAAAACCTTAATTTTATCGTATTGTGTGTGTACTGCATATATTTACTGAAATCCTGCCTAAATTTATATGTCTAATGGGGTACCCAGGGTTTTAAAATAATTAAATTTGTCTTAAACGGTTTTATTTTCAAACCATCGAGTATATTTACATATATATGCTCGTATAACAAAAGTAGATCACATATTCTTATCTATACACATACTGATATAATATTTTAAAAATTATGAAAATATTTTATTTAAAGTTTGTTTGTTTGGATCTGTTTATTTTGGGATATTATATTTGCTATACTTGTTTTCATTTAATTTAAAATAATATCACTTATAAATAGATTTTAAACATTAAATTCAAAAAAGTTGTAAATAAATTTTTACTTTAGTTTTCAAAATCATGCCATTTTTTTTTAAAATCAATGAGGGTGGGGAAAGAGAACAATAATGGCTAATTTTAAACTGTTTACGCCAGTTTCACTAGTGGATTTTTTTTTATTAATTAGGATAATAGTTTAGCTGGTGATTTTAATTAAATAAATTGGATCAGAATATCTGGGAAAGTGCGTATAATAAATTGTAATTAAAAGTACATTCCTCGGTATCTGATTAATAAATTTGGATTACTGGATTTCTTTACCGCAGGACAGATGTGATTGTTTAATGGAGAGATAAATAAGGCTGATTTTTGTGATAAGATAGACAAATTTTAGTTTATCTAAGAAACAAGATCAGACATCTTAATATAGATTTTAGTTGTCTAAAATCGGAGTTCAGTTCAAAATAAGTTTAAACTAAGCTATGATGTACTACACAACCCACGGATAGATATCATCGATGAAGAACCAAAACAATATTATGGCAACTGAAACATTGGCATGACTAATCGATAGAAGTGGTCAAGGTGTTTTCATGGTCACCTTCGAGATTTTAAAATGCTTGGGTGAATTCTGGGTAAATATCTGTCTTTTACCTGCTTGCGTTGACCAAGTGAGACGCGTTTTTTTTTTACAGTGTCTGATCCGCCATTGTAAGAATTGAATATTTTTTGATTGCTTATTTTATATTTTGATCGTTGAACTATTGCTAATTTTATTTACTAATTTTATCAAATTTTATTACTAATTTATCAAATTGTATTCCTAATTTATCAAATTTTATTATTAATTTATCTAATTGTATTACTAATTACCATTTATGACTAATTAACCAAAATGTCTGTGCAAAAACCAAGTCCGAAGTAGAAGAAGCGATTGAATTTCAGTATCGCACTATCTCATAAAGCCAGTTATTTGTAGTTCATAATTGAGAACAATTTGCTTTTTTTTTAAAAAAAAAAAAAATGTAAATAATTAGTTAAATACCATTAAAAATTATAAAGATTATTTATAATACTTATTTTTGATAATATTTTATTGTAATAAAATATTACTTATTAGTCCATTTATTATCGGAGTAAATTATTACTGCTGTTCTGAAAATAAATGTGTCTCATTTTTGGACTAAAAATTGGCGGGGCCCACATGCTTTAGTGTGGGGAAAAAAAATTATAATGATTAGTTCATTTCTTTGTTTCAGGGTGAAATGATTAGTTAAATATCATTCTAAAAATTATAATGATTATTTATAATATTTGTTTTTGCTAAACTTTTTATCGTAGTTTATTAATAGTTATTATTTTGCAATGGCCAACATGGCGACGTTCTTCTTTCGTATTAACTAATCTTGCAATTATAATATTTATTTTTGATAATATGTCACTGTAATAAAATTATTATTACTTATTATTGCATTTCTTATCGGAGTAAATTATTACTGCTGTTCTTGAACAATAAATGTGTCTCATTTTTGGACTGAAAATTAGAAAAGATCATTTCTTTGTTTCGGGGTCGAATGATTAGTTAAATATTCCACAAAAAATTGTAATGATTATTTGTAATATATTCATTTTTGATAATTTTCTATCGTTTTCAGGGTCAAATGATTAGTTTCTAAATAGCGTTAAAAAATTGTTAATGATTATTTATAATATTCATTTTTGATAATTTTTTATCATAGTAAATTATCAGTTATTATTTCGCAATGGCTTCTAGTCTGAAAATATATATATGATTAGTTCATTTCTTTGTTTTGGGGGGGGGGGTAGAATGATTACTTAAATATCCCTAAAAAATTATAGATGATTATTTATAATATTCCATTTTTGATAACTTTTTATCATTTTCATGGTCAAATGATTATTTAAATATCGTTAAAAATTGTAATGATTATTTATAATATTTCATTTTTGATAATTTTTTATCATTTTCAGAGTCAAATGATTATTTAAATAGCGTTAAAAAAGAATTGGGTATAATGATTATTTATAATATTTCATTTTTGATAATTTTTTATTGTAGTAAATTATTAGTTTATTATTTCGCAATGACCAACATGGTGATGTTGGATGTCTCCTTCCCTATTAACTATGCTATGACGTATACCCTGAAGGCATACTATTCTAATCTTGTGATCTTCAAGGTGACTTCTCCACATGATCTGCGGGCAAACTTTATTAATTAAGTTTGTCGTAAATCACTAGGAGGCATTATTTTAAAGATCGTAAGATTAGAATAGCATGCCTTTGGTGTAGTACATCATAGCTTAGTTAATACTCAAGTACCCTCAGGGCAAATGTGATTGTTTAATGGAGAGATAAATAAGGCTGATTTTTGTGATAAGATAGACAAATTTTAGTTTATCTAAGAAACAAGTTTAGACATCTTAATATAGATTTTAGTTGTCTAAAATCGGAGTTCAGTTCAAAATAAGTTTAAAGTTGAGAATAAGAAGTTTAAAAGAAAGAAGTTGGTCAAAGAAGTCACCTTATTTGATTCTCGATGAGAAGCGAACTGTATCCAGAAATTCCCATGGTGATCAACTTTAGAATGATGGGGTAAAAGGCAGTGGGCTGTCTTCCCTCAGAATGGCTTCTTTGCCACCATCAGTTTCCATTCAAAGTCCTGTAATTGTGCCTTGAAATGCCAACTAAAGCTGTTCATGGAAGCTGTATCGTAAAACATCATGAATTATGCCATTGCTTGTAAAACTGTGATCACAGAGGAGAACCAAAGTCTGCTCAAGAACTCTATTTAAAATTTGTGAAATGCTTATGGACTGTCCTTGCAAAGAGAGGAAATTAAAATGTAATCCGAGATCTCATAAACGTTAAGCTATAGCTATTTTAATAATGTATTTTATATTACGTATTTATCGTGTGTAATTAGTTAATCTTTCCTTGATGCATATTACACTTCTTCTACTTGGGTTACCTTTTCTTTTATATGTAAATATGTATAATGTTATATTTTGAATGCCTTATTATAATGTGATTTTAAATTGATTCCTTCAAGCCTGTGCGAGTTGCGTAAGGAAAACTTATAAATGCTTGTTTGCCATGTTAATTACTAAATTGCAAGCATGCTCCCCCCCTTCACTTTATTAAACTGTATTCAAGATATTATATAATATTATATAAATTATTTTAAATAGTTTTTTTTTATTTAAATGTTGTTGAGAGAGGCTGGCCATAAAATAAGTTTAAGAGCGAGTTATTCTGCTATTTTTTGAACTGCCCTTTTTATATATATTTTAAAGTTACATTGTGTGTTGTTGGAGAATGTGCTGGAGTATTAAATTTGCTTTACTATTCCCAAGTCCATCAACAGCTGTGTCCGTGTCTCTGTTTTACTTCGCGATTCCCATTAGAGTGTGGCATAAATATCTCACTGGGAATTTATTTGCATACGTCCCCACAGTTATGAAGTTCCTGGGTGCGGGCCAGGCTTGAGCTGTGTAAGGACTAGAGATGTCCCAGATAAATGGCAAAATGCCTATCTAAATTTCAAATTTAGTTTTAGTTATTTGTTTTCGGGTAAAGCCACAGTTTTATCATAGTACTCCATTCTTCGCACTTTATCACTAGCACCATTGCATGCATATTCCCAAAATAATTTCTTAATAACATTAATTAAATGAATCCCAGTAATGCGCAGTATAACTTTATCTTAAAATTAGAATCAACATTTGTGCGAGCTTCTCTTATTATCTTAAGGTTCCCTATTCACATTTAATTAGTTATTTAAATTGCTTTAATACTTTACGTAGCTCACACATACTTATTTTGTAATATAATAGACACATTATAATATAAAATAACTCAAGTTGAAATACAAATATTTATGCATATCTTTATTTTGCTATCAAATGTGGAGGGCATATTTTATAATTTTATATGCCTAAATAAATAGTGTAATTATTAAATATTATCTTTAAATTTATTTCTTTTCTTTATTTATTCGGGGTGCAATCTAAGTTACGTATCATATTAGGTTTATCTTGGGCACATCTATAAGTCATTGTTAAATAAACCTAGGGCTATTTTAGATTTAGAGTCTTTTGTTTTCTCCCTGACCACCGGCACCAGCAGGAAATTATACTATTAGTAGCATCAGATATGTTATCATGTAGAGAGCATTGTGGAATTTAGACTTTGGATTTGAACTTGGGATTTCAGGGAGGTAACCCTTCCTAGTATTGAGTTTCATGTCCAGGGATTAAATTATGCAGTGTGTTAGCAAGATAGATGAGTTTTGACCTTTACAATATGAAAAGAGTTTGGCTATTATTTCAAAAACTTTGCATATTAGTAACAGTGGTCATGTTATAAGTCTTACCATTTGTTGCTTAATAAAGAAAAATTTGGATTTTTTTTCTGGCAAAATTTGTCCCATTAAATTTTCAAAAATATACAGGTAATTTGTGTACATGCTATTTTTTTATTAGCATGTATTATGCTTTGAATAATTGCATAGGTCATAATAAATGGAATTAAAATTTAAAGAAGAAAAAATCATTATCTGTTAAAATTTATGATCATTTCAGTGTACATCCACATATAAATTGAAGTTCATTAATATAAACCACTTAACCCTACACATTTGTTTACATAATATAAATCTCAATTTCTATCAAAATATATACAGAGATAATGAATTAATGTACTCAATCTCTCTTTTTAGTAATAGTTACATATTTTTTGTTATTGCAGATGTGTGTTTCTTACCAGTATCAAAATGTTGTTTCACACTCTTAAGACATTTTTTTTATTTTTTATTTTTTTTTTATATGTCATAGCATCTGTCGGGACGCGAACCCACAACCGTCTGCAACCAACTACTTGCTTGCAAGGCGGTTGCGATAACCTCTCGGCTAACAACACTTGACAAGACATTTATTCTCTTCTATGCTCCTCTTGCTAGTTCATAATTATACACTGCAGATCACTTTCAAGTGAAGGAAGATAGCAAGAGTTAGAAGAAGAACTATCTTATATTAAATGGGACTTATTGGATTTTGTGAAGTTAGAAGAAAAGGTGAAGAAACAATTGATTTAAAAAGTGGACATATACTCTACTATAAAGGTACAAATATTGGAAATACAAGTGGAGTAGGATTCATTATAAATAAATAATGGAAGAATAACATTGTGGAGATTGATGGTGTATCGAACAGAGTGGCGAGATTAGTTTTACAATTAATAGTAGATACCAAATACAGATAATTCAGGTTTATGCCCCAACAAGTTTTCATAGTGATGAAGTAGTAGAAGATTTTTATATGGTTGTACAAAAGGCTTTTGATCAGAGCAAACAACATTTTAAAATTGTTATGGGAGACTTTAATGCTAGAATTGGTAAACAAATGAAAATGCTGTAGGTAATTTTGGTTATGGTAATAGAAATGAGAGAGGTCATAGACTTGTGGAGTTTGCAGAAAAAGAAAAACTTTATTTCATGAATTCTTTTTTTGAGAAAAATTTCAAAAGGAAATGGACATGGGAGCATCCAAATGAAGGTACAGCAGAATTGGATTATATTTTGACTAACAGAAAATACATATTTCAAGATTGTAATGTTCTTAATAAATTTAACACAGGAAGTGATCATCGATTAGTAAGATGTATGATACATGTTAATGCAAAACTAGGGAGACAAAAATTATTAAGAAAAACAATATTTACAGGTGATATTCCTAATCTTCAGAAACATTCTAATGGATTTAAATTAGAACTTACAAATCGGTTTCAAGTATTAATAGATTTTGAACATGATTCAGATTTGAATGACATTAACAGGAAAATAAATGATATACTTTTAAAAACTGCAACAAAGATAGCTGGTAGAAAAAAGCAGCAATTGACCAATAAAATTTCTACTGAGACTAGAGAATTTATGAAGAAAAGAAGGAATATGGGGATATACAACAATGATGCATCAAAAAAGATTGAATATCTCAAATTTTGTAAAATGGTGCAGAAAAGAGTTGAAAATGATATAAGAAAGTATAATTGTGAACTAGCAAGAAAAGCTGTAGAAGAGAATAAAAGTCTAAAGAGTGTAAAACAACATTTTGTTATTGGTAGGAAATTTATATCTGCAATAAGAAAAAAAGATGGCATTATTACTAAAAAGAGAGATGACATCATGAAATGTGTAGAAGACTTTTATCAAGAATTATATAGTAATAAAGAACAAATGCCTCGTATACCTATTATATCTTCCGAATTGCCCAGAATTTTGAATGAGGAAGTGAGACATGCAATTAAATTTATGAAGAAAGGGAAGGCTTCAGGTAATGATGGAATTATAATTGATATATTAAAAGAAGCAGGTGAAGAATTAGATTTTTTTTTAGCAAAGTTATATACCAAATGTCTAAATGATTAAGATGTACCAGATGATTGGAAGAATGCAGCATTAATATTACTATTTAAAAAAGGTGATAAAGAAGATATTAGAAATTGCAGACCTATTAGTCTTTTATCAGTTTTATACAAAATTTTTACTAAGATAATTACAACTCGTCTACAGAAAACACTGGATTCCATCAATCCAAGAGAACAAGCTGGATTTAAAAGTGGTTTTAGTACAGTAGATAATATCCAGGTATTGAGAGAAGTTATAGAAAGGACAAATGAATGTGAGTTGCCATTATGATTAGGATTTGTAGATTATGAAAAGGCATTTGATTCTATAAACATTTCTTCAGTGATTAAAGCATTGGATCATCAAGGTGTAGATCCAGGATATTGTCATATTTTAAAATGCAACAGCAACAATTAGATTACATAATGATATTAGGAAAATCAACATTGAAAAGGGTGTAAGACAGGGTGGCTCCATATCTCCAAACCTTTTTACAGCAGTATTTTGTGGATTAAAATTGGAAGCTAAAGCTTGAGTGAAAGTAAATGGAGATTATTTAAGTCATTTAGATTTTGCAGATGATGTAGTTGTTTTTGAAAATAATGCTTTAGAGTTACAGGAAATGTTGCAGGAGTTATCAGATGAAAATAGGAAAGTAGAACTAAAGATAAATGTTAAAAAGACTAAAGTAATGTTTAATAGATTTTCTCAAAATATGAAAATAAAGATTGATTTTGATGAGTTAGAAGAAGTTAACAGTTACAAATACCTTGGTCAGATTATTAATACAGATGGAAACATAATGGATGAAATTAATCATAGAATTAAACTTGGTTGGAGTGCTTTTGGTAGAAATAACTTGATACTAAAAGGAAATATGCCTATGTGTTTGAAAAGGAAGGTTTTTAATAAATGTGTTTTGCCAGTTCTTACTTATGGATCTGAGACTTGGACACTTAATAGAAGAAAAATACAGAGACTTCAGACCACTCAAAGAAGTATGGAGAGATGCATGTTGGGAGTAACAAGAAGAGATTGAAAATGCAATGTATGGGTAAGAGAACAAACAGGTGTTACTGACCTCATTGAAAAAATTAAAAGACTGAAGTGGAGTTGGGCTGGACATATTGCTAGAAGAGATGATAATAGATGGATAATTGAAATTTTAAGCTGGATTCCAATAGATTTAAAAGACCCAGAAAGAGACCACATGTGAGATGGATGGATGAAATAAGTAAGTGTGCAGGGTTGATGTGGAGAAGAGAAGCTAAAGATAGGAAAAGATGGATTGAATTTGGAGAGACCTTCATCCTGCAGTGGATTTATAATGGTTGATGATGATGATGATATCATTATCAACTTTTTTCACATCATGCTACAAAATTTGAGAAATTTAATCTTTCTTAATGCATCATTTTTGTATTTCATATTACTTTTTTTTTATAAATTCTCTAGGTTCAGTAGAAATTTTAATGATCACTTGCTATTTTTTCTATTAATTATCTTTCTTGCAGTTTTTAAAAGTTTATCAGGTATGTTCCTATTGATTTCATTTAAATCTGAATCATGTTCAAAATCTGCTAATATTTGAAAACGATTTGAAAGTTCTAATTTAAATTCATTAGAAAGTTTTTGTATCAACTGTGAATATTTTTTTTTTTTTTGTAATTATTTTTTGTCTCTCTAGTTTTGCATTAATATGTATCTTAATCTCACTAATCAATGATCACTTCCTATGTTGAATTTATTAAGAACATTACAATCTTGAAATATATATTTTCTATTAGTCAAAATATAATCTAATTCTGCCTTACTTTCATTTGGATACTTTCATGTCCATTTTCTTTTAACATTTTTCTCAAAAATAAAAATTTATAATATAAAGTTTTCTTTTTCTGCAAATTGTAAAAGTTTATGACCTCTTTTATTTCTATTACTCTAACCAAATTTATCTACAGCACTTTTATCTTTCAATTGTTTGCCAATTCTGGAATTAAAGCCTCCCATAACAATTTTAAAATGTTGTTTAGTCTAATCAAAAAGCTTTTGTACATATATATAAAAATCATCTACTACTTCATCACTATGAGAACTTGTTGTGGCTTAAACCTGAATTTTCTGGATTTGGTATCTGCTATTAAGTTGAAAACTAATTTTGCCACTCTGTTCAACACACCATTAATCTCCACAATGTCTTTCTTTCACTTTTTATTTATAATGAATCCTATTCCTCTTGTACTTTCAATATTTATGCCTTTGTAGTAGAATACATGTCCGCTTTTTAACTTAATTGTCTCTTCAACTTTTCTTCTAACTTCACAAAGTCCAATAATGTCCCATTTAATATGACACAGTTTTTTTTCAATTCTTGCAATATTCCTTTCCTTGAAAGTGATCTGCAAGGTCATCATCAAATGGCAGTCTGGGCTCACAATCTGGGGATTCTTAGCACCTTCCACCTTTGCCCACCAACTGCTGCCTCAGCTGGTGACTTTAAAGACTTCTGGGAATAAGGGCCATGATTTAAATAATTCACATGCACATTCATTCTGCCTTCAAGAAAACTGAATTGATATTTCAGTTAAGAGTTATTAGACAACTGAGAAGAATGGCAATGGGGTTTTCTGATCTTCAATTCAGAGATAAAATGCCAATAAATTCATCATGCTGGCTAATGCATGTTGGTGAGTATCCTATACATTTTTGTATATTATATGAATAATCACATAGTAATAATACCTGCAATGACAAGAACTTATGAAGTGGACATTAAGAATTTGCCCTGCTCGGTACTTTTAAGACTTCCAAGAGGAATCAAAAGGTCTCCTTTCAGTTATAAAATATAAAATTCATTTGAAATAGATATTTGTAATTATGTATTGTACCTATATTGATATAGGCACATATAATTTTATCTAAAATTATATTATTAAAATATCTTGTTAAAGAAAAACATAAAAAAATGTTGAAGGTTCTTCGTTTGTTTTTGAAAAGATAAAAATAAATGTTTTCTGTTGGTTTGAAAAAAAACTACAATTAATTAATCAAAAGGGGGAGGGGAGTCTGCTTGAGAAATTAAACTAAGGGTTATAAAAGGAAGTAAAGAGATTTTATTAGATTAAAAATATAATTTAAAAGGTTAAAATACAAATCTCTTTTCATTCAAGTTTAATAAAGAAAAAATAATGTTAAAAAAAATAGTAAATTGTATTAAAAATAAGTGTATATATGTGCGATTTGTAAATAAATAAAAGTTGGAAATAAAAAAGATTATCATTGAAAAACACGGCAATGGCTATTAGATATTAATTAATATAAAACAATATGTTTTGCATGGCTATTACTAATTAAGCAATCTTCCAAAATACATTTATCAAATGATTATCACTGGAATTTTGACAACAGATCTTTGAAGGAGATATTACAATGACAACACGTCAGGTATAAATAGACTTTTTTTATTGGACAGTAGGTCAGTTCACAAAAGTAATTGAGTTGTGCAGTTCAGAAATTAATTGAGTCAGTTAACAAACAAAATCATTGAAAGATTTTGGGAATTCGCTCTCCACAGCCTAAAAAGACCGATGAAAACAGAAGATCTGCATGAAATAATGTCAAGTAACAACTTAAAAATCTAATAGTAATAATCGTGAAAATCAGAACCTCACTAAGGAAAAGTCACCTCGGTAAGATTATAATGGAAATATCCTCCAAAGAGCACCAAAGAGAACAAAATTCTACGTCTACATTAAAAAACCTAGGAAAAAATTTTCTTATTTCGTTTATACTGTAATAGCATTGTTGCTTAATTCGTACGAATCTTTCAAGAGTCTAATTATATGAACTTTATATCATAATAAATGAACTATTGATATGTGTGATTAAATTAATGTATGTAATACTTTATTATTATTATGTGTGTACATGAGTTAATATGTGCGTGATCATCGTATCAATATTTATTAGTTAAATTAGAGTGTTCTGTTATAAAATCTATAGGAATATTTAAACTATTTAGAAATGTTAATTTAAAAATATGCGTGTGTTTTTATTAGAATTATAAAATGTTTAAATTTAGTAAATAAATGTTAGTTAATAAATTGTCTTTAAAATTAAACTTTATTTGTCGGTCAATTCTTTTTATCAATTCTTTTACAATTCTTTTTATAAATTCCTTTTACAATTCTTTATCAAGTCTTTTAACCACTAATTATGTATAATCTATTAGTGATTACAAACAGCTGAGCTAGTCGTGGATTTAGGTGTTGAGTTAGTGGCCATTGCTCAAAGTGCGTTATTTATTCATCCTTGAATAGATAGCTGGCACCCGTGTTTATACACAAACAAAAAAAAGTGCTTTGAACTTGGTGTTGAACTCAACAGCCGAGAAGAAGCTATGTCCTGGAAATGTAATGCTAGTTATATACTTTATAGCTATCGTGAGGGCATACATACTCTCCGAGTATGTTCTTCTAACCCTAAGAGGCCGGTGTTTCGAATGCACACATTCGAAAACGGTTCAGTATATAATAAAAGTGTTTTAATTGCAGTTTATTGATGTTGGAAGTTATTTATATATCAATATAATATGTTATGCCTACATACACGTACCCTGCATATATAAATACACACACTATATATAATTATAAATATATATAAACCTCATATATGTTAATTTCTATTGTTACTTATACATCACAAAATATGAATAGTAGTAGTACTGTAATTGGAAAGTTTCAAATCATCAAGCCACTAAAACTTAAAACAGGAAAAATTATTAATGTACAAAGTAAGAAAGACATAGATTTTTGCTGATAGATGATTACAATCGAGTTAAAAATAGATAATGGTGAAATGGACTTTGTTGTAGAAATCATTCAGAAATTGAATATTTATTTTCTTTATTTGGAAAAAAAATTTTTTTTATATAAAATAATATTTTATACTAATTATAATGGTTAATTTTAGTTTGTTCTATTAGAAAAGAAAAAAAGTGATTATTAATAATAATAAAAAGAAAGATATATATTTTATTTTAAAGGAAAATAACCAAATTTAGTTAGGTTAACTTTATTAAATTTCCTTTTTTTTAATTATTTATCAAAAAAATAAAAAACTACAAAGAGAATTTTTTTAATAAACAAAGATAAATTTTATCCTGCAATTTTATAATTAAGTTTCCTATTATTTAAAATTCTCTTTTTAACACATATTCATTACCTACATTCTTAATATTAAAAAAATATTTTATCTATAAAAAGAAAAAGTCTCAATAATTTATCACATCATAGTTTTGTATTTGGAAATTGTTGTTTTTTTTCTTTTTGGCAAAGTCAAATTTAACTTTTAAATCAAATCAGTATTTTAGCTTTGATTCATTTATAAAAGAATTAATAATATTTGTGGGAGATTATGACTTAAAATTAGGAATATTGGAAGATTAATTGGGGTTTTTTTTTCCAGAGAGAATAAGATCATAACAGTTAATGTATAGTTTACAATAATTTATACTTGGAAGTTCCAAAGGCAGAAATCGCATATCGATTCAAGATTGATTTACTAACAGTAGTAGATATGTATTTATATATTTTGTAATTTATACTGATTTCACTTATATTTTAATGATTATAGCATTGACATAAACTTGTATGGGAATAAAAAAAACTGATATAAGAAATAGATTACTGATAAGTTAGAGAAGAATATTAGAAACGTTTTCAAGTATGTATGTCTCCCATACAAATTGTAATTTACTTTTAAGTATTAATGTAGATGCCTGAAACAGCAGATTATAGTGAACTTTATGTAATCAAGATTTATACTTGTAAATACACACACATTCGTGATATTATTTAATTTAAATATTATACATATTAAGATATCAACAAAAATAATTGACTTAAAAATAGAATAAGTAGTTATAAAAAAGATATATATTAATAAATCAGAAGTAAAAAAGAGAGCTAGCACTTAATTGATTGATTGATTATTACATTGCTTGTTCACACAAGAAATTTTTTGAATTGTTATTTCGAAATTCATAATTTTTAACTTAATATATTTTTAACAATGAATGGTGATTTCACAAACAAACAGGGAGCAGCTGTATATTAGATTAGAAGATAAGTGGGAAATTATGAAATAAATTTGATTAAAAGTGTACATTTTTAAAAATTCAAAGGCAGCTTTTGCACAGATTATAAGTTATGAGACAAATAAAATTATAATTTTAATATATATGTAATTTATTAATATAATTTAGTTACATTTCTAGAAATTTATAGAAATGTATAGTCTTACAAGGTTTGATGAAAAATCAACTAACCTCTTGCAGAATCGGTGTTTGTCCTCAATCAAACTTGACATCATTAGTTATTTGGAAATCAATTGAGATCACATCAAACTTATAAACTCAGATTTTATTTAAAGGGACATGCAACACTCAATTTGATATTAAAGTTTGAATGTGAATTTTAGTAGGAATTCAACCAAAATCTTCTATGTATTCTTGCCTTTGAATAAATATTTTAAATATGTAAATATTAATCAATTTTATACCATGTAAATATGTTTTTTATTAATTTTATTTATTTACACAATTTATAGAAATTTATAGTCACATAAAAAATACTAAAACATAGGGTTTTTTTTACATTAATATTTAGAATATCAAAACATAAACTTATAGTCATTTATATGGCAACAT
Source organism: Epiperipatus broadwayi (assembly GCA_028023455.1). Taxonomy (NCBI): domain Eukaryota; kingdom Metazoa; phylum Onychophora; class Udeonychophora; order Euonychophora; family Peripatidae; genus Epiperipatus; species Epiperipatus broadwayi. Next base: position 1,353,444 of record JAQFVV010000023.1, read on the forward strand.
TTGATGAAACATCAATTGATTTCTTACAGGAACCATGTTTTTGTCAATTAACATTAGCTACTTTGGAGACCTGTTGAAATCACATCAAACATGCCACCTCAATTTTTATTTAAATATATTTCAACTCTCAATTCAATTTTAAAGTTTGGATAGTAATTATGTTCAAATTTCAAAATGAGTGTTGTGAGTTTATTTTAATGGAACTGAGTTATATTTGATGTGATCTAGTATTCCAAATAGTTAATGAATGTGTCCTGAAAAACAGTTTAGCTGATTTTTTTGTTAAATGCCATGTATATATGAAAGATATATTTTGCAAGTTCATCCATATAAGATTTTAATTAGATAGTCTAACATTTTGACTTGATCACACAAGCCTTCAACTGTACTGAAAATAGTGTCTATAAAGATAGTTGTAAATGTGTTGTAAACAATGTTCACAACAATTGTTAAAGTTTAACAATTAGAAAAAATAAGTATATAAAATTAAGCAAATTGAAAAATAAATAAACAACAAATAAAAAATGCACAATATTCAGAGTAATTTGTTTTAAAATTTTTTTTCTAAATATGATGAAGTTTATATGTGTCATTTAGTTTGTTAATACAATTTGGCCTTTTTAGTATCTCAATAGCTTCTCTGATCTTACATTGGTGTAGGTTTTTACATCTGATAGGATCCTGATCTTAGAAAAATGATTATTGTGACCTGAATCCATCCCATGGATTGAGAGTATTGTTGGTGGTGAATATTACTTTATTTACTGCATTAGCATGTTTATCCTTTCTAGTACTGATGTGACAATTGCTCATACTCACATAAGAAGTCTTACAAATGCCACATGAAATGTCATAAACTCCTTGATCTTCAAAAGGGATTGAATGAATATATATATATATATATATTGTAACAAGCACAGACGACGTTACATTGTGTTTTTATTATTAAACATGTTCGCATTTAAAAATTTTCTTTAAGAATTAAAAATTGAAATTAAATATCATCTTAAACTCGTATATATAAATCGCACAGATAAAAAAAAAAAAAAATTATTAAAATAAAACTTTATTAAAAATAGAAAGGTATTTTAAAAACAAAAACTTAAAAAGATTTAGAGATAAAAATATATCTTTAATCTTGGAAAACACATTAATTAATCAGAAATGGAAATGATTGTTTTAATTAGTTAAATGTAAACTAGCCTTGGGCATTTAAATGTAAAAGCATCGGTCAGATAGGAAAACAATAGAAACTAATAGCCAATGAAGAGAAAAGCAATGGAATCGGACCTCAGCGAAAAGACCATCTCATCGATGATGCAATGTAAATTCAATCCTTCAAATTAATATAAAAAGACAAGTTTGGAAATTATTAAGGATGATTGATTATTTACGATGTGACAGATATGTGTTAGTGCGGAAGTGAAGGAGAAGGGATTGAAAAGACGCACTCTTCAATCCCTTCAGTTTTGCCAAAGAAAGAAAGAGAAATGAACTATCGTTTTCTACATTGAGGACCAACTAAACTAAAAAACCTCCGAATGAATAAATAAAACAACGGCTAAATGGATACCAATCTTTTTAGGATGGCGTGGGAATTCACGTTCAAATGGCAAGGAACATATAAAGATGAACTGTTTAAAAAACCGTAAGAACTTTATAATTTATGAACATTAAATTAAAAACTTTCCATATATAAAAAATACAAATAGAATCCTATCTGACCAACGTAAATTAATATTAATAATGTTATTTGATATTTTTTTTATTTAAAATCATTTCCATTTATTTATTTTTTGTTCTTTAAGTTTTATTATGATTTCTGTTTTCCGTTAAGTTAAATTATATAAATGTTAAACTTAAGTCGGGCGTGAATGGCTGTATAGATTTGTAAAGTTATATTAGGGGAGGGTAATCTTAGGTTATTTGTGTCGTAGTTGAATTGGGTCAATGGATGGGATATATTGGTGTGATTAGTAGATGTAATATCAGATTCGCTACGGGCAGAATCGTTTCATACGCCGCACTCACCCGTTTGCCTATGGAAGGAATTATAAGACGGAGAACGCAGTTCCTTTCTATGGAGTTTTTTTTTTATTGCTCTTCTTGTCAGATAGATGTAATATTCCTATTTGATGAGAGGCAATTTCTTCTCTTAACTTTTTGGTGCTGCCGTATTTCGTATTACATTGAATGCATCGATATATCAGATAAATTGATGCCAGTTTTGGCTGCGAACCTTTAGCCTAAGGTTAAATAGGGATAGAATGTTTTATTTTCAAATGCAAATCTATGTAGTCTATTCATACTCGACACTAAATAAAAATGCATTAAATTTAAGTTGTTTATAGATGTTTGCATGGATTGGTTATCGGTTAAGTATGTTTTGGGTTTTCATATTTGATCAAAATATATAGACATTCGATAAATATTGATACCTTACGGTGAGTATCTAAAATGTATTTATTCGGATGTCTTTTAAGTTATTGGTGACAATGCAAGTATCTTATGGTGAATACTATTGGGTTACTTATAAATTTCCCTCTGCAATTGTCGGTATCAATGATTTTATATTTTGATCATTTATGTTGATTTTGAAATGTTTTTGACCGTTGTAATCTATGTAACCGATCTATACGCAACATATTAAAACAAGCTTTTATAATCCCATCTGTGCGAACTTAATTAAAATGTAAACTTATAATATAATAGAAATTAAAATGTAAATTAAAATCTAAAGTAAAGTTAAAAATAATGTTAAATGTTAAAATGTAAACTGATACTAAAACAATTTTCAATCTTATATATATGTGCATAAATAAATGTTTGTATGCTAATTACTGGCAGTGGCTTAGTTTATTTATTTTTTAATATTGAAATTATAATTAGATAAGGTATTATAGTATTAAATCTCTGCTATTCCACTGAGCTAGTGACATGGGCTAATGACCGGAAACAAAATATAAAAAAAAAAAAAAATTTTTTTTTTTTGACTTACGTATCTGCCTACTTTATAAATTTTTCTAGGTTCAAATGCCTAGATGGCGCCCTGTAGTGCAGATTATGTTAAGCTCCTTCTCCAGATCGACAACACCGTCGTGCATCAGTTAAACGTAAGTCTATTTCTCTGGATCGTTACAACTGGCAAACCAACTTGGGCCGATCTATTAATAAAAACATGAGTGCCCTGAGAATTTTAAAAGTGAACATGCCGTAATATTTTTTTCTCAAATATGAATATATTTTTATCTGTTTATCGTAAAGTCGGATACTTTGAATTATCTTTTAAAAGCACTGCCAGAAAGAAATAGCACATATATTAAACATTAGAAAGTATAAATAATTTTAAAACTAATTTTTGTTAAAAAAAAAGTCAAAAAGTTGCAATAAATATGTTTTTTTTTTGTTAATATATATTATGCTTTAACGTGTATAGGCGTGCACAGCCACGTAAGTTTATGATCGAAATGTGGTACCTTACGATGAGTACCATTGGGAATTTACTTCAGTGTAATCCTATTTAAGCATTTTAATCAGTCATAAATAAGATGGTGGTATTTATAATTGTGCTGCAAATATACACGTATAAATCCATTATCTTTCAAAACGTATTAGTTCAATGCAACCTTCTTAAATAAATAATTTAAATAACTTGCTTGTCATGCTGTGTGTAAAAATAAAATGTATAAAAAATAAAATAATAGAACTCTTGTGGGGAGGAAGTGTAAACGTAAATGGTCCTTAGGAGAATGATAGTAAACATTTTTTTTTTGTATATAGTCTTTTTGTAAAATTACTAACCGGATGTTTTGTAAATGTTTTCGTTAATCATGTACCGTAATTACTAACCCTAAGTAAAATTTTTTTTTTGATCATTTTTTTTAAGCAACTTTACTGATATGTAACAAGCACAGACAATGTTACATTGTTTTTTTATTATTAAACATGAAGTTAAAATAAAAAGTTCGCATTTAAAAATTTTCTTTAAGAATTAAAAATTGAAATTAAATATCATCTTAAACTCGTATATATAAATCGCACAGATAAAAAAAAAATTATTAAAATAAAACTTTATTAAAAATAGAAAGGTATTTTAAAAACAAAAACTTAAAAAGATTTAGAGATAAAAATATATCTTTAATCTTGGAAAACACATTAATTAATCAGAAATGGAAATGATTGTTTTAATTAGTTAAATGTAAACTAGCCTTGGGCATTTAAATGTAAAAGCATCGGTCAGATAGGAAAACAATAGAAACTAATAGCCAATGAAGAGAAAAGCAATGGAATCGGACCTCAGCGAAAAGACCGTCTCATCGATGACGCAATGTAAATTCAATCCTTCAAATTAATATAAAAAGACAAGTTTGGAAATTATTAAGGATGATTGATTATTTACGATGTGACAGATATGTGTTAGTGCGGAAGTGAAGGAGAAGGGATTGAAAAGACGCACTCTTCAATCCCTTCAGTTTTGCCAAAGAAAGAAAGAGAAATGAACTATCGTTTTCTACATTGAGGACCAACTAAACTAAAAAACCTCCGAATGAATAAATAAAACAATGGCTAAATGGATACCAATCTTTTTAGGATGGCGTGGGAATTCACGTTCAAACGGCAAGGAACATATAAAGATGAACTGTTTAAAAAACCGTAAGAACTTTATAATTTATGAACATTAAATTAAAAACTTTCCATATATAAAAAATACAAATAGAATCCTATCTGACCAACGTAAATTAATATTAATAATGTTATTTGATATTTTTTTTATTTAAAATCATTTCCATTTATTTATTTTTTGTTCTTTAAGTTTTATTATGATTTCTGTTTTCCGTTAAGTTAAATTATATAAATGTTAAACTTAAGTCGGGCGTGAATGGCTGTATAGATTTGTAAAGTTATATTAGGGGAGGGTAATCTTAGGTTATTTGTGTCGTAGTTGAATTGGGTCAATGGATGGGATATATTGGTGTGATTAGTAGATGTAATATCAGATTCGCTATGGGCAGAATCGTTTCATACGCCGCACTCACCCGTTTGCCTATGGAAGGAATTATAAGATGGAGAATGCAGTTCCTTTCTATGGAGTTTTTTTTTATTGCTCTTCTTGTCAGATAGATGTAATATTCCTATTTGACGAGAGGCAATTTCTTCTCTTAACTTTTTGGTGCTGCCGTATTTCGTATTACATTGAATGCATCGATATATCAGATAAATTGATGCCAGTTTTGGCTGCGAACCTTTAGCCTAAGGTTAAATAGGGATAGAATGTTTTATTTTCAAATGCAAATCTATGTAGTCTATTCATACTCGACACTAAATAAAAATGCATTAAATTTAAGTTGTTTATAGACGTTTGCATGGATTGGTTATCGGTTAAGTATGTTTTGGGTTTTCATATTTGATCAAAATATATAGACATTCGATAAATAATGATACCTTACGGTGAGTATCTAAAATGTATTTATTCGGATGTCTTTTAAGTTATTGGTGACAATGCAAGTATCTTATGGTGAATACTATTGGGTTACTTATAAATTTCCCTCTGCAATTGTCGGTATCAATGATTTTATATTTTGATCATTTATGTTGATTTTGAAATGTTTTTGACCGTTGTAATCTATGTAACCGATCTATACGCAACATATTAAAACAAGCTTTTATAATCCCATCTGTGCGAACTTAATTAAAATGTAAACTTATAATATAATAGAAATTAAAATGTAAATTAAAATCTAAAGTAAAGTTAAAAATAATGTTAAATGTTAAAATGTAAACTGATACTAAAACAATTTTCAATCTTATATATATGTGCATAAATAAATGTTTGTATGCTAATTACTGGCAGTGGCTTAGTTTATTTATTTTTTAATATTGAAATTATAATTAGATAAGGTATTATAGTATTAAATCTCTGCTATTCCACTGAGCTAGTGACATGGGCTAATGACCGGAAACAAAATATAATAAAAAAAATTTTTTTTTTTTTTTTTACTTACGTATCTGCCTACTTTATAAATTTTTCTAGGTTCAAATGCCTAGATGGCGCCCTGTAGTGCAGATTATGTTAAGCTTCCTTCTCCGGATTGTTACAACATATATATATTGTGCCCTTTTCTTTAGGTCAGAATAAATTTATTATATCAATTTACTAAAAAAAATTTAAATTTAAGATGTATTCTCTTGGTATAATGACTATGTTATGTTGACAATCTTTTTAAAAGTTCAATTAAAGTAAGATGAAAATATTTAATGCCTAAAATTGTGCTAAATGTATTTAAAACAGTTAAATAAAGCTAAATGTATAATTTATATGGTTGGGAAAGCTAGCCATAATAAAATAGTGTAGTAATAAATCTTTAAAATATGTATTAAAAGTTGAATTTTAACAGCAATAACCTATAATTAAATAAATATTATATTTTACAGTATAAATTATATTTAATAATTATATTTAGTATTATATGTTTTAAAAGTAGTCTTTGTGGTAGAAAAATGTATATTTGATTTTATGGTATCAAAATTATTATTCTAAATTATATTATTATATTATTTTTTTAATATATTTGTTGCAATTAAATATTTAATTTTCCCAGACAGAATTTGATACAGTCTGTCTAAGTTGTAAGTCATGTGACATGTAAATATTAGATGTGTGCTTGCAAGTTTTTTGTTAATAAAATTTCAAGAATTGTTTTAAAATTACACTGTAGAATTGAAAATATTTATTTATCTATCATAAGATTAAATATTAAAATTAGTTAGCATAAAATATTTGATTAGTTTTAAAAAACGAAGGTAGTTAGCAAAAATTAAATATTTTGTTTTACAGAAAAATAGATACATTAAAACTGAAGGTGGAATAAATTGATAAAATATTGTTTTTCATTTTAAAATATTTAGTTATTTTTAATAAAGTATAAAAATTGATTTGGAATTAATATTTTAAGTAATATTTTTAAAAAAAGAATGAGTCATTATTTTATTTTTGATTTTAATTGTGTAATATCAAAGTTATATGTAAATTAAGCCATCAGGTGAAAGTTTAATCCACCAATCAAATGATGTATTTATTTGGGTATAAATACTGATGCTCAATTATTTTGTGTGTGCTTCTGTTAAAAAAATCTGCTTCTGTCAATTTAATTTGCTTTAAATTAGTCAATTCAGTGCTATAATAGCTCTAATAATTTATTTGAAACCGAGAAGTGTACCAATTGAATTGGTTTAGCAAATAGAGTATTATAAACAAATTATAAATTTATTATCTAAATTATGCATTGTTAGGCAGGTAAATTCTCTTACTGGACTTTTTTCAAAATTTAATTAAATGTCTCATAAACATGGAAGTACCAAGAAGAAACACCTACCTGTCTAAAGGGATTTGTAATTAACAATATAATCTTCGTAATTTTAACATGGAGAATTATTTTATCAGCTAAATTTATATACTAGATATTATGTGAAGAGCTGAATGGGAAAATTGATAGGAAATTTAAAATAATAATGCATTTTTCTTTTGGAAGATAGTCATATTAGAAACAGAAAAATAATATGATAAAATTTTAAATCTTTCAATAAGGTGAAAGTAAATATTATTTTAAGGTAAAAATGCAGAAAATGTTTTCCTTTTTGAAGAGAGCACTATTAACAAATTATTTAAAACTGTCATAAAAAATGATGGTAAAATGAAGACAGTTACTCAAAAATCGTATGTAATAAGTCTATATTATTCTAAAAGACTGTATATAAGTAATGATATTATGAGAAAACTGATAATTGGAACTAATAATGGAAAAAATATCCTTGGATAAGTAATAATGAATATCCTGACAGTAAAACTCCTATATATGATAGACTTATGAGTAATAAATAAATATTAAGTTGTGGAAATAATTTTAAAATGTTCAAGAATCATAACCGGATGCCTGAATTCATATCACTGTGAAGGACAGTGTAAGCCAGCATAGGATCCTAAGGAAGGAAACTTTGAAGTGTTATTTTTTAAATATTATAAGTTTAAATTATTTCAATAATGACTGTTCTGAATAATAGAGACAATGAACTATTATTTTTACAAACTTTTCAGAATGGATCAGTGATTATTTTTATTAATAATTTCAGATTTCTAGAAGTTGATTTTTATTTATTTTTTATCATTTATTTTAACTTTCATTCATTATGTTTGGATGGAATCTATGGAGCATGCGTCATTTTCAGGGAAGAGAGTTTTTCATCATCAAGCGTTTGAACAAAAGCATAGCAACAAGTGTTGGGGGTTTTAATCATCCATAAAGAGTTGGTAAAGAAATCCCGAGGAAATAAAAAACATTTTTTTAAAAGAACATTCATCATTGAAGTTTATACATAGATATGTTTTTTACTTATTTTTAAGATTAACCTTAGTATTAATTTTAATTTTATTTATAATTAGAATAGGATAGGTACATAAAAGATTAATTATTTACTAATAATATTGTAATTTTATAAAAGATATTTTAATAATTTAAGGAGTTTAATATTTTAAGTTTGATAGTATGGAATGAATGTTATATTATGCAATGTTTTATTTTTTGATTGTGGACCAGAAGACATCATATAAGTGATTGACAAGTAGTAATATCACTTAGGTAATAGTTGTAAATATTAATAATTTTATGATGTATTTTTCTTTCTTTTCTTTAGATTATCGACGTATTATGTAATGTTATAGTATGAACATATGAGTATGTGTGAATACATTGTACACACATAAAGCTTATAGAAGTCAGAATTTATTTATTATAAAAATATGCATACTTTTATTCCATATTACTGGTATAATACAACTTAATAATGAATAATTATATGATTCTTTTGTAAAGAACTTTAGTATTTCTTAAATGTTTAAAGTATTGATAATAGTCATTTGTATTTTTGTTCAAGAATATTTGATAAGAAAGTGAAATAACCTTTTCTTGTAGAACAGTTTAGATCGTTATATTTATAAGTGAATTTTATTTGTTATTTTTGAATATGTTGTCAGAATTATTGTCGATGTAGATTGATAAATCTATAAGAAAATTTGTAAAGGGTAGTGACTTGGAAGTAATTTAAACATGAAACCAAAGAGGTGCTTTTAATGTAGGTTTTTGTTATGGGAATAGGAATAATCTTTATGATCTTAATAATTATGCAGGTACAGATAACGGAGCCCTGTAGCTTGTATATTTTCTGTGGGCAGTGTTTTACCTTTTATATTGAATATTGATGTTCCAGAAAGCTGAAGAAATAGCTTGGACATTGTTATTTGTAGTGGAGGTTATTAGACAGATAAGTCATGCCTCTCTTTTATTTATACACTGTTACCATGATGACTATCTAATATATGTACTATTGAGTTGAGACTCTAGTTTGTCCCTATACCTATGCATCTGTTCGCTATCATGATTTTCTAACTATTACATCGTACAGAATTGTATTTTAATGGAAAATGATAGATAATTTTTAGAGTTTAGGATCATTATTGGAAATGGATAAGATAGGTTTGCTTACTTTGGAGGATGATAAGAATAAATACAAATGGAATTGAGAATCAAACAGAATTAAAAATAAAGAATCATAAAATATTTTCTATATTTTTATTTTTTAATAAAATAAATTTCATGAAAGTATGTAAATGATAAATGAGGTTGTTCATGAATTTTGAATAACTTTAAGTATTTTAAAACTTATAGGTATTGCATATTTTTCAATGGATAGTGTATTAAAACAAAACAGTATAGGATAAAGCAAAGCTATATTTCATAGTTATTATTTAATGTTAAAGAAATACATTAACACTTACAGCTATTTCATATTAGATCAATATGACAATTAGATTATCAATTGTGTCCACTCATTTTGTTAATGAACCAAAATAAATATATTTTGTTTAACAATAACAACGTTACTATGATAAACTATTTTAAGTGATTAAGAATAAATTAAGAGATGCATATTAGTATTATTATTATTAATTTTTTGTATTTTCTGTTTTATGCTTCATAACTGATGTGTATTTAAAGGAAGCATATCGTAATGACATTTAATGGTAAATAATATTAAAAAGTTATATAGATTAATTATTATCATCATTATTAGAATTCTGATGAATATGTGAAATAGATAAATTATTTTAAAAGTCGGAATGAAGACTTAATTTTGTATATTTTATTTTATTAGTTTATTTTTGAGAAAACTGGAAATTGTAATGATGCAAGATTTATTTAGAATTATAAATATTGTAAATAAATTATTTGTTATTTTTATTGTAATAAAAATTTGTTAAACTTGTTTTATAAATTTGAGGGTTGAGCTAATTTCTTTCCACATTGTAAACATTTTATCACAGAGGGTTTAAACCAAAACATAATATTTGCACAGTAAGAATAAAATTATTATTTAAGAATTATAATATTTTCTTAAGATTATTTATTTAAGAAAATACATTTATATTATCATTATGGTCATAAGTTAATTGTTATAATATTACACAGAGTTATAATGCTATCCATTGCCACACATATATTTTCATAAAGAATTATATGGTGAAAAAGAACAAGAAAACAAAGTATTATCTACATTTACTACACCATCTGAATTGCCAAGTATTTTAAATGAAGAAGTAAAACATCCAATTAAATTTATAAAGGAAAGAAAAACTCAATGTATTGATAGAATTATTATACTGATATTGTAAAAACAGCAAGTAAAGAAATATAAAAATTGTCAGCAAAGCTATATACTCTTTCAGTCATCTATGAATTCTATACATAATATTTACAAAAACAATTATAGTTCATCTATTGTGAACTTTGGATTCAAATCAATCAATAAACAAACACAATGGAGTATGTCCATATATTGAGAGAACTTATATAAAGTATTAATGAATACCATCATAAGTGTCATCACCTAATATTGGAAGATGACTCAAAGTATTTGTTATAATACATAGTTTCACCATTAATTAGAAGTTGGGAGTTTATTGCTCAAATTAATTTTATATATACTGTAATGATAATTTTTGTCTTTTCCAATGTACACAAATATGTAAAGATAAATTTTGACTCTGTTTAGATTAAATGATTAATATACATTTAAATAAAAATGATTAAATTCAATAGTACTAAACAAACATCTATGATGAGGATAATGATTTATAACCTAGGACTGAAGGTTAAACTAGGTACAAGTTTTCCCCAAACTATTGTAATTAGTTTTTCTAGATTCAGTATTTTTTTAAAAATGAAACTGTAAAGTGCAAAACCTTCTAAATAGAATGTTTACTTCAGGAAAACTCATTAAAACTTGATCATTATCATTAATAAATTATTACTGGCATTCCATTCTCCAGTGGATTGCATGATTTCTCAGGATTATGGTTATTAATAGCATATAAGGAATGTTGATAGTGTAATGTGTGGATTGAGTTCAATAAATGATTACAAACTAAATGGGTTAATAATAAAAAAAAAACAACTTATTAACAATAAATATATAAAATTGTTGCTTATATACTTGCAATTATTATTAGGTATACAAAATATTAAAGGTAGTAATAATTAAGAGATATTTTAAATTTCATACCTTAAAATAATTATAATGATAACATCTTACCAAATGAAAGGTTGAAAAAAATTAAAACCATCTTTTTCTGCAAATATCCTTTTTTGTATACATTTATGAATAAGTTTGCATTAGTTTTTCAAAGATGATAGTTATTTTCCTGGTGCATGGGTGATCTTAAATGGGGTATTCAATGGTGTTTGTGATCTTAGTTGGTAGTTCTGATGAGTTTTATGGTTCAGTTCACTTCTTTTCCCATGCCATGATTAAATCAGGCAATGACTCGTTTTAGCAAACTTGATATTTGCTTTCTAGTCTCCCATACTAGTTGATCTTCTGCTGGTAAATATCATGGTTGTTGTGTTGGATTTTAATATTGAAAAATACTTTTAATGTCAGCAAGCTATGGCAGTCCAAACTAAAGTGGAAAACTGTTAGAACTAGCAGTTTATCTTTTCTACATGGGACCACTGCAACACTTCTTCTTGAGTTAAGGCTTAGAATAGAATAGACTGCTTAGGTTGTTTATTTTTTACCTATTCATATTTATTTGCTGTTATTCACACTTATTGCTGGACTGAGGATGTTTTGCAAACAACAAATTTATCAAATGCTAGTTACAAGATTTAACATCCATTTTTCTACAACATGTTTTTATAAACTTTTTTATTTTTTTTTGCAACATGTTGTGGTAATAAATAATTTTACAAATATTTTTAAATTATGTGAACAAAAGAAAATAAATGTTTTCTTTCTTTATCCATGCCAGTAAAAGAAAGAAAAAAGTCATTACTTACTTTCAAAAAATTGATTGTTAACTCTTAATTCCATTAGTCCTTAATTTTAAATATCATATTTAGATTTGTTATTAAATTTACTTTAAGAATTGATAAATATTTTATTACAAATTTTATTCAGAAGGCAGATGAGAAAGAGATACAAAATCCTTGCACATAGCAAAACTATTATTTTTATTTTTTCTTCCTTTACAATACAAATTATTATATTATTGTTTCTCTCTCATTACATGGTAGCCCCCTTGATGTTACTGATGTTTATGATAGCAATAACCATTCATACAAGAGGTTTAGTCAATCATACAGAATAACAAATAATAATCAAGTTAATTTAACAACAACAATAAACATATAAAATTGTCCTGTATTAGTGTGAGCATTTAATATTTTATAGATGAAATCTCACCTCAACACCAGTTAGTCATCCAGTCTTTTATTTGGTATGTCTAGGGATCAGTATCTAGATTTTATTATAATTAAAATTTATAATGATTGACCTATAAACCTTTACATAATTATGATTGATGATTATAGGGCTGGATCATCAATTTTTTCAATAAAAAAAAACAAATAGTTATACAACAAAGAAAAATGGATTCTAGATGATACATATATAATTTTGATTTGGAAATTGTTAGTCCATATAATTAGCTATTTTTCAACACATGAATACACAGATGGCAAGATGGCTGGTTTCTTCTAGATTAGGAAAATTCCTGGATCTTGGGAATTGGTAACCTATTTGACATTGTGTGGTCATCCTCTAGGTAATCAGTCAATTACTTGATAATGGAAAGATGATGTTCCTTTGTTTACTGCTGCTTTCTTTGTGATCCTAGTGAACATTTTTTCCTTCTGGTGATGATGAAGACATTACTGATGTTATTAGCTTATAAAATCGAATTATTCATAGGCATATAACTGGCAGTCTCCCATCTATGATGTTTAATGAGCGTCCTACTTCCTCATTCTTTGGTATTACTTATTATTCATTAGAATTAATATTATGTCTATAGATTAAAAGGTGTATGATCTCTTTTTTAATTTCTTCAGCCAGCTAATAATTCTTCTTATGAACTTTGGGTCACTGAATAATAAAATGTTACATGAATAGTTCCCTTGGAACTATTAACTTGTCTTTTTTATGAAAGTGTACTATTCCTTCGATCTTTATAAACTTTTCCTCCTTTAATCATTTCCAATAGCTCTTGGAAATAATTTGTTTTTTTTATATAAAATTATCGATCATAAATCGAACATTAGTCCCATTTTAAGCATTATTTTGATGCATGTTGATAGCTTAATAACAAATTATTATCTCTTACTTTTTTGATTAAAACAATTCAGTTTCTTTTCTCCCATATCCAATCTTTGTCATGAGCATGTTATACATAATGCTGTATTTTCATTGTTTAAATGTTTAATTTCATTTAGTCTTTTTAATTTTTTATTTAAAAAAAATAATAATGATGTAATAATTTAAATTTAGATCCCATTTTTCTTTGTTATTCTTTATATTAAATTTGGGGATTTGATAAATTACTCATATTTTGTAGGCAATAGACTTAACAAAAAGAAAATAAAAACAAAAGAGGATGGCACAATCTACTTATAAAATAATTAATATCATAATTTGTTTTTACATAACAAAGAGTGTCAATAGATTCATTATACCTTTGATTAAGTATGTTTTGTTTCAGATCCTCTCGTTTTTAATAGGTTGAGACCATACTCTTACAATATAGATTGTATACTAATGTCATTATATCTTTTAATGGTGAACTTGACACATTATTGTCTAATTTACAATCATCCTCTGTCATAATAATTAATGATATGAATATTGAGTTATTAATCAAGGAGTATAATTCTACTTGCACAAACTTAGATTTATTGTATAGTTGTGATTTTAGTCAGGTAAAATTTTTATCTACATGTATAACACTATCATGCAAATCTTTACTTGGCCATATATTTATTAGACTTGATCAACATTTAATTATGAATCTGCCTTATCTGAGTTAGCCATTGCAAATCATTTTGCATTTATTTTGAAATTTTCTGGCTTTATAATATTTCAATTATCTACAAGTATGTTGATAAACTGTCACATGTTAAATTAAATAATTTATTATACATACAGAGCTGGGACTATATTTTTGACTTAAACAATGTAGGCAGATTCTTTTTACAATTTCAGAATGTTTGTATTTCTTCAATTAATGAAGCATCTAATTGAATAATAAAAATAGAATCCACTCTGTGTGGATGTGATCAGTTAATTGACAAAATTAATTTGAAAAAGCATTTAATAAGAAAATTAAATTCTATATTAAAATAGCAAAATCACATTATTAAATGATTTTTTTTTTTAATAAAAATATTCTGAAATGGAAAACAATTCTTTGATGAAACAATCCTCTACTTAAATTAATTTCATTAAAAATATGGCAATGAAAATTATGTTGCTGATTTTTAAAATAATTTCTTTATGTTACAGATGGTGTCCTCTATTAGTGATTTAACTTATGAATTTATGGCTATTTTCTTTTGTTTGGATGTTTCTTATATTCAGTTATCACATTTGATTGTTTAAAAAATATTCATTCTTATTGTGCAGATAAGTTGACTTCAAAAATTTTTAAAAGATAATGAGTTTATTTTTATACCCATTCATTCTAGTTTACTTATTAATCTTTCTTTGGTCTACTGATGTATTTCCTGATTGTTTAAAAGTTGGTGTTATTATGTCCTTTTTTTATAAAGGTGATTCATTAGTTCATTAACATTTATAGGCCTATTGCAATCATTTTTTATTATTGCTAAGCTATTTAAAATGATGGTCAAGAATAAAATGGTTATTCTTTAATGAGACTAATGAGATTTTTATACACCAGTTTGGTTTTTTTTAAGTACTTTGGATGCTCTTTATAGTTATGATATACAATTTTATATTATCAATAGATAATAGTTCTAAGCCAGCAATTGTCTATTTGGCTAAATCTAATGCATTTGACTCTGTACATTATATAATTCTTCTAAATTCTTTATATTTATATAGTTTTGGGAGTAATTTTACTTTATGGTTAAAAAGTTATCTATGGAGGTTATTGATTTGGCCCCCAAAAGCTGATCCCTTTCACTCCTGAATAGAAAGCTTCTATCCTGGAGAGTGATTTGAGGCTGAATGGCCTGCATCCCTTTGTGATGACTCACCTTGCTCTTCATGATTATTGCCCAGACCCTGAGTTTTATGGAAGTAACCTCCAATATGAAGGGCCGATTTGGTCATACAAAGCATGGACAAAGGATTAGATCTATCGTTGAACTGTATAAGACATGAAAGTGTGGTCACCAATCAACAAGATACTATTCCGGACTTGTTCCTTGTTGATATGCTTCATATTAGTCCTTTTAGCCGGTGTCAAGCAAGATATCAGTATTGAACTTTCATCCCCCTGATTATCATTAATATATTCGATGTTTAACTGTTATCATGTGCTGTAACCAAATTTCTGAATAAAACATTCTATATTTTATAAAAATAAAAAAAAATACAAAAAAGAGGCAAATAAAATACATAGTGTTATTAGTGATTTTAAACTGGCTAGTCATGGAGTTGCATAGGGGTTTGTATTTGGCCCTATATTATATATATAAATGATATTTTTAGTTTACCCTTGCAATCTTTGATGTATGCTTTTTATGGATATGGCATATATAGATTATGCTTAACTGTTTAACAGTTAATCATAATTATGTGAGAGGTATTATCTTTTCATATTCACTTAATATCATTATTTTTAGTCAAGATAATGTTCATTGCAATAATATTTGTACTTGTAGTAATAGTTCTTATTGATAGCTTGTTATTTGGATTTTTTTTTTAATTTTAGATTATAAGTATATTGTATAATATCTCTGTTTGGTGGATGTATTGTTACTCATCATGTGTACTATTTTTGGTAGACTTAGTATTGACTTCTATGCATGATATTTATGATAATTTTTGTGCATGATCTGTTGTAAAGTTGTATAAGTATAGAATGATTATTAATATATATATATATCATCATTTCTTTTTATATCGTAAACGTTTGTGTTATATACTCAATTAGCTAAAAATTTTCAGTCACTTGTGTCA
The DNA here is from genome assembly GCA_028023455.1 of Epiperipatus broadwayi. Taxonomy (NCBI): domain Eukaryota; kingdom Metazoa; phylum Onychophora; class Udeonychophora; order Euonychophora; family Peripatidae; genus Epiperipatus; species Epiperipatus broadwayi. The sequence continues at coordinate 1,369,977 of JAQFVV010000023.1, forward strand.
GTCTATTTCATTCTTTTGCTTCTGATTATTCATTAGATATTTTCCATGTACCATTTTATACATTTAAATAATACTTAAAACTTTGGTTTGTATTTTACATGGAACAATATGTTTTATTTATTATTGCATTAATTAATTTTAGATAGCTATTTTTTACATTTATAATTTATTGTTAGTAATTCAATGTATGTTTAGTATACCCTGCAGGTTTTGAGTGCTATGATTCTGGCCTTAGTGGTCAAAAGTATGTTCTGCAAGTTTTAAAGATCTCTAATAATCTTTTCTTTTTCAAATATTTAAAACTTATATTATCTCTCTTTTTTTTTTGTAATTATTTTGGAATTTAATGACTCTTACGAATGACTCCTAGCAGAAGTCGCTTATTGTTTGAAGTTATTGTAATTTTTCTTATATATTTTATCTGAAACAAATCCAATAACAGCTCGAATTTGTTACTTTACAAATCTGTCTAGTCAAATAAATAAATTGTTGTGTCTGTGTGCATACTAGATATAGTATATACATCGTTTAAGTTTACCGGTATAGGTAATTAAATGAAAAAAAATTTCTATAGATTTTTTTTTTTGATTTATTGAAAATTATATAAAGGAATTGTACTATGTAAAATTGAAAAAAATTAAATTATGGTTGATACTATGTAATGCAAGAAAGAAAAATAGTTTGTTGCACACAAAAATTTGAATTGCATAGTTTATAAAAATATAAAATATTCTGTGACTCTTTCTGATTTTCCTTCTGCATGGAATTTTAAATAAATAATTTTTATAGTAAACTGAATGGAAAATTTAAATAAGTTATTGAAAAATTGGGTTACTAAAATAAAGAAAATTATTGCTCAATTTCGAAAGTAGGCAATGATTTTTTCTTCCTTCCTATCACTATTATAAAGTTTTAAAAAAGAAAAAACAGAAAAAATATTTATATATTTTATATGACAATTTAAAGAATGAAGAAATGTTTATCAATAAGCATAGGTTAAATCTTATAACTATGTTTTGATAAATTTGTTATTTGGAAAACATCCATTGCCAAATTTCAATTTATTCAATATTTAGATATATTGAATATGCATTATAGTTAATTATTAGTATTAACTTTGGCATTAAATCCCACATATTACTTATTATAACATTAATTGTTTTCATTTTATTTTTAAAATTTATTTTATTAATAAATCTATTAAAATTTAACTCCATTTCATATCTTTTTCTCGCAATCCAAATTTCAATTTATGCAATATTTATATATATTGAATATGCATTATAGTTAATTATTAGTATTAACCTTAGTTTAATGAATCATTAATGCGTATTAATCTTTAAATTTTTAGTTAGTTATTACTTAGTCAATTCTGGGTTTCATGTCTCTCCTTATTCAAAGCCAGCTCACAGATGTCATTTATAGAGTGTTAAGTTGGTCAGATCTGGGATCTAAACATCCTGTTTTGGTCAACTTTAGTGTATTTGCCTGGACTCTAGGTTTTGTTACATGAATGTACAAATCTGATTGTCACATAGGTTTTTTTCTTCCAATTCTGGTGCACCAACATGTGGCTTGAACTATTTCTCACATGACCATGTACACCAAGATGGAGTCTATACTATTTCTTATGAGACCCTAAGTAAAAATATTTTTCTCTAATTCTGGCACACTAGCATGGGGTGTTAATATATATCCATATTTCCTGAGATCCATGCAATTCACTTAGCTTATATATAAGTAAAAATAATAATTTTTTTTCTCCAATTATGCCACTTCAACATAGACTATCAAATTATGTACCCAAACCTTTTTGCATTTCAAGCAATTTCTTTGGTTTATAAAATATATATGTAAAGCAATTTCTGATTATATATATGTAAAAAAAAATTTTGGTCATATACATGAGACTTCAATTTTTTTTTAATATATCTATTTATCATGTAACTGTTTGGGTTGTGTGAATAAATATATCATAAATTTAGGTAAAATATGTCAGCCAGTTATTTTTTTGTGATTCATATTATTTAATCATTAGAATTGATTTTATATATTGTTTTATTTTCTTGCTCACTGGTGACTGGCACCCAAAGATGACTTGAATAAGGTCATGAGCCATCTTCATATAAATTTTGTCATCACGAGTATATGAAAATTTAAAAGGGAGATAATCATTATTTTAAAATTTTTGAAAGTTGTATTGGAATCCGGCAATGAAATGAGAAAGACTGGGTTAATAAATATATATATATGCTCTAAATAAAATTAAATCTGGCATAGAAAATCAAAATACAGTCATGAATTCACAAATTTCTACAGGGAATAAGCAGCTTGGAGTGGAAAGAAACATGAAGAGGTATGGCAGATAATTTTTTTTTTTCGTATATTAATTTTTTTTCATATATTATTATAATTAGTGTTAAATTTTGTCTTGATTGGAAATACTATGCAGGTAGCATGAGTTAGAGGGAAAGAGGAATTAGGGATAGGAGAATTTAGGATAAAATGTGTTAAACTCCACATATTATTTATTGAAACATTAATTATTTTCATTTTATTTTAAAATTTATTTTATTAATAAATCTTTTAAAATTTAACTTAGTTTCATATCTTTTTGCTCGCAATCCAAATTCCAATTCAGTCAATATTTATATATGTTGGATGTGCATTATAGTTAATTATTAGTGTTATGTTAATCTTAGTTTAGTTAATCATTAACATCTATTAACCCCCTTTAAATCTTTGATTAGTTATTATTTAGTCAATTTTTGTGTTTCATGTCTCTCCCTGTTCGGAGCCAGCTCTCAGATTAAAATAAGACCTGTGTGTAACCTCAGAAATGTCATTTGTATGATGTTAAGTCATAGAGCACTGGTAACTAGATTGAAGCTTGGTTGGATGTGGGATCTAACCATCTCATTTTGGTCAACATTAGTGTATTTTCCTCACCTCTTCATTATGTTACATGAGTGTACAAATCTGACAGTTACAATATATGTATTTTTAATAGTTAACTTATTTTTATTATTAATCAATCTAGTTTATGTTTGTTTTTTAAACTCACTTCAATCATTATGATATTAATATCTGTTATGTTATTAATATCCACACATTTGAGAAATCATGCAATCCACTGTAGTATATACAGTGATAATGGTAATAATTTGTAAAAGTTGATGATCGGACATTTATAAGTTTCCAGAAGGTTTGGTGCCTTAAGTTTCTTTTTTAAATTGAAACTAGAAAAACAAATTAAAATACTTTTGGGAAGAGTTGTACTTAGTTAGTCTTCAATGCCAGGTTATCATCATAATCATCATCATAGAAGTTTGGTTAATAGTATTGTATATATTCAAATTTAATCATTTTATTTGAATGTGTATTATTCATAACATAAATATTTATTTTTTACATCTAATGTTCTATTATATTTGGAGCAGTCAAAAATTGTCTTTATAACATATTATTTAATAAATAAATAAAATAAATTATTATTGTTGTTGTTGTAAGGATACATCTTTATTAGATTAAATATATGAAACAGGTAACAAATAATATGTTGTCAAAAATGAATATTATGAATAATTTAAATATAGTTTTCATAGAAAAGGTAGAGCCTACTTGCATTATAAAAATTGAGATTGATGTTTTTCATAAAAAAAAAAAGATTCTAGAATAGAAAGAGATCAAAAGATAGCATAGCAAGATGTAGAATGAATATTCATGCCAAAATCCAGCACAGGATATATGTGGCCATATTTGTGTTTCGTAGATTAATGTATGATATAATCATTAAAAATTCATTTTTAATATTTTTGTTTTCTTTTTTGTTGTTGTTGTTTGTTTTTCTCTTTCTCTCTTCCTCTGGAGTTAAGATTATCATATAAATAATAGTCAATATTAATTATTTATTGGTCGTTTATTTTTGCTACTATTTTGTTCAAATCTCTTTCTGTTTTTATATCTAATCATTGAGTTTCAAATTTCGTTTTATTTTTCTAACTTCATTTGTATTCCGGTAATTTTTCTTGTTTTATAAAGTAAAAAAAGAATAAGGGAGGCATTTATAATAATATTCTTTCCAATTTAATTTATTATTTTATTTTGCTATCTTTATGATTCAACTAATATGTATGCATAATTATGATAATTATGAAAATGGCAGAAATGTTGAAAAATTATTAGTAATGTTATAATGGATTAGAAGTTAATCAAAAACTTGACTTGAAGATTCAGTGCTTACTTGTAACAGCACGAATCTGAAAACTCTTCTTTTTAACACCTCACTGTCAATAACTTGAGGAGCTTCATCTTAATTATTACAAGTCAGTGAAATAGTGGGGAAAAGAAAAACTAAAGTGAGAGGAAATATTTTTTTATTAGGCACATTATAAAAAATAAAAATAAAAAACAAAAATATTCAACATATGTAATATAATTTTTCAGTAAAATTGAAACTGATGAAAATAGTTAAAAATATAGATTAATTTAATGAATAAATATATTGACTTATATATTCATATTAATAATGTAAGGAAATATTATATTACGATGAGATAGTTCTATTTTTAATGTACTAGAATAAATAGTGATAAACTACCACTTACTATTATTAGAATTGATCACAGTATCCTTTCGATTCATCTTATTTTTAGAAATAAAAAAGAATACTTTTACATATTGGCTTACATATGTATGTGTAGAATGATGTTTGTTTATATGAATATATAAAGATATTATACTACTTTTTATATTTATTTAAGAATTCCAACAATAACGAGCATGTGTATGTGTGTATATATGTATTTATATTATAACTGATGAAATGTTTCTTAACTGCAAAGTCTTGACACCACCTTAGCTTAACCAAATTATAACTGTCAAAACATTAGTTTAACTTGTACTAACTGGATAATTATAACAATAATAACTCTTTAGTGTAACGGAATATTGATATCTACGAAAACACTATAAAGTATGTATTAATAAATAATCATATCTGAGGACTTTGAAATTAAAATATATAAAATGTGAATACGTAAATAGGAATAAACAAATCTAATATTTATGTGTACGGCTAGCGTATTCTAAGTTTTCGTAATATATATAACAAATCTAATGTTATCTCAGGGTTTTTCAAATATTATTATTAGATAATAGATCTTTATCATGGATATGGCTAAATAACAAAGGGTATTTTTTTTAATCCAACCATATCTTCGAGTAACTAAGTACTATTATCTAAATTGTATGTGTGTTAATATTAGCGAATAATATATCTAACGTAACTTCTACAACAGTGTAACTTTAAATAAACATACAATAATATCATGTGGCTATATTTGTTTATTAGGTGATGAATGTAAAATCATGAAAGACGGAAGCCAGGTAATTCAATAAGTGTATAAAATCACTTTATTAACAATATATATATATATCTGCATATAAAATATAATGATAATAATAATAAATTAAGTTCTCAGCACTATAAAGATAAATAATTTCCAGTGATATTAAATGGAAGCTTTATCCCAATTTCTCTTATATTAATAAAATGCATATGTGTATTTCTCTATTAATAGTGCCCCTTCCTTTTCCTCCATCATCTGGCATCATTCTTTTTATGCACTTCCAATGCATTAATATGTGCTAAGTTTTGAAAAATTTTCCAAAAGTTTATTTGGTTGATTATGGTTGTTCATATTTATTGCATTAAGAAAGTTTGCCACTTGCCCAATCGTCTTTCTGTCAATACTCAGAACCATTTGCTCAATTGTAAAAGGTAAATTATGCCATATTAATTCTTATAATCTGATCTTCAGTCAAACTGCAGACATTCAACGTTCTCAACTTGGCCATTTGTTTCATAAAGAACTGAGAATATCTTTTAGTACCCCCTATATAAAATCTCTCTTGCATTATTTGAGAATTAATTATTTGATGTTTAATTCATAATTGAATAAATTTTGAGTTCCACACACTTTTCTAAATGTAAGGTAACTAAACTATGAAAGCATTTTAATCCAAAATATTTTTAAATATCATTGTAAGTATGATTTTCTTATTAAAAGTGGCATAGATTATAATGTACAGATTATCTTAGATTAAGACCTTCATTCTAGCGTTATAATATATACTTATTAACCCTACCGATTTTCACTATTTTTCTGACAACTTTCTTTGTTCTCACTAGATTTAAGCTTTCAACTTTCATTTTGTTATTAAACCTTTATTATTTACCAGAATATAATAAATTTGACCTCATTCAATAGATATTTTTGTTTAGAAATTAAATAAAATTTTAAAAATCACATTTGATTTCTGCAATTATTTAAAAATATATACTTAATTCATAACCAAATGTAATCATGTCATCAAATTTTAGGTGGAGCCGATTTAATTTATAAAAGGAATGAAATCTTCCTTGTTTCAAATTTGATTTACAAATCTAAACAAATTTTTTTTAATAACTATTAAATCTATCAAATTAGGCTTTCAAAGTTTACAAATTTTTCATAATTTTTATGATATTGCTAAATATAATACTAATCAGGTGAATGACCTCATTTTGTGGTTAGCAGTTTTTTCTGCGATTATAATCTCTATAATAACAATATTTAGAAGAAATTATTCTTTTTTATTTAAAAATAAAACATTTCTGTAAAAATGTATATTAAATATGCTTACTTTTCATTTTTAATAATTATTACATAATTGGATTATCAATATAATCATAAACTTTCCAAAAACTGAAGTTTTTACACCACTGTAATATTTTCTTAAAGACCTATTTTTTTGAAGTGAACAGGCAAGGTTTGAGATCTGAAATATATAATGGGTATCCATCATCGGCAGAGCTTGCGATCCTTTGTTGGCTTTCCAAACCATCTATTGACTTTTTTTGTATTTAAAATATTAGAAAATATACATGAATTTTAAAGCCATAAAAACAAAAAGTGTTACAAAATTTTCAGCAGAGGGTAAAAACGCACATTTAAAATTTAAAAAATTGAAGCGTCTCTCTTGCATTCCAAAAGTAAATAAGGTTAAATACTGACCAACACTAAGCAAAAAAAAAAACCAACAAAATTTTACTAAAATTCTTCCACAACCATTTTGTTTTGTGTGTGTGTATATATATATGTTATACGTTTAGATGAATTTCACTTGAAAAGTTCTATGAGTTAATATATGAAACCATAGTTGTGGAAGAATTCTAATAAAATTTTATTTTTTTGGATAGTATTGTAATGTTATATGAATTTCTATTTTATATATGCGTACATACACACACACACATATATATATATATATTGTAACCATATATTTGGCCCTGTGGGTTAAATATAAGCTGTAATGCTTTAAAAAAAAATTTTTATTGTAATAAATAAATTTTCTTATTACTATTAAATTATAAAATCTTAGCTAAATGTTTTAATTTATTGATTAAAACAATTTATTCAGTATATTATATTAACTATTAGTTACTTAAAAAATACTAATTAGATTATTTAATGTTTAATTAAAAATAACAAGTTAATAGTTTAGATCTAAATAAGAATTAGTTTAAAGCCTGTTTGTTTTAGGTATAGGCAATTAATAAAGTTGTTTTATTCTGTATAAAATACAGTTATTTAATTTTCATTAGGATCTCTATTTGTTAGTTTTAAAATATATGGTTTTATAATAATAATTTATAAAATGTTAGCTTATGTAAGAGTTATTTAAAGTCTGAGTTTAGATATATTATGTTTAAATATAATTAATTGGATAAGTTTACATTTAAATAAGTTTTAATAGGAAAAAGGTTAGGTTAATTGCTTTTAGAATAATGGTTATATCTAATATATATGTGCGTGAGTAATGGTACAAGTTTTTGAATGAATGGATCATTTAAACAGGAATTTATGAAAAGCTGTATTTTATAAAATAGTGTACATTAAATAATTACAACATTAAAAGCTTTGAAATAAAGTAAAATAAAGAGTGTATGGTGAGTGAAAACTAGGTCATTTAAAAATGTAAGTAAACAAGTTTAAATTAGTTAATATAAATCATTTATTTAATAATTAAATTGCAATTGATAAAGTTCAGTATCATTCTAGATATCACATGATTAAATAGTCTTGATTGGTAAAGTTCAAGGCAAGTTAATTATGAAAAGTTAAAAATATGCTAATAGTTTATATATCCCACTGCAATATTTAAATTAGATTTGTTGAACTGGGTCATGTGATATGAATTGTGAAAAAACACATACAGGTATTTTGATATAAAAAGGAAAAACCAGTAAATTATTATTTAAATTAGTATTGAAATTATTACTGAAATTGTTTTAATTTTAGTAATTGGATTTTGTTTCACTATTTTAAATCGGTTTAAAAATTTTAGTTGATTTTTTTTTATCATTACAAATGTCTGAATAGAAGAGTTAAAAGATTATACATTGTGGTAATACTCTAAAGTATATGTTTGACCAGCTTATCAAGCAATAAATCATAGCAAGATGCTAAAAAAATCCTATTAATTTTTAAAGGAGTCACTGGAAACTGATTACACATTAGGAAACATATGTTTATTTTATCATTATTCTAAAATGTTAGTTAATTTAAACTTTGGCTATAATAATTACTTTTGACACTTTAAATAATATTTTAATTTATTATTGACATTAATTTTTTTTATTAATGAAGTACTTATTACATATTTGATAAAACTCTGATCTAAAGTTGACCAATTGATGAATAATTTATGAAAGACAATCACTCTTAATTTGTTTCAGAAATACATGTAAAAGTCATTATACTTGTCTCAAATTAAGCATATATTAATGATGAGTTATTATAGAAGCAGTAACTGTATCAAGAATAAAAGCAATTGCAATGATTTGAAATAGTGCTATATAATTTTAAGAAAAGAAAAAGTCATAAGAATTAGCTTTTTTAATACTTTGAATAAAAGACTTTATTCATTTAATTTTTGACTAATGCAGGTAACCTAACATTGGATTGATATAATTAGCCATTTTGAATTCATCTGCATATATTCCCAAATTGCTTATTTGTTTTTTGTTTTTAATATATTATTTTATTTTAAAGAAAGAAGAAATAATTTAAACTTATGTCACACTTAATATTATTAAAATGTGTGAACTTTATAATATGGGACTTTACAAAGAACTGTTATTGCTTAGTATCCTCTATTTGCTCATGCCACCTCAAATTTATGCTTTAATTGTGAATATCATTCTAAAGGAATTCCTACTCTTAATTATGATATGTATATTTTTCTCTTCTCAAAAGAAAGGCTATTTTGCTGTATTTTCTTAAAGAAGATACAAAAGGACTTGTATGAAATGGGATTATTTTTATTGGAAAGTAAGTCCCTAATCTGAAATGGTAAAACAAAATATTTATCATATATAGATTGTAACAGGATTTTTCCTCTTTATGATTTATTCTTTTCATAATTATATTTATTATTTTATGTTATTAGATCATATTAATCTTTATATTTGCTTTTAAGACTCTGTGGTCAGACTGAGATTGAATAATATATACAAACTGGTGGCCACCTTTTCAAACTGAGGCACAACCTCATGACTACAAAAAGCATGATACATCTCATGGGGATATTTATAATGAGTTTTAACCCTACAGGCACCTCAGGAGACAACATTAAAATGCTTCAAGCACTTGACTCTTGACTAGCTATTGAAACATGAGACCAGTATAACAGATTTTCTGAATAAGATTATTGATTTAAACCCATAGGTAAATAGAGAGAGAGAGAGAGAGAGAGAGAGAGAGAGGGAGGGAGGGAGGGAGGGAGGGAGACCATGCCAATAATTTATAACATATTTATTAAAAGATAAAAAAAAACATATAAGGAATATTTAAACATTTAAAATATAAATATGAACACTTATTAAAACTATGATATTTTAAAAATCATTTGCTTATTTACATATAGTTAAATGTTAACACTATAAATGAAATTTAAAAGTTCACACTAGAAATGAAAAAGTTCTATTTATGACATCTAAATATATTTACCTAGGTTTTAACACAGCATCTTGGTTATCACTCCTGTCTTCTGATCCTGTCAAATTCATAGTGGGTCTCAGTTAGTAGTAGCTGATCACTTTCTCCAGACTCAGTATACTATTGCAAGGTCTGGTTTTTGTAGATTTAATTCATGGCAGGTAAAAACATCAGTAAATATGAGTCAGAGATAAGGTGATGGAAAACACACAAACACTCAGCTCTGGTTTAACAATGCACTTTTCTATCAGCATGAACATATAACGATTGCTTTATCTTGTTGGATTCAGCCATTTTAGCAAAAGCTTGTAGAAATCTTTCATAGACTGCTTGTTAATTCTCTGGAGACTGACTCAGTTTCCAACTAACCTTGGTCAACTCTCTGGTTACTTAACTTTATGAATTTTCTGTAAACTCTTTAGTCAACTATTCTTGTAAAACTAAGTGGTTTTCTTCTTTTTCTCATTCTTTTGCTTCTTTGATTTTTCAGCTGCTGCACAATCGGCACTAGTAGTTTGTATACTCTCTGACTCCACCCATTGCTTGAGGCCTTATCCACGATTATTAATTCATTTGATCTTTATTTTTATTTTTTAATTAGTTACATTTTTTTGTTTTTTTATCTTATATTTTTAATTACACAGAAAATTAGTAACTATTGTTATTTAATCAGTTTGGAATTTATGTCCAGAAACTGATTACATTCTGTACAAAATTTGTTTTTAATTATATGTTAAATTTTAATAAACAAAAGAAAGATAAGTTATAAACAGATAAAACTCTCTATATGTATTGCCACACACAGCAAGCTAGAGTAATCAATGGTTTCCAGAAGACTTGTGCATAAAATCCCCATCTAGTGCCTACTCATCCAATATCCCCAGACTAGTTTCTAGCTTGTAGCTTTTGTCAGTGATGAGCCTTGGATCTGAGAACACTGCATTTAGATCTTAGAATCTAATGCAACCCTCTAGCATTCACATTTTATTTACACTCAACTACAAAACTACCATGTTTTCAATTTAAGAAAACTGATTTCAGACTCATATAGCTATCTACTTTGTTAAGCTGGGTTTGAAAACATTATGTGTCTGATAAATTCATGCTTTCAAACTGATAGAAATGTATTTTATAAGTGCTGATTTTAGAGTTGGTATTTAGATCTACTTTCTAGTCTCCCAACCCTTCACTGACATGAGCCAATAAGCTTGAAGTCCGCTGGTCTGGAGTTGGGTGATAATGATAGAGATTTTGAATTCTCTCTCTTTCAGCATTTATGTAAACAAAGCTTGTTAGGAGCTATTAGTAAAGCTCCATCTAGTGATCATATTGTTATAATATATATATATTTGGTATATTTAAAATTTATTATTGATATTGAAACAGTAAAGTCTGCTTTGCAGATCTTCGTTTCATCTTTTCTTACCTACTTCCTACCCTCATACCTTAGTTTGAACCCCAATCTATCATAGTGTGTCTGCAATATGCTTACATACCAAAAATCCCACCTAATTTTAAACCACGAGTACAATGCTCGTATTATATATAAATATAATTCATTCCCAAATAAATAAAATGTAGATTATGTATATGTTCACATAATTTAGATTCATTTAAAAGTAGGTTATATAAGTTGTAATTGCGCACACACTATGATATGCATTTTAAAACATATCAAAATTATAAATTGTTAAAGTTATTTTGTTTGAATCTATTTACAAATATATATTACCGACATAATATATTTTGATTTAGAATAAAATTCATTTAGTAAATAGATATTCGTTTAGTAAATAGATTCAAATATTACAATTTAAAAGTAAAATAATTTTCGTTTAATTTAATAAGTCATTCCAAATATTTCTGTTAAAATAAATGAGGGACAATAGTTTAATTAGTTAATGTTATATAAGTTTATCTAAAAACAGCAGATGTCCACTTAAGGTTTTCATTAATTAGTAAAAGTAATTTTTAATTAAATCTAGTTTGTAATTCGAATGTCGACAGGGAAATTAACAAAAGAAATTAATTAATGTTGAATTCCTTTAGACATTCAGATGATTTAATTACAGCTGATAAGTCCGATATATTTTTGTAACAATCCAGGGCAGTTCTATTGTTAAAGTCTACTATAAAAAGAAGGGTTTTCTTTTGTTCTCCATTCTAATGTTTCTAAGAGAAATCATTCTGAGGTCTAATTGTTTCAAACCAAGACTTTCTAGCCATTTTGCTGATGAAATATTTCTAACCAAATTTATTCTGATCATTTTGCTGATCTAATGTTTCTAATCATGTTTACCACAAAAATTGCTACCTTTGAAATGACAGAGTAGAGGCGTCAAGAAGGCTATGTCCCCTCAGAATAGCCAGTCGCTGCTCCAGACCATCAGAAGCTATCACATAAGGAACCCCGGAACTGCTGCTGCTGCAAAATATGAACATTCCAGATTTTGCTGCTGAATTATAAAACCTGCCAAATATCTACCTGCAAATGCGTCTCCAGAGGTAACCTAAATTAACCCAAGAGCTCTTATGATTTCTAACTAACATGCTATAGCCATTTTAAATTGTTTTCTTTTATTTCACATAACTGTATTATGTACTTCTTTAACGTGTTCAAATATAGTCAACAGTTTTGCTCTCTACCCTTGGGTTAATATTTTCTATTTATTAAGCTTTCTGTTATTTTATTATGATAATGTGTCAGAATCATCTTTGACCGAGTAAATTATTCCTTTTGTTGAAACTAAGACGCCGCTATAAAGGCAAATTTTAAATTTCTAAATAATTTCCAATTTTTATTATCTTGCAAATCACTCGTTCGAGGGTGATTCTTTTCTTTAATATATAATATAATCACATAGTTTAAAATCTACATGTTATTGATTTTAATCTAATATGAGAGTATGTGTGAGGTCAATGATTAGATGTGTCCCCTAATGCATGATTGCATATATAAATCTATACTTACTTTTCAAACCCACAAGTATGCATTTTCCTATTTTAATTACCATGTTCTACTTTAATTACAAAGTTCATCATTGACGTCGAGAATGTGCGGACCCTTTTAAATGAATTTCGGGGAATTTGATTGGGCATTTCTCTTAATCCAAGTAAAACCCATTCAATATGTTTTATATACACTAGTCTCGTATTTCTGGTAAGTGAATTGGTTGTTGAGATCGCTTTGTTTTACTTTTCCAAGGATTCTTTACACGGCCAAGTCCTCTTCACTTATTGCAGTTTCTAGGCAGAGTGTGTCCATAAATGACACACCTGGGAATTAAACGCAATCATCACACAGTCGCTAAGTTTCGGCTGTTCATAAAATACTTTCCTACGGATTAGCGGCGAGATGCCCTCCGTAATTATTCCGGATCTTCAATATTGTTTATTTTATATTTATTTTTACAAAGCATCCGTGACTTAAATGTATCACACACTCCAATTTTAATAAATTCACTATCAGCAATAATGACCTCCCAATGCAACTCTATTATTATTATTATTATTCTCAAATAAATGCTTTGATCACATTCCCACTTTGTTGCTTAGTAAGCTTTTGTCCGTGCTATTCTCGAAATCAATAAATATTTTAAAACACTTAATTTTCAAATATTTTCTTAGACTTGTATAATTGCTCAAAGCACCTCGCACATGTTCCTATCTCATCAAGCACATTATTGTAATGCTATTAACCCAAGGAATAGAATATATCACTTTGCTTTAAAACCTTTTTTGTTATTTATTGGAATATAATGCCCACAATTATTTAATACGCATCCCTGTCTCATATAAGCAGACAGTGGCGTTATATACATAATTTATATAAATAAATTTTGTGAAATTATTTAAAACTAAATTTGATCTCTTATTTTATTTGATTCCTATCACTGTCTCAGTCTATATACATATATTTTCTGCATTTCTTTTGTAAATCCATAGACGTTAATTAACCACCCAAGCTTCTTTTAGTATAGAGTCTTTTGTTTCTCCCTGATCACCAGGCACCGGTCAAAGGTTATACTAGTAGTGGCATCAGATGCGTTATCACATAGATGGTGCTGTGAAATTTGGACTTAGATTCGAACTTAGTATATCTAGAAGGCAACCCCTCTTAGAATGTTCAGTTTTGTGTCTGGGGTATGAATTCCGCAGGGTGTTAGTGAGATAGACGATTCTGACTGTTACAATATGTAATTATAATTTTATACCCTATATTTAATTGCTATTATTATTTATGGTGTTGTAAAATATATCTATGATGGTATGGGTACAGGTAAAAAGATTTATTTTATAAGTTATTTAGAGTTCTCATATTTGTGGTTTCAGCCTAGATGAATTATTGTACTCAGCATATATATATATATATATATATATATATATATGTGTGTGTGTGTGTAAGGTTTTATATAACATTAATACTAAAAAGAAAAAAGAGGATAGAATTGACAATTCCTCTTTTAATAGAGTAATTTTACCTTATATTAAAGGGGTTACTGATAAAATCAGTAGAAGACTACTTTTTCTACTGGCAAAAAAATTGGTGATTTTTTTATATAAACCTAAAGACAGAATATTTTTGGAACTCCAAGGAATTTATGAAATTCCATGTTTTCAGTGCTCAAGAAGCTATGTGGGTCAGTCTAATAGACGAATAAATGTCAGAATTAAGGACCATAGAAATGCTTTTAATCAAAAAATTAGCACATCAGTTTTTACTTTCCATTTTTTAGAAATTTGTCACAAACCTGATCTTGACAATACAAAAATACTTGCTAATTTGGAAAGATATGATTTAAGAACCATGTGAGAGTCAACTGAAATATTAAAGAGACCTACTGGTTTAAATAGGGCTGATGAAGCACAACGTATTTCTGCTATGTGGAAATCTCTCACTTTATCTAATATTAACTTAAAATTAATAGGTGAAAAAACTGAGGCAAATAAACATTTGGATAAGCCTTATATTGTGAATCCTGAACTACTTCATGTCTCATCTCACACACAATCATGTTATTATTTGAGATCTAATGAATTTTTTTTCAAAAGTTAACCTTGATAATGGCAGATGCTAGTCCGTCGAAATATCGGTGTTTAATGGAAAATAATACATGGTACAGCCCAAAAAGTTATAATTTATTTACATCGTACAAACGTGAAAACATAAAATAATATATATATATATATATGCAAATTTATAAATAAATATTTAAAAATGCAGTATTTAAAAGCTTATAAAAAATATATGTATAACCATCACATAGGAGCGCTTTCAACCAACTTGTGGCTTTGTCAACTATCACGTTTAAAATGTCAGCTTTCACATAATTCTGTGATGTCAACTTTCCCATAATTCTGTGATCTTAATGTTTGCTGCTTGCCTATTAACCAAATGTTGCTTGTATTTACATATCAACATCGCCTCTTTAATTTTCCTTTTATTATTATTTCTTTCAATTTCCAATATTTTTAAGTTGTTATAATTAATATCGAAACCATATATACATGATTTATTATGGTCATAAAAGACAGAAGCTGATAAATTATCATTATTTTTAAAATTTTGTTTTGCATTTTGAACCCTTTTAAATAACAATAAGTGTTCTTTTATTCTTTTTTCCAATGTGCACTTTGATTCACCTATATATCCGTGGCCACACCCACATGTCCATTTGTAAATGATACAATTTTTATTTGTAAATAAAGTTTTTTTTAAAAATAATGATAATTTATCAGCTTCTGTCTTTTATGACCATAATAAATCATGTATATATGGTTTCGATTTTAATTATAACAACGTAAAAATATTGGAAATTGAAAGAAATAATAATAAATAGAAAATTAAAGAAGTGATGTTGATTATGTAAATACAAGCACATTTGGTTAATAGGCAAGCAGCAAACATTAAGATCACAGAATTATGGGAAAGCTGACATTTTAAACGTGATAGTTGACAAAGCCACAAGTTGGTTGAAAGCGCTCCTAAGTGATGGTTATACATATATTTTTTATAAGCTTTTAAATACTGTATTTTTAAATATTTATTTATAAATTTGCGTATATTATTTTGAAGAAATACGACATCGATTTATAATATTATATATATATAATAAATAAAATGTCCATTAATTAAAAACAAAATTGTAATTATAATTGAAATAATAAATTTAATGGCTTTTAAACTATTACAAACAATCCTTTTGATTTTGAATTTAATGCCAGTTGAGGCAGGTTTAAGAAATTAACGGAAAGTACTTCTGCTGATTTAAGGATTGTTTGTAATAGTTTGTAAACTGTTAAATTTATTATTTCAATTATATATATATATATATATATATGTGTGTGTGTGTGTGTGTGTGTGTGTGAATGAATGAAAGCATTATGAACATTGCTGTATGTAAGAATTGAGATAGCTTATAAAATTGAATGTTATTATCATTATGAAATTTTGGTTTGTTTGTATACACAGAGTGTTAGACCTAATGAATGAATTGTGTGCCTTTGTATGTGTGTGAGAGACATTTATTTATCTATTTATTTATTATCATTGTGAAATCCATCGTTTTGTATTGTTAGTGATATCCAAATGGGAAATTTTATGTGGATAGTATATTACTTTTATATGCACTCAGTCGTTCAATGGGTGAGAGCATGGCTTGCTTATTTATTGGCACTGTTTGTGCCTATTCATAATCTGCTTATTCATATTTTTCATTATTGACTTTGCCTGGAATTTAATACAATGGTTACTTTCGTTTGTTATAATATCTGAAGGTATGTCTATTTTTGTAATATATTATTAACTCTGCTACAACTTACATTTAAAATACATTGTGAGTAGTGAGCATATATATTTCCTTGGCCCCTCATAGGTATTAATAATATTATATCTGTGTTATTATTTTGCATAATATTTATGCTATCTTTGTAAATCTATAAAGTGTCTCCACGCTGATTTTCAAACCTAATTTCGCTGTGTAAAGCAGATTATATCTTACTGGTGGCCTGAGTGTAGGTATATAGGTGTATTGTTTTACTCTGCATGTACACTATTTAAAAAAAGACTGGATTAGATAAAAGTGTGAACTTTTTAATGATAATAATTGCTTGTATTGTAAATTCTTCAGGAATGTTTTATGGAAATAGATATTTATGTGTAAAGTTTATTTTTAGTCTAATTTATTAAATTAAAAAAAATGATTCTTATTGTAAATAAATATTTTATTGTATAAATATTATCATATGCTGTAAATAAATATTTTTGCTATTAATTAAATACTTTTCTGTTTCATTGCCATTTTTACATTATCAGATTTGTTACTCAGAAAATCTATCATTCATTATTTAATAAGAGTACATTTCAAATAGTTATACAGAATTTATTTATCTATTTGCTTATTATTTATTTTAACTGCATTTGAAAGATAAATACTGAGTTGTTTTTTTTTTATTTCAATGCATTTATAATGTACTTGGTAACATAAAATATACCGTTCCTATCTGCTGCATTATTTTATGTTACTATTTGTTGAAAGTTTATATCAAAAGATATGAAATTTGGATATTTTATGAGTGATATAAATGAAATATTTACCTTGAAGAACTTTAATAAGATATTTTTAAAATGTTTTATGTGCTAGCCATATGTTATTTAAAATAATTAAATACTTCATCATTGTGTAGTTGAATTTGCTTATCTAATATAAGATGTTTAGTGATAAAGCTAAAAGAAGAAGATAAATGTTTAATGTGTAGCTTGAATTGTTATGGCCTTTTAACAATTTTAAAATATACTACCATTATAATTTTTCTTGTGCCAAGTGCATTTTATTTTTAAACCCTGAGATACATACATTTAGAACCTGAGATGAAATTGTTTAGGATTGTAAGAACCCAAATTTTTAAATTTCAAATAAAGTTTAAACAAAATCTGAGATAATATTTAAGTTGATATAAGAACCTGATATTTTAGTATTTATAATTAGATACTATGATAACTATAAGATGATTCATACTCTGTAGAAATCCATAGGTATTATGGTGCTTACCTGAGTGATCTTTGGTTTCAGCATCTCTTGTAAGATCATATTTGGGGTATGTTTTGGTGACCAACATGACATGGTGGCCTTCATTGTAAGGTTTTTTTTGTTCATGTGTCATTTGGTCAGTCTTCAGGTCAGAATATATAAATATATAGCTTATACAGACAAATGAAATATGATTTAGTGAATATTAATATTTAATAAATGACTTCTTAGGGTGGAAAACATATTAAAATTATTTTTACAATTAAATGAACATGGTTAAAGATTACCAAACTAACCTACAAAAAAATAAAATTATATTTATGGCAGCAGAATAGGGTTTAAAATTTTATTTTATTTTTTATTTTCTGTTGTTTATCAATAAATGTATATGTTACTTGTAATTACTAAATATTGAAATCAAAACATTATGAATATTTTGTTAAATACAAAATAAAAAAATGTACTGCACAACAAAAATGGAAGTGATATTTAATTCTTCATAAATATTACCAAAATCACACTTTTTTTTTTTTTATGTTTGCTGTAATGTCATATAAATACAATTTCCACAAACTTCAAACACTTTTTAGCAAAATCTTTATTTGTACATACACCTATGTTTCGACTGACCTGCAGTCTTCTTCAGAGCAATTCTACTTTTTTGATCTTCTAAATAAAAAAATAAAAAATCGAAAATAAAAAATCGAAACGATTTTTTATTTTTTTATTTAGAAGATCAAAAAAGTAGAATTGCTCTGAAGAAGACTGCAGGTCAGTCGAAACGTAGATGTATGTACAAATAAAGAGTTTGCTAAAAAGTGTTTGAAGTTTGTGGAAATTGTATTTGTAAAAATGGAAGTGATAAAAATTTTCAAAAATAATACTTTAGCAAATAATATTAACCAAACAAAAACAAATTAAGGAACATAAACCACACATAAAAATATTAAAATTAATTTTGCAGGATAATAAATACTATAAACATATTACTCATGATTAAAAAATAAAAATTTCAAAACAATAATTTAAATATTAATATTTGACTAAAAAAAACAAATTACTAGAATTTTTTTAAAGAGCATAAGTCATGCATAATAAATGAAACTATAAAAACATATTACAAAACATTTAAAAACATTTTTAATTATCTCTATTTTTGCAAAGTTATATCCCACTGCAGAACATGTACAGAATGGTAAAATGAAGACAAAAAAAATTCAAAGGTGTCATTCTTGAAATAGGAGTTCATCTTTGATCTAAATAATTTCAGTTGGGATGTTAAATTCCAGTGAAACTCTTTATATTAAGGTGTTAAAAAAATTAAAGCAGGGAAGAAATAACACCATTTGGTGATTTAACTAGTCACCCAGATCTTTATTCAACTATTTGCTACTTATCTACTTATATACTTATTTTTATCTATCTTTTACTTATCTCTCATACCTATCTATTTATTTGTCTTTTACCTATCTTTATCTGTTAAACATAACTATCTATCTATTTTTACTGCCTCTATCTATTTATCTATTTACTATATCTATCTCTTATTCTATCTATCTGCCTATCTTTTATACATTTATTTATATATCTGTCAATCTAGATGTTTATCTAGTTTTCTACCTATAAATTTATTTGTTGCATCCAACTATCCATTTAACTGTTTAACTAGCCACTTATTTCTTAAATAGCCAAGAGTGTGTACTAAATTGGCTCTATAATTTGCCTTGATAATAGTTGCATGCTGGATTCTTTAGATGGTAGTTAGTGAGTAATCTATTTATATAATTTTCAGATAGCATAAAAAGTGAGACAAAGAAGTAATGGAAAAATATTAAATAATAAAAATTAGGTATAAAAATCTAAGTGTAAAGTTTTTAGTGTGATTAAATATATACTAATAAACTATGCTAAGGGAATGGGAAGCAGTAGCAAATTATTACCTGTGATGATCAAGGATTATTACTTAGTCATAATATCCTATTTTCTATTGCTACTAACATTATAGTATCCTGGTTTTTTTTTTTGCCTAATAACACTAGCTTCCTTTTAGCAGCTCATTATATATAGATATGTGTATGTAATCTTACTGTCGAATTAAATATTCTGTTGGTAGGTATTATTCTATCTGAATGTGAAAATGTTCACATAAATTTAAGGATAATGTCAAAAAATAAACTGAAAAATTATAAGAAAAATTTATATAGTGATTTATAAAATTAATAAAATATGTAAATTTGTTTAAAACATTTTATTGTTTTATTTATTTTAAATATTAGTTAACTTATAACTCATGATTTTTTTTCTAAAAATAAAAATAATACTGTATAAATTATTATTTTTTAAATAAAATTATTTGTACAACACATTGCGTATAGTGTGTATTAAATTTATATTGATACATGACTAGAATCACAAAGACATATATTAAAATCTCAGACATTGAAATTAGAATATTTACTTCTTTAAGACGAAACCATTTATGTTTATTTTCTAATTTAATTCTGTAAATTGCCTTTGTTTTATTCATTTTTACTAATTATGCGGAAAAAATGTTATGATGACAACGTAAAATGAAAAATAATAATATTAAAAAAATAGCTACATTTTTTTTTTAAATTAAAAATTAGTTTTACCGTGATTTTTAAATTTAATTTTTGGTAATAACAAATGTGTGAAAGTAATTATGGAAGTCATAAGGAAAAAAATAGTGTCAATAATTCATTAATCAACATAATTTTGAAGATGAAATGACTAAACTGAGCTATTAATAATCCAATAATAAGATTTATTTTAAAACTATTATTCAAAAATTAAGCTAATCATCATAAAAATATACATTGGAATGTATAAAAAATTTATTTAACTTATTTTAATTAATTTGTGCTAGAACATATGAGCCAGTTTAAATGTATACAAAAGATACAATATGTGTGTGTTTGTTTGCTTTTTGTTTTGTCTTATCACAAGTACATTCATTTTTAACAATTTTATATTCAGGGTAGGATAGAAAAAAAAAAATCATTCATATTAATGATTTTCAGTTATTATAATGAAAATAAATTTAATAATTACATTATTATAAATTGATATATATTTATTGAAATAAATAAAGAAAGAGAAGAAATAGGCATGGAGAGAAGTGTGTTAAACTAACTGAAAGTTCTGCAGATTTATGTTACATCATATATATGGATATTACGTATTTGTTTATATGCTATATATACCTGTGTGAATGAATATAAAATCAATAATAATTACTAATAATAATTACGAATATAAAATTAATAATAATTATACATACATATGTATACCTAATACTAATACAATAATTGTCAACAATAAGAAATCAAATTTGCCATTTTGAAAAATAAAAAGTTAATTAACAAAATAAATACTCGGTTAAAAATATATACTCTAGAAACCAATAAGAATAATATTCTTTAATTGTTTTAATTAAAATCCTCAAGAATCCTATTTTCACAAGAACCATTGTCCAGAATTTTTATTTTTGGAAACATTATATCCAAAGAAAATATGGATTCCCTTGTAATATTATAATTGTTTCATTAAATGTTTTTTCCATATGTTGATAAGTGTGTTCATATATGTTATACATCACATTTACTATCCATAAGCAGTATTTAATCATTAATATCCACTTATATAACTAGTCTGATAATTATTATTGATGAAATTGATTATACTAATTTTAATCAAAATATTTATTAAAAAATGATTAATATATTGTTGATGGACCAATTGACATGTGAAGCCAGCGCATTATGTAATTAAAATGATAATTATTTGGCAAGTCAATTATCTGATATTTTCAATTTGTCTTTTATTTTCTTCATATTGTAATTATAATATTATTAATTCCAGAGCCATCTATTGCATGTTTGACTAATTAATAAATCCTAGATAGTTTGTACCAATCAGATTTTTGGATTGCTTTCTGATTATTTGTTTTTATCAGTGAAGGATATTGGATTTTAACATATATTCGTTATCTTTGTTTATTTTATATTATCTAAATTAATGACTTGAATTCAGACACTCTTAAGTTTTGAATCCAATTACTTAGTATGTAGGTGACAATAAATGATCTTTGAAAAGAGTAATAGAGTGAATTATTGCTTCTGATATAGATATTTTAAATTAAACTAAAAGAGTCATATAATGCTTTGTTTGGTATATAGCACCTTGCCATTAAAGATGACTATATATAGCAGATAAAGAAGGTCATTAAAATATGTACTTGCTAGTCTAATGTCAGACCTATACAGTTGTATTTAAAAATTGGCTTACATCATATCATTAGCTTGGATAATATGAAGTACTCCATCTTTAGGTTTATGGAAAAAATCACCAATTTTTTTGTTAGTGGAAAAAGTAGTCTTTATGTTAAAATTAAATAGTATTTTACTGATTTTATCAGTGACCCTTTTATTATAAGGCAAAACTACTCTATAACTAATTGAATTTATCAATTTTATGCTCTTTCTTTTTAGTATCAGTGCTATATAATGCCTTATATATGATGTTTTTATTGTAACCATTAGAAAGTATAATATTTTTGTTAGTTCTATTTTTTGAATAAAGTGAATTTTATCAGACAAACTAGAAGCTCTCACCAAAAGATTTTTTACTACCGAAAATATTTGCACAGGATGATGATAAGAATTAAAATTAAGATATCTGTTTGTATGAGTGAATTTTCTGTAAACCAATATTGATATGGAGTCAACACATTTACTTGTAATCAAAACATCTAAAAAAAAAGTGATTCGCTATTTTCAACTTTCATAGTAAACTTAATATTAAATTGCCAATCATTAAGAAAAACAAGAAAAGTGTTCAAAGCATCAGTACCATGAGGTCATATAACAAATGTATCATTCACATATCTAAGCCAAATAAAAGGTTTTTTAATAGTTGCATTTAATATTTGCCTTTCAAAATTATTCATGAAGAGATTGGCCATTACAGGTAACAATGGAAATCTCCATTGTGATCTGTATTTCCTGATCGTTTTATGAATAATTTTGAAAGTCAAGTATTAAATGCAGCTATAAGAAACCTATTTGGCCTAGATATGTGGATGATACATTTGTTATATGGTTCCATGGTATTGATGGTTTGAACTCTTTTCTTGTTTTTTTTTTTAATCATTGGCATCCTAATATTGAGTTTACTATGGAAGTTGAAAATAATATATATATTAAACTCTTCTATGCTCTCCTCACATACACCTTAATGCAATTTTTATATATAATTAGTCCTTTATTTTTCTTACAGTAATTATATATAAAAGTTGCATTAGGGGGTGTATGAGGAGAGCGTAAAAGTGTTTAATATATTTGAATATATGAAGAAAGATGAAAAGAAAGTTAAAAGAGAAAATATAAGAATAATAAAAGTTGAAAATAACAAATCACTTTCTTTTCTATATATTTTGATTGCAAGAAAATTCAATGACTCCTTATCAATATCAGTTTACAGAAAATCCACCCATAAAACCGATATCCTAATTTTAATTCTCATTATCACTGCAAATATTTTCTGTAGAAAAAATCTTTTGATAAGAGTTTATAATTTGTCTGATAAAAATCATCTTACTCAAAAAATATTCTACTTTCTAATAGTTACAATAAAAACATCATATATAAGGCATTACATAGCATTGATACTAAGAAGAAGAATGAGAATAAAATTGATAATTCAACTAGTTATAGAATGGTTTTACCTTATATTAAAATAGTCATTGATAAAATCAGTAGAAGTTAATCTAATTTTAAATAAAAGACTACTTTTTCCACTAGCAAAAAAATTGGTGGTTTTTTCCATAAATCTAAAGACAGAGTACTTTTGGAATACTAGCGTGCTATGTAGGTCAATCTAATAGATGAATTAATATCTGAATTAATGAACATAAAAATGCCTTTAATCAGATGTTAAATACATCAGCTTTTACTTCTTACTTTTTAGAAATTGGTCACAAACTTGATTTTGATAATGCTAAAATACTTCCTAATTTGAAAAAGTATGATTTGAGAATCATGAGAGTCGATTGAAATATTAAAAAGACCAACTGATTTAAATAGACCTTATTAAGCACAATGCATTCCAGCTTTATGAAGACCATTTATTTTATATCTTTCTTCTAATATAAATTTTAAGTCAATTATTGGTGAAACTGAGGATTAATAAACATTTTGGTAGTCCACATATTCTGAATGCTCAATCTCATTCTTTATATCACACTCACTCTTGTTACTATTTGAGATCTAATGGTATTTCTTTGAAAAGTTAACCTTGGTGATGGCAGATACTATTTTGTTTAGATATTAGGAAGTAATCAAAAATAAACATGGTTTAAGCCAAAAACTACTTTATTTTTATATGTATATTGTAAAGTCAGAAAATGGATACTATGTAGTAATGCTAATCAAAACTCCAAACTAGTTTTTAATTTGAAGCATTGATAAAATCCAGTAGGTAGAAACAATTATCTATTGTACACTGATTATTCTGTCTTATTATAGATAGCTCAGGAGTAAAGGAATAGAATAAATTGTAATGTCTAGAGCAGATGTTGAAACTAAACTGGAATACTTTGTTCATTAATAATTTTAAGTAAAACATAAATTACTCTGATAAATAAAGATAGTATTAAAAGTTTCAATGAATATTACTTTATTTCTCAGAATTCTTATAAATTTGTACCGATGAGAATAAGATTATTCATAAACAATAGACTATGTTAGTGATACAATTTTATCATTTGTTTTCATCATTTTTATTCAATGATTATAATAGTTTTGTAATATAATTATAGCTATGTTAGATCTAGAGTTTTTTTAAAAATATAATTTATTATATTTACACCTAAATGTTATACATGCAAATTCATCTTTAAGCAAAAAATAATAATTTATATATATATTTAAAAACTAAAGTTAAAAAATGTTAAAGAATAGTATTATAGAAAAATTCTGTAATTACAAATGTATAAATAAAAAAAACCTTAATACAATTTCATTAATTATAATTATATTTCTTTAGACTCATTTAAATAAAGTTTATATTAGCAAATGAAATTAAAAATCTTCTTTGGTGTGATATTAGTTTAATGGGGCACATCTTTGAGTTATGAATTCCACATTGATTTGATCAAATTTCAATAAATATTTATTACTAAATAAGCAAATTTCTGCTTTCAGCAATAATAGCAATATTATTTATATGCTATTGACAGATAAATTCACTCTATCTCTCTCTCTCTCTCTCTCTCTATATATATATATATATACACACCTGGGTCTCGTTTTACGCGATAGATAGGTTCCTCAGAAAACACGCGCAAAAAAAATCGCGCAAAAATAGATGTAACTTACATTGAAAAAGGGGGGATGCGGTCTGTGATTTTTCAAAATTCGCATAAAAGCAAAGCACCAACGTAAAATTACTTTAAAATTCGCGCAAAAAAAAATAAGGAAATAAAATATGACTAATAAAAAATTTCAAAGTTGAAAAAAATTGATACAAGACAAACTTTTTTTAACTATAATATTTAATTTTATTCAAAATAATATATTTTTATGCATAATTTACAGTACAGTAATTTACATTTTTTTATACACGTTTTAATTATTATCGCTATTTGCCCAAAAACACATTCATTTGCAAACTAGTAAAAAATCAGATTCTCATGTGATGTGATGTGATGTATTTGCCTTCTCCTTAAACGAAGTCAAGAATATCTCAGCAATTATTCTCACAAGAGGAAATACAACTAGCGCCAAGTTCACTCTCATGTTGTGTTAATGGTTTTCTGTTGACGACGATGATGATTTTATTAATTGTTTATGAACTTAGACTTATGATAATAAAAAGACATTTATTCACCACTGCTGGGAAAAATTTAATTAAAACTAACAACTAAAAATTAAATTCTTATTTTTGTCTTTAATTTTCAATTCCATTTAAAAATCAAATTTTGTTTTACATCACATTAATTTTATGTCACCTGTAAGTAATTTTTAAATTGTTAATTACAATTAAAAATCAGATTTTAATTTTTAATTGTGCCCACTGCTATTACTGACCTTTTAAAAAGTAAACTTGTGGACACTAAATGATTAATAATTGATTACATTTTTTTTTTAAAAGCAAAAACAGAATGTGATTTAAAATGCAAAATTAACACGCACAATGTTTGAACAAATTTACATTATAATCTTGTAAAATTTAATGTGTGTATACATAAAATGTGGAAATCATGATTTTAATTTCATTATTGCATAAAATCTTACTATTATAAAGCACTGAAAATATTGAAATTACTAAGATGAAAGTAGAATTCCAATAATATGTGATTACTTTTAATATAACGTAAGTGCGTGAAATTTATTATTTAAAGTAATAGTGCATTATCGGAGGTCGACTTCTGGTGAAACACGAATCGCGTAACTTCAAAATCGTGTTAAATAAGTCCGCGTAAAAAGAGACCCAGGTGTATTGTAATGATCACAACATATATTTTGTAAAAACACACATATATATATATATATCTGCATTACATATGTTAATAACTTTAAAAAATAAATTATGAAGAAAAAGAAAAAACAAAAATAGTTTAAAAGTAGACTTTTAAAAATGAGATTAATAAAAAAGAAAGATTGCATTATTTTTTTAGAATAGATTATTTTTATTAAAAATAAGGGTGGGGAAAGTCATGTCAGATAAAGATTTAAAACCTGCTCTCTTGTTTTTATAATTGAAATTTTAAAAAGAGGTAAATGTTAAAAAAATAAATAAGTGTAGAAGATTTAAAATAAAATTTTCAATAGAACTAATTAGTGAAAGAAATCTTGTAAACTATCTCATTGGCAGGAATGCACTTAAATTTTGAAAGATTCCTGGCTGATAGTATAGTAGATGAATCTAAAAATGATTAGATAAATAAATGAATATAATTAAAAACCAAATTAAAACTATGATAAAAATTAGACAGTGGGAGAAGCAAGTATAAAAATGATGGCTTGTTTATTGTTTTATTGATTATTGTTTATGATTACTCCAATTTGGTGATAGATAGTCAACAAGATCATCAGAGAACCAGTTACTACTTGCTGCAGAAAATCTGAACACAGATGCTATAGAAATACCAACATGCATTGATAAAAAAAACTTTTGGAGTGTTCATCTGGGCTACATGCCCTAGATCCTTGGTTCAATCAAATTCTCTTGCCTGAGACTTATTTTCAAAACAAATAAAGTGCTTTGGATACTGGGTGTTATTCCAGAAGTATGGAGGGTGCTATGTTCATGAAAAATGATCAGGACTGCATTTTGGAGCCTCTATCTAGCCATAGGCATCATTAATGGTTAATCTGTAAATGATATTCTACCATCTCTGGTTGAAAGTACAATCTGGTGCTGGAGGCATTAAATAAACATGAAAAGAAATAATAAAGCCAATCATATAAGTAAATAATAAAATGTTAATAAATAATAATGTATAAGGTAATAGCAAATATTAATAGATATTTATACCACATTGTGACAAATGGCACCCAATATGGGGCCAATGTCCTGTAAGTGGTTCAGCATAATTAAAAAGCATCATAGTTCAAAACTAAATTTCAAATAAACATCTAAGTTGTGTAATAATGAAAAGTTGAAGTCAGTGAGCAGTGTGTAGGGAGAAATAGACCAAAAAAGTATGAAATGTAAATAAAAAGGAGAGAAGAAGGAAATGTAAATAAAAAGGAGAGAGGAAGGAAATGTGTCCAGAGAGCTAGAGAAATGTGTTATTATGAGTTTTTGATAGAGTTGGGTGGGAATATAGAGAGGACTGAGGAGATTTTGAGATTAGTCAGGCACTCTGTTCAAATTAAATTATAGAAAAAAGATAAAGGAAACAAGTTGTATAGTATTATTAAAGAAATAATAAAGTTATAAAAATTAAACTAATGCATACTAGAGCCAAAACAAAAATGGAGGCTGAAAATAAAGAATTAGAAATACTTAGTGAGAAACAGGAAGTCACTCATAAAATAGGAAAAAGTGATACAGAAAGAAATGAATTAATAAGTTTGTTAAAGAAATTGATCAAAAGGCAGGAACAATTTTCCAATGGGATAAAGAAAAAGTTGAGCAATTTTCCAGGCAGAAGAGCTTGAAAAAATTTATAAAACAGGCAAGTGGATCCAGGGAATCTAACAATTAAAATCTAAAATGGATAGAAAATAAAATAGAAAAATTAAACAAATAAACAGGAAAAGGGAATCAAAATAGTACAAGAAGAAAATGGGAAGGTAGTAGAAGACATAAGAACAGATATGAATAATTTAGCAGAAAAATAGAAATGACAGAGCTAAAAGTCAAGGAAGATAAAGTAAAGTTAGAAATAAAAATATTAATAATGACAGTAGGGAACAGATGCTGATAACTACTGAAAGGAAAATGGTCAAGCAAATGGCTGAGCTACTGAGTGCATTTCACAGCACAAGGCCAAACTATAAGACCAATGAAAGGGAATTAAAACTCTAGAAAGAGAGAAGAATATGAATGTCATAAACTTTGGCTTTTATAAAAATGATTGGCTTGAAAATACTAGGTATAAATCATCACATAGTCCTAGAAAAGGGGGGATGATTAATATACCAGCTGTGACCTGGATATCAACCACCCAGAAGGCCAGGCCTAGGGATAGGTCATGATTTCTTGGGTCTGAGTAGATAAATAAGAAACCTGAAACAACCTCCTGACAAAATCTAAGTAGGTCTATAATAATTGAACAGACCCTTAGGCAATGAAAAAAAGTTTTGTACTTGGATTATGAGATTGGAGAGTCAATATATGGTAATGAAAATGAAAGTTAGATTATCTATCATGGTAATGAAAATGAAAGTTAGATTATCTATCATGAAATCTAAAAATAAATCAAAAATGATCTTATGTAAGTGACAGTTTGTGGTAACTGATTGAGTTATATGGGGTGTGTGGTTATGGAGAATTAAGAAAGGGATGTTGATGTAGGCTCTTTGTGAATTCAATGACCCATAAAGGGAATCAGGGAGATGGCTTCCCATATTCTGTAAGTTGAGGACCCAGTAGAGAAAGGCTTGGGCCCATCCAATGTGATGGTAGAGGAGCTCCCAGCTCATTATCTAAATTTGTGCACTGGAAAAGTAATTCTAATATATGCCACAAATTAGTTTGCTAGAAGAAAAATTCCCAGCATATTTATAATAAATATTATTTTAGCATAAGTCAAATGTTCAATAGATGTATCCTGCCATTCACAGCATCCTTTATTTTGTAGGATGAGAACATAGGATGAGGACCCAGTAGAGAAAGTCCTGGGTACATCCAATTTGCTGGTAGAGAATGTCCCAGCAATCCCTAGTAATTAAAGTTTTTTTAGTGTAAGCGAACGGTCAGTAGATGTGACCTGCCATTTACAGTATCCAACTCCCCTTTACACATTCCATTAGGATGTATGTTTGTCCCTGGTGGTTCTCACAATGTATATAATTGTTGTATTCAATCTAAAATATGGAGTGGGAGATAGATAAAAATGAGAAAGGCCTCTTTCTGTAACTTGTCTGTTTCCAGCAATACCGAAACTGATTCAAAAAATAAATCAAATCAAATATCAGAGCTAAAATGGGTCAAATTGACACATTTTACCTCTAAAATGAGGGGGAATTAATGATCACAACATGTATGTTGTAAACACACACACATATATAATATAAATTAAATTTCCATTAATTAGAACAAAATTGTAATTTAAAATTGAATTTAATGAGGGTTGAGGCGGGTTTAAGAAATTAACTATAAGTACTTCTATGGATTGAAAGACTGTTTATAATAGTTTATTACCATTATATTTATTATTTTTATTATGATTATATATATATGCATTACATATGTTAATAATTTTAAAAAATAAATTATGAAGAAAAACAAAAATAGTTTAAAAGTATATTTTTAGAAATGAAATTAATAAAAAGGAAAGATTGCATTTTTTTTAGAATAGATTGTTTTTATTAAGAATAAAGGTGGGGAAAGAGACTCATGGCAAATAAAGATATTGAAATTTTTTTTAAAAAAGGTAAATGTTAAAAAATTAATAAATGTAGAAGATTTTAAAATAAAATTTTCAATAGAATTAATTAGTGAAAGAAATCTTGTAAACTATCTTATTGGCAGTGGCAGGAATGCACTCAAATTTTGAAAGATTCCTGACTGATAAGATAGTAGATGAATTTAAAAAAAGATTAGGTAAATAAATATAATTAAACCAAATTAAATTTATGATAAAAATTAGGAGGTAAATACAAAATTGGTGGCTTGACTATTGCTATTAATTGATTATTGATTATGATTACTGTGAGAGATAGTCAACAAGTTCCTCAGAGAGCCAGTTATTACTTGCTGCAGAAAACCTAAAGTTAGAAGCTGTAGAAGTAGCAACATGCATTACTAAACAACTTCTGGAGTGTTCATCTGGGCTTTATGCTCCAAGTCCTTGGTCCATCAACCTCTCTCACCTGTGATTAATGTCTTGTTCATAGTATAGATACTGCCACATACTCTCCCATTGTCTGTAAGAAGCATGGAAAGAAACCCATGAAGCAGTCACTGGAGACCAAAAGGCCAGTTATCTGGAAAATCAGAACCAAAGGAAATGTGTCAACTGCAGAAAGATGACATCATCCCACCATAATGAAAAAATCCAGGTAAATATAACTTTTCAATCATAAATTGTCTAGACATTTTTAAAAGAAATGAACCTATAAATGAAAGACAATTAATATTATTGAATTCCTGACAATTATTGTATACTTATTTTTTTATTTAATTGTTCTAAATATCTGTTTGATTGTGTGTGTGTATATATGAATAAAAAGTGTTTATTTAAATGTTGCTTGGTCTATATTTTCCCTTTTTTAACTGCGTCATCGGGAGTTTAAGATTATTCAAATATTTCCATGTATTAGTTAATATTGTGCTGGGTCCTCTGATCAAGATGTTTGAGTTAGCCTGGGTAAATTTCAAGTGCTAGGTTCATATGCCTATCATCTGGGTATGCCAGCTATATACAACCTGTATGGTCAGATGGTGCCTTAGACTTGTTCTCATAACAAATAAAGTGCTTTGGATGATGGGTGTTGTCACAGCAGTAAGGTGCTATGGTCAGGAAAAATGATCAGGGCTCTGCATTTGTGTATTCTCAATCTGTCCATAAGTATCATTGATAGTTAATGTATCAGTGATGTTCTACCCCTCTGCTTGATTGTGTGATCTGGTACTGGAGGCATTAAATAAGTATGAAAAGGAATAATAATAAAGCCAATCATATAAGTAAATACTAAAATGTTAATAAATAATAATGTATAAGGTAAAATATAATAAATATTGTAAATATTAATAGACATTTATACCAGATCATTATATATATATATATATATAACAGAAGGAAACAAAAGAATTCATTACAAGATGTCAAATAAACAGGCTTAAAGACCAGATTATGATATATGTAGGCATATTTATGCTTCACAGATTGGATTGTATAGTCATTGTAAAATTCGCCTTTAATTTTAATAGCTATTAATAATTGAGATACTTAAACTATGTTAATTTATTTATATTGTTTCATTATAAGAGTGCAGTACAAGATTTCTTTATATCTATATATAACTGAATTTTATTGTATTGCCATTAGCTTTATGATCCATCAATTTGAAATGAGAACAAAGATAATTCCTATTATTTTTAAATTTCTACTACTTTGATAAAATTTAAGTGCTCTCATGTCTTACTCTATTTTCTCTTTCTCACACACACATACATACTATTCTATCACTGATTGCCTTTATCAGAGCCATTGTATTTAGATTCTTTGCTAACCTTAATAATATTGTAATATATAAGGAATTCAAACTCAGACTTTCGCATGACCCTCAACACTCCATGCCATCTCATATTGCTGACCAACCTGATCATACACATGTTGAAAAGATAAATAATCACCAATATTTGTATTTCATGCTAAACCAGCAATCATCAGTTGGTCCAGATTACTATCTCCATACATATATACAATCAGTGCTCAGCTTTATATTAAGATTCTCAATCTTCATACTTTAATGGACAGGCTTCAAAATACTCCAACCCATAACTCTTCAGCCATTCATTTCATTGAAAATCTGATGATGGAATGTTCAAAGCCTATGTTAGTGCCAAGGTTGTCATCCTACCCATGTTGATCATTAAATCATTCTGACCCCTCATGTTCCATCATCAGATTTTCAATGAAATGGATGGCTGAAGAGTTGTGGGTTGGAGTAGTTTGAAGCCTGTCCATTGAAGTATGAAGATTGGCTATCTTAATATAAAGCTGAGTACTGATGGAGATAGTAATGTAGACCAACTGATGATTGCTGGTTTAGCATGAAATATGTATATTGGTGATTATTTGTCTTTTCAACATGTGTATGAGCAGGTGGATCAGCAATATGAGATGGCATGGAGAGTTGAGGATCAGGTGAAAGTCTGAGTTCAAATCTTTTATACATTACATTATATATGTGCAGGTGTGTGTAGGCCTGTACAGTGTATTAATTTACTTAATAATAGTTGATAACTTTCTATCATAATAATATCAACAAAAAAAAGCTCTCTCTTTATTCTCTATTCAGAAATAAAATCATTCCCTTCTTTATTTTCTTTTATTATATGCTTCAAAAAATGGTTGTCTTAAAATAATAAAATTAATTTAAAATCAGATGAGAATTTCGACAACTTTATAACCATAGAATAAATAAGTAGCTGATTCTGATACTAATTTTTTAATAACATAATTTTAAGAATTTTATCACTTAAATATCGCCTGTTCATTGATTCACTTATTTTTACAATATTGTTTTTAATAATATAATTTGTTCTAACAATGTACAAATGATATTTTTAAATTAATGCTGAAAAAATTGTAATTGGTAGTCATCACTAATTAAATTAATTTCATGCCATCTTAGTATATCTGTCCAGATTTTAACTATAATGGATCTTATTCAGTCTGGCTTTAAAATTTATTGATGATAGATTATTAATGTGTGTGCGTGTGTTTTTTTTTTTTTGGTAGTCCATTTTATGCTTTTCTTTGATCTCATTATATAATAATCCTGACAAAGAGGACATTTTCAATCAATTTGCTTGAACTTTTTCATACCAATGTGATATCAAAAAATATACTGTTTTCAGTTTATCACAATGTAAAATTAAAATCTAGAAGAATTCATCCATACCATTAATATTTTTATTCTGCAGAATCATTTCCTATTCAGGATATATTAATCTTTATGTATCCAATTCCAATATCTCATTTGTCTGTGAAACATGGCTTTTTAATTTTCTTTAATCTGGCATTTCTTTGTCAGGTTGAAAGTTTGAAGCAAAAATAAACCTTAAAAAAT
This sequence comes from Epiperipatus broadwayi, assembly GCA_028023455.1. Taxonomy (NCBI): domain Eukaryota; kingdom Metazoa; phylum Onychophora; class Udeonychophora; order Euonychophora; family Peripatidae; genus Epiperipatus; species Epiperipatus broadwayi. The sequence goes on from JAQFVV010000023.1 coordinate 1,403,544, forward strand.
GTTATTTTTTCATCAAAGAAATTTCTCTCACCTTTTTTTTTTTTAATTTGAAGCATATATGTAATAACCTTGTTTAATAATTTTTCAAATTATATTTTTATTCAAAGTTAATCCAGAGAACATTTTAAAAAATGCAAAACACAAATAGGTGAATGCACAAAGTGCTTTAAAAGTCCAAATACATTTTTATTATAAATACTGTCAGTATATATGAATAAAAAGATATAAATTTATTTTTTATATACTTATCTTAACTTAGTTGTATTTATATGTTGGTCTATTTCCATCATCTAATATGAGTATTGAATGTCTTTTGGCAGGATGGTTCAGTTGGTTAGAGAGTTACTTAAAATTCAATATTCAAAGAATCTAAAGATCCAGGTTTGATTCCCATGCTAGTACTGTTGTTAGTCAGGCCAGCAACACCTGAAGAAGAGGGGAGAATAATACCTCTTGAAATGTTGTGCATATACTAATTCTATGTGCTATTACTAACAGTTGAATGTATTTGGAATATTTAAATAAAGTTAAATTTTTTTAAAGACATTTAATACTCATAGTAGATGATGGAAATAGTCCAATATATAAATACAACTAATACACTATCATCACAAACCTTCAGGAAAACATTAATTTAATTTGTTACCAATTATTATTAGGTTTTGTAATTAAATTAATCATTAATCTTTTTCTCATTCTCTTTTCATTTTCTTTTATACTACTATCTTTAGACACATATGTTATTGCCAAGTTCAATCATTCTGAGACTGTTACCCATCAATCATTTGTTTGTTCTATCTGTTATAAGAGGATTGTGTATTAGTACAATTTCCAATCCCAGTTTTTTGTTTTTGTTTTTTACAAATGGTTGTACTTTGTATTTCTATTTTTGTTTTTGTTTTCTCTCTCACACTTTTGGACTTAGAATTGTTATACTCATTTATGAATAGCTAATAATGATGATAATGGTTGTGTTTCATCAGAATTAAATATCAATCTTCAATTTAGTTAAGAGCCTCATGATATATTGGCTAGTGCTTACCTTTGCCATGCTCATGACTTATAGTTCAAGTCTGAGGCAAATGAAAACTGAAAAAAAAATTAGATCATAAAAAAATGGCTCACATTGATAGACATTCATTATTGCAATAACTATGAAAGTAACAAAATTCATACTCTTATAGGTACTGAACCCATGATTTAATTTTATTTTTTATTTTATCATAGTAAGTAGTGTATAAATACTGTTCCAAGAGCCCAAGTTTCTTTTTATCTTTGTTATTTTAGAATCATTATAAATTGAGATATCGTTTGTGTTTTTTTAGACTGTGATATTTTTTGTTCTTAAATCATTTATAAAATCTGATTTGTCTTAGCTTTATCATATCTACATCTTTTAATCTCTGTTTATAAAAATGCAGCTCTTTCTCTTTGAAGATCATTAATCAAATATTGAACTTTGGGATATTCTTCATGATGTAAGAGTGTTAGTACATTTTAAAAATACAAGCTTTCATTTTTTTTTTCTATTGTCTGTTTTTCATACTAACCATGTGTTTTTTTTTTTTTATAAAATGAAGTCTGATTTCTAAGTTGAGATGTTCATTTTACATTGGAAAAGCATGATACTTGCAGAATGGTCCTTAGAAAAACTGTTTCCATTTACCCATAAAAATAACTGTTTCATGGCTCTCATGGTTTGAAAAAATTACTTATTCAAGTATTAATCAAACTTGATATTGCTTAATTTTATGATTGTATGAAAACTGATATAATAGAACCATACACATTTTATGTTTTTTGTTATATTTTATATAGATTTTGAATCTTTGTCATAGTTACATACTAGTAAACTTCAAATTTGGTCTCATTAATGATGCCTACGATGATCTTGGTTCTTTTTTATTTTATAATATTTTTAATGTTATCCCTTTTTTACCTTTTTTCTTTACTGACCACCATTTAAACTAAATAATTAAAATATCTTGTATTGTCAAAATTTATATAACTATGTAAGCAAATTAGCTTAGGTTTAAAAGCTTAGGGTTTAAATCTTAACTATTAATTTATATAAAAGAGGAAAAGGAATTATTAGATGTGTTTATGAAAATCCATATTTACTATTAGTGAAGGTTAATAGTTAGAAATAAATTCTGCAGAACTAGTTGACAATATCATTTAATATCTATTAATTTCTCATCTTATAATATATGATTCTACAGAAATTAAAATGGATTATGTTCTTAATAAAGAAATAGGTTCTATTATATATAATTGTGTGTTGGATTTGGATTTTATTTTGCCTTGGATGCTATATTATTTACATAGTATTATTTTTTTCATCTTCCTCATGCTGAAAAAATAATGTCTTTTAATTTTTGCTCAACAATTTGTTTATAGTTGACCATTTTCAGAGTTATTGTTTGTATTTGTGAGATAGGAAGAATTATGTTTTTAAAGCTAAAACTGAAGTCAAAGTAATATTTAACTGACAATGAAGCAATTTTTTGTTGTTTATTTTAATATTGAGTGGCTTAAATATTTTCCATCAAATTATTTGATCTTTTTATGTCTTGGCATATGACTGGGAACTTAATTTTTGCTGTGAATTTTTATTGATTTAATTTTGTGTTATACTAATAAACAATAAATTAATGATACAAAATAAATCATTTTAATTACTCAAAATTTGTAAATGTAATTCAATGCAACCTCTCCTCTTGATAGTTAACAGCAAAAACATGATTAAAATATGGAAAAATGAAATTAATTGCTTTATTATAAATTCCAAAATAAACTTGGAAAATTGAAAGAGCTAAAAAAAGAAAATTAAAAATGAGAACAGTGCTTTTCAAACAGGAAAAGGAAGGAGTTTAATTTTTTTTTTTTTTTAAAAAAAAGAACAATTTTAATCGTAAAAGAATATCATACATTTTCAAAAAAAAAAAAAGATTCCAGTCCAGATGTTCACGAGTGCAATAATATCTGCTGCAATTTTTAAAATATTGAATGAAGAAAAAAATCGTTCACATGTGTTACTTTTCTACAGAAATAAACTTCAAATTAAACTTGTAGCCGAAAACAGTGAAGAAAAGATCCATTTTCTTTTCTTCAAAAACTGCTTTAACGATTTTTTCAATCCTCAAAACCATAGCTTACACTATATATATTTAAAAAAACTTACATAAGTGTATGTGGTTATATATAAAATATAATTTTAAAAAATTTTGAGTAGTTGAAGGAATATTCTTATTTTTTGAACTTCCCTTTGCAAACTTACATGAAAGTCCAAGTAATCTTAAAATTGATTTTTAATTGAGGAAAACAAATACAAAAAATTCAATTTAATCAATTAAAAATAGAATTATTGGGTTCAGTCTTTCATTTTGATGCTTAAACAAGACGTGGATCTTTTAAAAAATTGGTAGTATTGTAATCAAACTTTTAACATTTAATTGTTCACTTAAAGCACTGATAATCAGAAGTCATTGCTTAGTTGTAGTTCTCCATTGCAACTTTGGATTGAGAATGTTATACATACATCTTACATATAAGCTTAATTTGTTTTCTCTGATGATTCATCAAAAAATATATTTTTAGAGAATTTATTTTGTAGTATTTTTCTCTTTGTTTTCTTTATTGCACTAGAATGTCCAATAAAGATATTTCATTCATATTTTTATATGGGACTAATCGAGTTAGCTGTTGGTTAAAATATTTTTAAATATACTAAGATTTCTAAAAAACAATATTTCAACTTTCATCCAGATATTGAACTTCAGGTTATGACCAGTGCAAGTGGGTGTTCTAATCACTATGCCTGAAGTCAATTTGTGCTGATTTTTATATATTGTAAATGAAAAATTTACTTCAGTGATCTGCAATAATAATCTATTCTTAGTATCATTAACTTCACACAATACAGATAACCAGAACCAATCTCTCATATTATCAGATGTACTAGTTATTCAAACACCTACTCAAAATAATAATCTGAATTTTGCATAAATTTAATCTCATGCAATACATTTTATTTTTAAACAGTGACTCTGCTAGCACATGAAAATTTTCAAATAATGTTTAAACCTGTCATGTAATATTGAATATTTATTTTGAAAGCTAGAGGTAATTATTATTTCAGAACTTACATGCATTGGTAATTATTATAAATACTAAATTAAATATGCAATATTATTAAAATGGACTGATAATGAATCTTATAAATGAATAGTGTATTTTAGCAGTCACTAATGTTTTCACCATTATTCTTTGAGAGATTTTTGATATTTTATACAGAGTCATAGGCTAAGCACAACATTTTCAATCAAGTGATCAAGCAGATTGTTTAAAATACACACAGTAGGTTTATATAATGAGATATTAAATACAATTGATGGATTTATAAAAAGTTTGTGGTGAAAGTCAATATTGTATAACAAATACTAAAACAGTAAATATAAGAAAAAAATGAAAAGAAAAGATTTTAAAAAAAATTGTTATATAAGAAATTGATTAAGTGATAATGAAAATAGCATAAAGAACTTAAAATAAAAAGTACATTAAATGAGAATTGGGTTTTTATTAAGGATAAGATGTTATTTTAGAATTTATTGTATTTATATTAGAGAAAGTTGCTTGTTAGTAGTTTTGTTTGTATTATTGCTTTTTATAAAATAGAAGTTTAGATTTCTGGAAAAAAGTGAAGGCTTTAATGCCAATTTAAAATAAAATAGAAAATAAGAAAGTAAAATAGAAAAATAAAATTAGAAATACAGAAACATTGAAAATATTGAGTAAAAAAGTTTTATTTTTTGCTAAAATTAGGAAATAAAATTGATTGTATTTGAAGATAGAAGAGTTATGATAATCATGTTCTGGAGACTGCATAGAGTGAGGTGGCAAAAGGTAGAAATAAGAATTTGATAAGTAATCTTTATAAGGGATAGCTATGAATATTTTAAAAATAGATCAAGAAACAGAGGACCTGGAAATAATAGTCTTATTTGAGTGTGACATCTACTATCTTTTGATAAAGAATTGATAATGATATCACCAGATTAAATAATAAATTGAGGTAAAAACAATATATTAGTAAAAGAAAGTCACAAATAATATGAAACAACTTTGGAAAATCAGAATGTTGATACACTAATTCTTGTTGGTTTATAAAAATCTAAATAATACCAAGATATTTTTAATTTAAGTGGTATTGATCATAAAATAATTTAGGGATATACAAAATCTGCATTACAATGTTGTATTTTTTCATTATTAATGTTGTAATCTTTGATAAAACAAACTAATACCACCAGATCTCTGAAAATATTCCATCTCATATATCAATCTTTTAATAATATCAGTCATTTCTCAAATTATTAACTTAGATATATATATATATAAAAGAGGCAAAACTCTCCATAGAGTAGTGTCACTCAGTGCAAGTCAGAGTAATCAATGAATGCCAGAAGGCTTGTGCATAAAATCCCTATCTAGAGTCTACTTATCCAATATCCCCAGGCTAGTTTCTAGCTTATGACTTTCATCAGTAAGGAGGCTTGGATCTGAGAGCACTGTGCATTCAAAGATGCAGTGCTCTCAGATCCAAGTCTCCTCACTGATGAAAGGCACAAGCTAGAAACTAGTCTGGGGATATTGGATGAGTAGGCCCTAGATAGGGATTTTATGCACAAGCCTTTTAGCATCCACTGATTACTCTGATTTGCACTAAGTGGCATTACTGTATGTAGAGGTTTACCTATTTTAATAACAGTTATGAGCAAGCATAATAAATGGTGATTATGTGATGTTTAGTGGTTGGATATATATATTTAAACATCTTGAAGATAAACTACTTACTGCATTATATAATCAGAATTATATGCAATGATAACTTTTTATGACAGTTAATGATGTCAGCCAGAAAACTCAAGACTTTGCAGAAAATACTTTTAATACTCAATATTCTTTCATTCTTTTTGCATTGCTATATTAAATAAATATTTTTTAAAAATAACTTGTTTGCACTTTTACAATGCTTTTTGTTCAATTCATTTGCAGATCTGAAGATGTCTGATAATCACTGCAAAATAATTAAATTGAACAAAACGCATTATGAACTGTGTAAAGAGATAGTGAATTTGAGAGATTTATCTCTTTTTTGAATCAAGAGTAAATAAAGTTACTTTTGAAATGAAGAATAAATAGCCTGTATCATTAATAAGTATTGTATTTATAAAGATAAAGTATATACTTGCTGGCTTTAAACTGTCTTCATTTGACATACTTTGGAAATAATACGAGATTATTAATTTAAATAGCAACTAATGCTTAGTCCATAAAAAGAAACTATTCTTAAATGCAACATTAGATATTTTTGCCTGCAAGTTCGTAATACCAGAATTTTCTAGTGGTATAGTTAAAAATCATGTTTTTAAATTCTTGTCCATTTCTACTTGGATAATCAAATAAATGTGAAGCAAGCGACAATGTTTAGTATGACAGAGTGGCCATTGATGATGATATATCTGAGTTTGTGCTAACGCTAATGAAATAGATCATTCATTACCTAAATGAATGCTTTTTTTTTTTTCAAAGATTGGAATACTTTTGATAGAAATCATATTAAAAGAAATTATGAATCTGCTTGAAAAGTACGATCGATTTTTTTAAATAAATTTATTTTACCATTAAGTCTGGGATTTGAATGCTAATTATAATAATAATAATAATACAAAAACATTAAACCACACATTAAAGAATAAACAGATGTATAACCAACATAAATAATAAGGATTGAAAATTAAATACATGGTTGGAAGAATAAACAGATGTCATTGACAACAAGTCAAAAAATAAGAAGTTTAAATGGATTTTGATTTGACATGTTGTTAGAAGAGATGACAATATGTGGACAGTCGAAGACAAACTGGATCTTAAGATATTGTAAAAGCTAAAAAAAGCCTATATGTAAAATAAATGGATAGAAAAGTTTATTGAAATAATATGAGGGGGGGTTACAGAATGGATTAACTGGATTATAGTTGAAGATACTTTCATTTTTCACTAGATTATTAATGTTGAAAATGATGACGCTGACCTGCAGCCGAATTTCATAAACTCCTCTCAGAATACAATTTTCTTATCTAAGTATTATTATAAGTTTTATTTTTTTTTGTTCACCTTTATAATTTTATATAATTTTAATAAATTAAAATACTTTATTTAAGGGAAAATATTTTTTATTAAGTTTGTTTAGTTGTAAATATTTTTTTAAAAAAATCAAATAAAGGTCATTACTTAGAATTTTTATAAAGGCCATTACTTACATAAAAAAAAAACGTTGTTTAGCGTTAATAAAAGAAATTAATATTATTATTTTTTGATAATATGAAAAATTAAGAAAAGATTTCAATGAGAATTCGTCTTTTCTATGTAATGAAAGTAAAAAAAAAATGTTGGTTTTGAAATTATAGTGCATATAATTAGTTGTAAAAATATTTTATTCATTCGTAATTAACTCAATATTAAAAATAATAGATTTGGGTTTAATTAATAATATCTAATAAAAAAGCAGTCTTTAAAAACAATTGCTGCTTTCCTCTAAACACTGAAAGAGAAGGCATTAATTTCCAAACTATACAAATGAATAGTTTGAGATTTATGATTATATTTTCTTTACACTCTACTTGGAAATAGTTACGTAATCGCTAGAGATTGGATATGAGCAATGTGCCTGAAACAAGAACTTTAACTTACTTTGTAGCTGAAAAATTTCAAATTCATGTAAATTCTAGGATATGCACATGATCGGAAGATGTGCTAGCTAATATGCTACTAGACTCTTTAAAGAACTAAAAATAATAATATACTGGATACTTGAATTAGAATTGATATTTACTTTTTTGCTACCAGTTCTATAATTAATCCAGTTAGTAATAGAAACAAGTAAGGATTATTTCATTCTCACATAATAACACATTTTTATAAACCTCATAACAAAGGGTTTATATTGAAATAAGTACTATTTTTGAAGCAGTTGCTTTGCTGGATACTAAAGTTGAGTGAACCAAATAAAATTAAAATCAATAACTCATTCTTTATTAATATTTAGAACTTAAGTGAAATAAATAAAATTAAAAAGCAATAAAAATTCAGGACTTTTAAAATGAGCAATTTGACCGCTGAAATTGTATGTGTGTGTTTTTAAGTTATTTTAAAGTATTGATAAAAATATGCTTGCAAATCAGATGTTATTTTAAATATGCATTAATATTTTGTGTTAAAGTTTTAAAGTCAATTCTAAATACATATGTCAAATGAGGATATGTAATAGAAGTTTCCATGTAATTTTTACAATACTTTACTTAATGTTAAGTGAATTTTAAATAGAGAATTTGTATAATTATAAATTAAATAGCAGTAAACTATCTACAATGATATATTTTACTTTTGGAGATTTCTAGGCAGAAATAATATAAAGTTCCTATCTAAAAATATAGAAGACAATCAAATAGTTATAATCAAAAATTTCTATTAGTCAGTTTTTGTATTTTCTCTTTAGATTTTGGTAAATAAAGAATTCAATTTATACAAGATTAATTCAATATAAATATGATAAGAGATAACCTATTTATTTGCATTTGTTAGAAACTGAACATAGGTTGAAAAATATTGTATAAAAATGATTAATTACACAAATAATAGAAGGGACAGGAAAATTAAACAGGCACTCTTGATTAAGAATATAAAACCAAATCTTAATAGGGATTTTGGAGTAAGAACAATAATTTTATAAACAATTATTATTAATAATGGTTAGAATTTGAAAAAGGTTAAAAGAATAAAGTTAAAGAAAATGACGATAGAGGGAATGTTAAAGAAGTCAGTTGGGTTTTGGAAATAGGATTGTCAAGAGGTAAGTAATTTTTGTTTTGTAATAAATAAAATTTGTAATATGG